>CM075351.1:109140000-109492500 GCA_037693485.1 Kitagawia praeruptora | reverse complement strand
TCCGGGCTCCGTTGGATCAAAGTCCATTGCATGGGCTTGATTCAAAAGGAGATTTATAAATAATTTGTTTCGGAAACCCGATTTCGTATTAAATCCACGAAAGGGGAGAAAAAAGGGTAGAACTAGAAATAGTAATACCAAAAAGTCCACTAGACACCATTTTTTTTGTGAGAATCATTATCACGAGCCATATGGAATAAAACCTCCTATTATTGGAATAAAACCTCCTATTATAATTTTTTATTTTTTAAAGAGTTGAACTTTTAAAAGAGTCATTTCTTTATGGAAATCCATATCCATATAGATAGGAATAGTAGGAACAATAATTAGTATTAAAACAATAGTCATCATAATAATGGGAAATCTTTCTCCTATTCCATGAATCCAATTTTCATTTCATCCGGGAAAAGCCATCTTTTTCTCAACAATGTCTTTGTCATTTGATCCATTAGCGTTCCGTTAGATAGGAAGAGATTTGATAAATATTGATAACTCTCGGATAGAGTATTAGAACGGAAAGATACATTAGATAATGAACTAGTGGTTCTAAACCATCTCTGGCGATTAATCAACAATTCAAAGTGCTTTTCTTGCGTCTTCTTGATAAACCAGCGTTTATATATAGATGTAGGAGGATCTGTTTGGGAAGTAAGAAGCCCCTTTGACATCTTTTCATCTGCAAATAATGCGCGATGTGAAAACACAGAGACAAAGGGCTGATCTTTGAATAGGAAAAAGAGTGGATCTGCAGGGTCCCAAATGAATTTGCTTATTCGAAAAAAGCCTTGGTCTTTGGAAGATCTATCTCGTGTCTGGTACTGCATGGTTCCACTCTGCAAGAACTCCGAATCATTCTCTTGAAGCTCATCCTCTTCATCATAAAGGATCCGCTTGCCACGAAATGACCTGGACCAATAGGGAAATCCCAATTCATTGGGCCTTTCGATACAATCAAATAGAATGCCCCAAGGATGCCATATTCTAGGAGCCCAAACTATGTGATTAAATAAATCCTCCTCTATCTGTTGCGGATCGAGGGCCCCTTCCCCGAGAAATCTCTGATCAAGGATAGAACAAGATCCGTCTTGAATCATATCTAAGGGATTCCTTGGTTCGGGCCGAAGAAGCAATGTCACTCGATCATTATCAAACTGATTGCAATCTTTTTCTGTCCGCGAGGATCCCACCAGAGCGCCTTCTACTTGTAATAGGCCATGAACTAAATCAGAATCATTCTCAACGAGTCCATAAGAAGTTATCCCATTTTTTTCATCGGGTCCGGGTAGAGACCAAAGATCTTGAGCGACCGATCCGGCGGAACAACTCAAAAGATAAAGAAGTATCGTTAATTTCTTCATGCTAGTTCCAAGTTCGAAGTACCATTTGTACAAATAGGAATCCCCTTCGTTACATGATTTCTTCTTAATATAGATAGATATAGGATCTATGGGGCAATTACTTAGAAGTACATTTTGTGATACAGCCCTTCCTATCTGATAGAAAAGGATCCCATGATCCTGAACCGATCTTACCTGGGATCGCAAATCCCAAGTTTTTCTATGAAAAGCGGATTTAATTGTATTAGTGTCTATAATTGATTTCTTCTGTGTAATACTAATCGACAGGGCCTCATTGGTAAGTGCTACAAGATCTCGTGCATTGGAACCCATGGTTATGGACCCGAATCCATTAGTATGGAACATTTTCTTTTCCAAGAGAAATCCCCTAGTATATGAAAGGGTGAAAAAGTGCTTTCGTTGTTGTGGAATAAGAAGCCTTCGTATCTTAATGCACGTATTTAATTTATTCGGAGCTATTAGAGCGGGATCCACTTTTTGGGGAATATGAGTCGAAGCAATAACAAGAATATTTCTAGTGGAACACCTTTCACAATCCCTGGAGAGATGGTTCACTAATAGACCGAGGGAGAAGTAATTCGACTCATTCACATCCAGATCATGAATGTTTGGAATCCATATTATGCAAGGAGACATTGCTTTTGCTAATTCGAATTGAAGGGTGATATAAAATCGGTCTTTTTCCGACATCATATCCATAGTTAGCAGTTCCAGCTCCGTATGAAGGTCACGATCGATATCGTCACTAGCATCAATATCGTCACTAGCATCAATATCGTCACTAGCATCAATATCATCACTAGCATCAATATCATCACTAAGATTATCCAGGAACTTGTTCAGAAATACCGTAATGAAAGGAACATTGGAGTTTGTCGCTAGGTATTTGACCAAATAGGATCGTCCAGTTCCTATAGAACCTATCACTAAAATACCCCTAGAGGGAGATAAGGCTAAGCGGAGCGAAAAGGGTTTTCCATGAGATGGGAAATGAAAACTATTAGCCCCACACGAGGTTTGTGAATAAGTGATTGTCTGATAATGAGCAAGGAATATCCGTCTTTCTGCTAAACAGGATGTATTGAACTCATAATTCATTAGATACTTTTTATGAATGTCAACTAAGTATCGTAAGTAAATTGCTCCCGGTTGTTCTAAAACTCATTATTATTATATCGTGAGAAAACCCTCATATTTTATATTAATGATAAAAATATGTTCATAAAGATAATTGAACCATTGACCTCTAACTTAGAAAAAAAATTATTTACCACTACACTAGACATTAGTTTTTGATATACTGTAAAACTCATTATTAATATATCGAGAGACAATTTAATTATCTTGAAATTACTAAATAACCCCTCTATATTATATTAATAATAACATTTTACTAATATATCGCTAATATAATAAAGAAAATTGAACCCTTGACCTTTAACTTAGAAAAAAGATTACTTCCCATTATGCTTGATATTAGTTTTGGATATATTAGAAAACTCATTATTAATATATCAAGAGACAATTTAATTATAATGAAATTACTAAATTACTCCTCTTTCACTAATATATCGTGATTATAATATTTTACAAACATACATACAATTGCAGATGCTAGAGCTTTCCCGTGCCTTGCACAGGCTACAAAGCTAGTTTAATAGTTATTTTAATACACATGCAGACAGAATTATGCTATGTATAGCTTTTCATTGGGCAAGTTTATTACTTTAAAATGTGTAGACTTTTCAGCAACTGGGCTCAACGCATTGTAGGCGGTAGGCCAATTTTTCCAAAAACCCATTTCAAGATTACGTGGCATGAAGTGGGATCAGTCAGGAGGGGAAATGGGACTGTGCATTGTAGATGCTCTAAGGCTGTTTCGCACTGACTTAAAATAAGTTCTTAGGGTAAAAGTTTAATAATTCGGGTAAAAATTCAATATTTTGATAATTTTTTTATACAAGTATTTAGTGTATGTTTGTGATTCTATAAATTACAAAAAAAAAAAAATTAACTTCTTCAGAAAAAAATTATAAATCTCTAACTTTATTTTAAAATAAATTGACTTATTCTAAAAAATAATTTTCAAAGCACCCCATTAGATTCCTAAAAAAAAGCCCTTTAATCTAACCTTGTTCGTGTCCGTCTACACCGGAGTACTCTACCATTGGCATACGCAGTCTAAGTTTGCCATGTTAATGTTGGGACGCAGTCTCAGTTTGCCACCGAAACATTTTTACCACGTGACGAGTTTTTATTGGCTTATTTTTGTGAATGCAGGGGCCACATACATTATTATTATTATTATTATAACTACTTAAAAAGCTGGGAGAGCCAATTAGAAGCTGCCACGTGACACATTAACCTTAGTCCTTAGGGCTATGGTTAGCATTTCCCTATTTAAATTAATATATCAAGCTTAATAAATTAAATATTATTATATTTTTAAATTTATTCAATTAATTATTTTAGTAATCATTTAATTAATTTACAAATATCCAATTAATTCTTAAACGTGATTTTTATCCATTAAAAGCCTATAGTGCATTTTTAGATTGAATATTTATAATACACATTAGATAAATGGGGATCATGTAAAAAAATTAAAGAAGACATGCATTTCAAGAATGCGTATTATATTTTCTTTAAAAATGATACGCATTTCTTGAATACGTTACATCAGGAACTATTTTTTTTCCCCCAATTTTTAATGCAATACTCCTTGTTAAATGTGTAATAATAATATCCGTGTTGAAAATGTATAATAGATTGATAATTTTAACCGAAAAGCTCAGAATGGTTATTACTGACAAAGAATTAAAAAGAATTGATATTAGTCCACTCACGGAATGAGTAAAAGGGGGTTGTAGCAGTTTCTCACGGAAGGGCTGTGTCTCTCTCCCTTTACACATCATCAAAAACATCACAAGTGCCATTTTGCACGCCGACAGATCCTTTTTCTTGTTGGATCTTTTTGACTCTCCTTTCCGTATTTTACCGCCACACTTTCCTTATCATCACTTGTACTAGTACTAATATTCTACATTTATTTAATCCAAATATTAATTTGTTTTTTTTTTTTGTAAAATTAAATCTTTTTTTATTTATGAATCTCCTTTTTCTATGATCCCATGTTCCACACGTTCATGCAACTGTTTCGTAAATGATGTCTTTCCCCGAAATTTTACTTAATTTGTGAAATTTAGCTTTCATTACAGGTGTTACTACTAACATAACACTTGTGCAGAGTTGCATTTCTGTACATTTTTTAGTTCAACTTGATTACATACTCTTAAACAAAGTACCTGACGTTATTCTCCAATCAACATCTGGTGCCTCAGCATCCATGAATGTCAAGATTACATACCAATATACATACATAGATTTTCATATACATATAATATGAGATGTATACTTATCCTTTACAACCACCTCATCATTGATGGTCTTTTACAAATGTACTGACTACAGAGTATAGTTATCACAAGAAAATAGACCAGTGTTCCAGAGTATGATGAAGCTCAGCCCCTTCTGTTTCTTCTTCACTCTGTCTCTTTTTCACAGGTTTATTATCGTCTCCTAACTTTTGTATAATTCTTGATCTTGTACTAATGTTACTTACAAGTTACAGGCGCTTAGTTTCTTTTAAACTTGATTGTATATACTGATATGATTCGGAACAATCAGAGGCACAATTGTTTGAATCCCATGTCCTGTTTTCTGATATATGTGTGGTATGTGTTGGAATTGTTCACAAATAGAGGGGAGGGAGAGAGAGAGCTGGAGAGAGAGAAAGAGAGAGAGAAAGAGAGAGAGATGGTGAGAGAGAGAAAGAGAGAGAGGGAGAGCTGGAGAGAGAGAGAGAGAGGGAGAGCTGGAGAGAGAGAGAGAGAGAGAGAATGAGTGATGGGGTACTGAATACTAATTCAGTAGTTTTGACTTTTGATCTTAACTGTTTCAGGGTTTTTACTGATTCTCAAATTGTAGAAGCATCATACCATGCTCTGACACCTCCAAGGGGATGGAACTCTTATGATTCATTTTGTTGGACAATATCTGAACAAGAGTTTCTTCAAAATGCTGCACTTGTTGATAAATATTTGCATTCTTCTGGATATGAGGTTTTCGATCTTAACTTACTCGAATTGTGTTAAAGCTTCTTTCTTTTTCAATAATTTGGTTTTGTAGTCCATTTGTATGAGGGGGTTATCAGTTTTAAAGGCTAAACTTTGGTGTTATTTGTAGTATGTTGTGGTGGATTACCTTTGGTATAGAAGGCATGTTAAAGGAGCCTACGTTGATTCTCTTGGTTTTGATGTGATTGATGAATGGGGGAGAATGATTCCTGATCCGGGAAGATGGCCTTCATCCAGAAACGGGAAGGGGTTTACTGAAGTTGCCAAGAAAGTTCATGGAATGGGTTTGAAATTTGGGATTCATATAATGAGAGGTATAAGTACACAAGCGGTTAATGCAAACACCCCTATTCTAGACATTACCACGGTATTGCTCTCAACTATTTCAGTTTACCAAGTACTTCTTTCAGTACTAGAGATTCATTTGCTGTGTTATGATTGTTCAAGAAATCCAGAAGTATAAAAATCTTAACATTTCTACAAATGCTGTTTCTCAATCCTTCTTTAAGCTTTATAATAAAGAGGGATTCGAAGTTTAGAATTAAATATCTTGAATATGCAAAAATTTTGTGTTGCAACTGTTGCTTAAAACCTCAGGTTTACTCTAAATAGGGGAAAGCTTATGAAGAATCCGGTAAGAAGTGGTATGCCAAAGATATAGGAATTACAGAGAGGGCATGTAAGTGGATGAGCAAAGGATTCATGAGCGTTAACACCAAGTCAGGAGCTGGAAGGGCATTCTTGAGGTCACTTTATCAACAGTATGCTGACTGGGGTGTTGATTTTGGTAATATGTTAGTTGCCAATATCATATTTTAAAGCCATTATTATGCTATAGCACTCTTAGTGTATCACTGGAGTAATATGCACCTACATACATTGAGTAATATATATTGCTGCTAGCTAGCTACCTATGCTTTTGATCTGCTTTATATTTTACTTGGCATTTGAAAAGGGCTTTTGCCTTTGTATCTATTGATCGTTGTTTTATAACATCTTGTGTTGAATTTATAGCATATACTTGATCTAAATATAAAAGATAAATTAGTTTTTCGTGCGGGTAATAGCTTTAAACATATAGCAAGTAAGCAAAAGTAAGCTGTACGCCTATACATGTTGATTCTTTTAAAACTTTTTAACGAGTTAAACAACAACAATTGCAGATGAAAAATCTCCAATATGCTCTATTTCTGCAAGTTCAAAGTCACTTCTTTCAGTTACAAAGCATGGATAAGTAGTTTTCCTCCTCTTCCTGTAAATTTATAGCATAAAAAAAAAATAATTTTTTCCTTGTTATCTTAGTAAAGATTGAGATACTTTTACAGTGATATTAGTCATTAGAGACTAACTTTTAATATTATTGAGCAACACATTTTCTTTTGGCAACCAAATTGCTAATATTTCCATCTTCTATTTTCCTTTTCGTACTTCTTTTCCTTCTAGTGAAGCATGATTGTGTCTTTGGTGACGACTTGGATGTCGATGAGATAAGCGTCGCTTCAGAGGTACAAAGACTCTTAATTTTTATCTGTGCTGAAATTATATCTGTAAATTAAATGTAATGGGGTTCTGTTTATAATAAAATGTGAATCAAGAAAGTGTGCCTTTTACCTTATGCAGTTCTGGCGGGAACATAACCGCCCAATCATATATTCCTTGTCTCCTGGAAGTGGTGTCACCCCTACCATGGCGAAGGAGATAAACGATCTGGTCAACATGTATAGGATAACAGGAGATGACTGGGACTCATGGCAAGATGTAACTTCCCATTTTGACATTTCAAGGTGCATTGAGTACTCTATACTTCAGTTTGATATTGATTTGTCACTTCAGCCTAATTAATAGTATTTACTGTCAGTATTGCTACTTCACATGCTAGGGCATCAGTTAGTATTTTTATAACCTATGCGTTTAAGATTATTGCTTCTTCTTTTTCATGTATTTAATTTTCCGACTTACATGTCAGAGACTTTGCTGCTGCGCGTATGACAGGAAGCAAGGGCTTGTTGGGGAAATCATGGCCCGACTTAGATATGCTTCCACTGGGATGGCTTACTGATCCAGGTAACAATCTTGACAAATCATCTTCAAGAGCTTTACTAACTAAGAATATTATAAATTAGTAACCAAAAGGGCATGTCCTTTTAATTCTATCTACTCGGCTCTACAACAGAATACCAAAGAATTCCTGTGGACATGTAGCCGGTGGAGGTCTGTTGTAAGATCTGATAACACCCTTAGATCGGCTATCATAATACAGGAAATGTAAATGGAAACAGTACTTCTGCACAGGGACGGAACCAGGAATAAATATTGGGGGGCCAAATTTTTCGGTCATCGGAAAATTTTCTGATAACCGGAAAATATCGAAAAATTTTCGTAAAAAATAGGGGACTAAATGCAGATTTTTGTGAAAAATAAAGATTTTTGTATGAAATAGGAGACTAAATGAAGATTTTCGTAAGAAATAGGGGAGTAAATAAAGATTTTTGTAAAAAAATGGGGACTAAATGTAAATTTTTAGAAAAAATGGGGAACTAAATGAAGATTTTTGAAAAAAAATAGAGGGACTAAATGATTTTTTTTATTAAAATGGGGGGACGAAATTCAAATTTTTGAAATATATATATATACAAATTTTTTACATTTTCAGATTTTTGGGGGGACGGCCGCCACCCCGTGCCCCCCCCCCCCTCCCTCCGTCCCTGCTTCTGCACCAACTCTTCGTTTCAGCTCCATTTGGAACCCCATTTCTGGTTGTTTTTTTTGGTTGGGATAATCGTGTGGATACTTATATTAATCTGGCATATTTACCATACAACCTCATGATTCATAATCTGGGATACACCCCTGTACACAGTTGTATCTTTCGCATATATGGTTATAAGGTTATGAGTATAATCATTTTATGGTCCAACTTTTACTAAAATAAACAGACACCCAATATCTTGACATAGTAATTTTTTTTTCTTGACATTGTATTATGCATTCACAGGGGCGAACTATGGTCCGTATAGAAACTGTAAACTCTCTCTCAATGAGCAGAAAACTCAGGTATGTGTGTATTTGATTGTATAGTTTCCTTAAAATAATTACTATTTAAATTGTTATATTAGAGTTTCTTTTGACAGATGACTTTGTGGTCTATGGCCAGATCTCCTCTGATGTTTGGAGGGGATATGAGAAATCTTGACAGTAGTACACTTAATCTCATTGCACATCCTGTTCTTATGGAAATAAACTCCTTTAGCTCTGACAACAAGCAGGTCCGTGTACTCATCCAGAGACTTCTATTTCTGAAACATATATAGAAGTGTGCCTTATAATAGTGTGTTATGCAGTTTCCTTATATTACTAGTTCATCCCGTTTCCAAATTAAAAATCGAGGACTGAACTTCCAAACGAGAAGTCTGAAAAATGTGGGCAGATCAGAATCAATTGCTTTGCGGCTGACAAGCTGCAAAGATGGTTCAGCAAAAGGCTGGTTCACCAGATCTCTTGATAGTGAACCAGAACAAGTCTGCTGGACAGGAAAATTTGGTAGCAAATATCAGGAACCTTTTTGCCTAAACAAGAGAGGAGTTTTTTCTGCGTCGTAATATTATTACTTTCTCTTGCTGTTGAATTTCTGTTTAAAGATTTCAGTTATTTAAGAATATGACAGGGCAAGGGTGTTAATGCAGGGATGAGGAGATGGCTTTTAAGCAGAAATATCAACGCACTTTTCATCTATTTGCGACATATACAAAAGAACTTTGCTTGAGTGCTTCTCAAAACCGGAGACTTACTTCAAAAGAATTCCCACGAGTCTCATTTTCACCTTGCAGACAGCACACAAACCAAGTAATATTGCCCTTTCACCAAATATTTTAAATAAGCTAAATACTGAAAAGTGAAAACTAATGTTCCCTAAGAATAAACATATATGTTACAGACATATAAATGTAAAAGTATTTGGAAGATGTACATTTTGCAACTTCAGTTTGTGTAGTTGCATGAAATTTGGCAATTTCACAGTTTAGTATTCTTTATTACTCAGCAATCTGGTTATGGTATATACAAGAACTTAAATGTTACTGGACTTTCATTTTTTTTGCAGTTGTGGGGATTTAGCGATAATGGAACTCTTGTTAGCAGTTATTCTGGTTTATGTGCATCTATGTTCAAAACAGAAGGTGACAAGCTGACATGATAATCTACAGGAAAGCAGTATGATATATTAAAATTCACACTATCTAAATCTACCTCATCTTTCTTGTAGCTAATGCGGGTCCTTTAGGAACCCGGTCGTGGATTTCTAGCGGAAGGAAAGGTCAGGAACATCTGGTTTTAATTTCTTTTTTATCGAATTGTCGTATACATGCATGTCTATTATATGAAAATTTCTGTTTACAAACAAATAAAATGACTTCACTGCAGCTCTTCCTTCTTAGGCTTCCCAGTGAAGATTTTTTTTATAAGAATTATATCTTGTTGTATAAGATGAATACAAATTGTAGTGTAAAAATGGCATTGCCTGCAATTTAAGCGAGTATGTGACTCTTACATAAAACTCATTTGAAGGAATATAATCATTGCGTGTTCTTCTTCTGTAAATATATGTGTGAAAAGATGGAGCATAAAAAACTTTAGTACACGACTCAGTTTTCCGTTACAAAAATTCTGTACATATATATCCTTGATCTTTACAATATACAGTAATATAACACCCTTCCACATTGTTATTCAACATTAACTAAAAGTTTAAAACCAATAAAACCAGGCATTTCATTTTCCAACAAGCTTTATGCCATCAATTAAAGTTTCTTGTACCTATATAAGATATGTTTAGTTTAGCTAGCACTTTGAAGTCTTATAATCATTTGGCATTGGTAATTAATACTTAATAGTTTGAAAGATGAAAGATAATACCAGGCTGCTTGACGTTGGATCTTCTATGAATATTTTTCAAATTGTGGATGATATTACACTCTTACAGTCATGCATATTTTTTTTTTTATCCAGGTGAAATATATCTTGCTTTGTTCAATTTGAACCATGATGAAACCATTATATCTGTAAAGATGTCGGACCTCTCGAAGGGACTTCCACATAGAAACTTGAACATATCCGCATGTGCTGGCACTGAAATATGGGGAGGTAAACATTATGGAGTTATAAAGGATACTTTATCAATAGCAGTGGAAATGCATGGATGTGCACTATTTGTTTTGAGATGTACCTAAACCACGACCCTGTAATGGCTTTGTAAGAGTTTGAATCTTGTCAAAATGAATCAGATATATATCATATGAGCTTTCTCAAGAAATGTCGCTGTAAATCCAAAGATATAAGTTATCTAATAACATATTTGACTATTTGAGGCTTTTCCTATCCTTTTTCTGGTCAAGCTGACTGACTTCTTGCTCTATGTTAATTCAGTGTGTCATGTCCTTGCTGGGTTAGATTAAGCTACTTTTACAAGAATATTAGAAAACGGAAGTTTTGCTCAACGGGCAAAGTACCCAGGGATTCTGCGATCTGATTTTGTAATCTTAAATTTACTGGTATATCTTAGTAAATAGAGTACTATAAGTTGAATCTTGTCGAAATGAATCAATGGCCGGATCTTATTTAACGTTGTAAGGAAAACAAACAATATAGTGGCAAAAAAACATTGTCTCTCATCATAAACTGTGTCCTTGTGGCAATAAACTCTGTTAGCTCGAATAAAAGGCATACGCCTGTTTGCTCATCATCCAAAAACTTTTGTTCTTCATTGCTAGCTCCTCTAGTTTCAAATTCAAATAGTAAAGGATTGACCATTCAAATGTGAAGTCTGGAAGACGCGAGTACGTCTGATTATATCTTTATCAGTTCGATTTTGTCTGATTAATAATAATGTTACATTCCAATTGACATTCCTATAGAACTGTCAGTTACGAAATATAGAATGCAGAGATGAGATGGCGTAAAACGCAGAGTTGAGAAGGTACGTGTATGTATGATGGTACATTTGCAGAATCATGTGCAGCTGAATTCGGCTGAGTTTCTCAAAATCAAAGACAAAAATAAATTTCAGGCCGACGATCAGTTTACAAATACGAACATGATAAGATGATGTCAACAGATGAGGTAAGCAGTGATCAAGAGGAGCATGAGAATAACAGTGCAGCTAAGCCACATACTAGCATTACTCAGAAGTAAGATGATGTCAACAGATGAGGTAAGCAGTGATCAAGAGGAGCATGAGAATAACAGTGCAGCTAAGCCACATACTAGCATTACTCAGAAGTTAGTTACATAACAGAATGACAGCTCAACAAAGTTCTTATATATACAACAGTCTTGGCTCATACTCCCTCCGTCCCAATCAAATGTTTACATTTGGTTTGGGCACGGAGACCAATGAAAAATATAAAGAAGGAGGAGAGAAGTAGGAAAAATGAGTAAAGTGGTGAGACCCATTACTATATAATGTATAAAATGAGTTAGTGGAGAAAATTAGTGAATGTAGTTGATTTTTATATTATAAAACTTTACTATTTTAGGAAAGTTTAGAAATGTAAAGAATTGGATGGGACATCCCAAAAAGGAAAGTGTAAACAAATGAATGGGACAGAGGGAGTAGTATTTTTACAACTTTCTACACTTTTGTACTCTCTCTCTGCAGTAACTAGATGAAGAAGAAGATGGAGTAGATGTTCTTCTATTCATTCTGTAATGGATTCTACATGATTTGTTTTGTTCATTTGATGTTTTATATAATTGTTTGAGAACACACCCCAAATTCCATGCAACTCCAAATATCGTTTATTAAGTTAATAATAAAGGCAACTCCAAATTTCGTCAACAATAAAGGCAACTTTTTCGCTAATAATGTGGAGTAATTATCAAAATTTTCTAGCACATTTAGAATTTCGTATCGGGATTCGGGTGGCAAGTCTGTGTCCTAATTATTTTCTAGTTCTATCAGCACAATTACATTTCTACATTGCCCCCGATTAATAAATTAAGGGTAATGCTAAACATAACCTAAGGCTATGGTTAAGCATTAATGTAAGTGGATAAATGCATTTAAAATGTCAAATTTGCATTTAATATATCAAGTTTGCACGAATTTTAATATAATTATTTAGCAATTTGGGATTTTTTTATTAGTGTAAATTAATGTGAATGCAGGGGGTCCACTATTATTACTTGAAAAATTGAATTGATGTTGTAAAAGAACATTGAAAAACTTAAAAACAATTAAATAACTAAAATCAATGTTGAAAAGATGAGAATATTTAATGTTTAACCTCATCCTTTTTAAAGACCTCGTTAATGAAAATCGTCCATTTTGAAGGTTTTAATATCACCCAATTTTAAGGACTTCGTCCGAAATGAAGAAGATTCGGAACGGAAAAAAATCAACACCTTTAGTCGAATAAGAGGACTTGTCCTCTTAAGAGACCTCATCTAATTAAAAAATTACGTCCAATTTCGAAAGAACGTCCTTTCTAAAGATCTTGTCTTGTTCATAGGGTATTATCCTTTCAGGAAATTTCGTCTATTTGAAGAATCTCGCACATTTTGAAAAAGAATTTAGAAAATAAGCTGGAAAAGGCAAGTAAAAGAGGATTAAGATCACATGTAAGAAGTAATATCACCCACTATTGAAATGGCCTTGCCTATTTCAACTGGCCTTGTTCATTTAAAGAGCACTTGGAAAATATGTTCAATGAAGAAAAATTAAAGACTCGGGAATGCTATTTTTTTTTAAAAAAAAGGTCTCGTTCACTAGACAATCTCTTCCAATTAGACTCGACTTAAAAGATCAGAATTATATATGTCCGAAGAAGTGGTCTCACCCACTTTAAGTGGATTCGCCTAGTTGAGCTCAGAATAGCTAAAAGATTGAAAATAATGGCTTAGATTCATATTGAAATATGAAGATTGTTGCGTCGTAATTTCACCAATTTTTTAAAATTTGTTATCACCAAATTTTTCCGTTAACATTATGAAATGATCAATTAATAAAAAGAATTATTGCTAATTTTGAGATGAATAAATGAAAACTGAATTGTTAGTATAATCTATTTACGTATTATAGTTTGAGAAAATCAAATATAATCAAAATTTGATAAAAAAAAATTTAATGAAACATCACTGATCTTATTTTAATAGAAACAAACTTAGCCTAGAATCTAAAAATTAATGTAAAATAGGATGGTTGATGTTATCTATAGAGTAGGTGATGTCTTAATGACATCATGATGATATCATAGTGGATCTCGGAATTGGGTCCAAGTCTCAAAGCATGTAGATCCCCGAATTTAAATAGATGATATCATGATGATATTATATAGAGAATTGATAATTTCATTTAAGAAATGGGTGATATTTATGATGATGTGGTATAGAAGGTAGATGATACTATTATCCAAAAATAATAAAATAGAAAATAAACGTAATAATTTCTCATTTCTTATTTTAATTATTTTTTTTCTTGAACACTAACTGATAGTATACGGTGTCCGCCACCTCCAAGCCTGACGTGTGTCGACTGGTCGCGGCCACCCGCCCGGAGGGGCCGTGTCCGCCACCTCAAGCTCGGCGCAAATGACTTGGCCATATCTACACTCCATTTCGGGGAAATACATGTTTTAAAAATAATTATCTCTCAATATCCTATCTAACATTTTATATAGCGCATGCACAAAAAGTTGTACTCTGTAAATAGTAGGTGAAGCAAAAGAGTCAAAACATACCTAGCACCATGCTGCAAGGACAGGCAACTGTAGCACAAGTACCACCTGCTCAACTATAGACCTGCAAAAAGAATAAAGGAACAACTACTGAGGTAAAGGTCATCCCTTACACTGTAGCTACAGTGGCCGCCACGTGGGCTACAGGGCCAAGGGAATTGGCCAATAAATACTTCTCGTTTGTCATATTTGCACACACACATAAAAAAAAGTAACGCACAAATTACCACTCACAAACACTCTCGATACACTACCACTCGCCTGATTATTATTATTCCGATTACTTATTCTCACACCGGAGGTGCTTGACGGCCACCACCCCCGGCCAAGCATCATTTTGCAGGCACCCAACCTAGGTGGAGGCACCGCCGGAATAGTGATCGGAGCCAATAACCAGCCGTGGGAGTTATCATTTGGCGCTAGAAGGAGGGCTTGGGTTTTCTTGTAGGAAACCCCTCGCATGTTCAACCACTAAAGTAACCACCAGTCACCGAAGCTATCACTTTGAAAAAGCCAAGATCAAACCACATGGCCCCACAAACACGATCCCACAACACACGAGCGAGAGCCAGCACACAAACCCTACCTCTTCCGCACATGAACCACCGATTGATCAGGAGCAACAACCTTTACCCAATCCAAATCCAGAAGTCCCATTACAACTGGATCTGACGGGATATACCTAGCAACAAATCGATGCACTCATGCGAATAGTGACAGCCTTCCCGCAAAACCAAGCGAACCCTCAAAATCAAGTTATTGTGGCGGACCGCATAGAAAGAAGAGGATCTCAACATAATGTGGCCAACGAACATAGCGAGGCACATAGCCAGCCTAGAAGGGCCCACCCTGTATTCTCATGCCTAGGATCTTCCCAAGAAACTAACCACAAAAGGCATGGCGGACCCGACCACCGTCCGGAAACATGGGAACGCAACAGGAAGCGCAGGGGCTTGCGCAAGTTCCTCACGGACAAGAAGGCAGAGTATGATAAGGCCAAAGCTGAGTACGAAAGGGAACAAAGGCGGAATGACCGCCACGATAAATCAACTCTTGCAGTTGTCGTAGGAAGTACATAGCCTACCAATGCGGACATGCTTAACATGCTTTTGGAGCTTAAGAAGAAGATTGAGGGTGGAAGTAGCAGAGAGATGGGGGAATCACCTTTCACCCACCGCTTGGAGGCCAAGTCTAAGCAAAAAAGCATCAAACACTACAGCTTTAATTCGTTTGATGGGCTAGGAAACCCCGAAGAACATCTTAGTTACTTCGATCAACTAGCACTCCATTACGAGTATAATGATTTAACACGTAGCCGTTTCTTTACCGCTACCTTCCGAGGAAATACACAAAGATGGTTTTGTCGCTTGACGCCGAGATCAATTGGCACGTGAGCCAAATTCAAGAGGTTATTCCTGAACAAATTCAAGGCCTATCAGCAGCATAAAGTACACACCATTTTCTTGGAAACAATTGCCCAGAGGAATGGAGAAACTCTCTAATGTTACATAGACCGTTTCAAGGAGGCGGTGAACAAAATAGTTTGTGTGAATGAGACAGAAGCATTGGTGCATCTGAGACGGGGACTCAACCTGTATGAATGCGAAAAATACGTCTGCAAATTGATGGAAGCAAAACCCACCACGTTGGCAAAAGCATACGAATTGGCGGCCCAAGCAATTAATGAGATGGAATCTCTCAACATACTTAAGCAATCCCGGGCTTCACCTGCATCTCAAAAGCCTCCCTACTTTCAGAGGGAAAGGAATGCGTCCTACGCCAAGACAACAGTAGTGCAAAATCAGGTCCAGACAACTCACGGCCCGCCACCAACTCCGCGACCGCCATCCACGATATCTGTGAAAGATTGATTGGGACCAACCAATCCCAAGAGGCCGCCGAAGAACCCAGAACCAGAATGGACCAACTTCACTTTGCCCAGGGCAACCATCCTCAAGGAAATAAAATGGAAGCCATTTTACTTGCCGCCACCTCCAATGTTCACACCATCAGAGAACAGGCCAAAGGACAAACATTGCGAATACCATGAAACACACGGGCATATGTTTCAAACACACATGGGATCGTCTCAAGCTTCACAATGCTGAGCTAGAACCGTGCCCGAATGAGGCCCCGCTTTACGGTTTCGGCCATATTGCAGTCCCTATTATGAGCATCGCCCGCTTGCCCGTCTACGTTGGCCATTCCCCGAAGCAGGTTTGCCGCACTGTTAAGTTCTACGTAATTAACACTGCCTCTTCTTACAACATGATTCTCGGAAGGCCAACTCTCAATATAATCAAAGCAGTCACGTCAACCTCCCATCTAAAGATAAAATTCCCCACGTTAAACGGAGTCGAAGAAATTAAAGGGGATTCGGTAACCTCAAAGCGATGCTATGGTATATCCCTCACCTTGGCGGCCACTAAACCTAGTAATGTCCGCAGGCAAAAAGCAAACAAGAAAAAACGAGAAAGATGAAAGCGCCACGCCGAACAACAACTCCAAAGCCACAAAAGGAAAAAGGAGGTACAATGTATTGACGACCATGATCCTCTCCTCGAAGATCCCCCGAGGATAGATGCAACACTGAAGAAATGCCTCAGGCGGGATGAAAATCCACCTTTTGTCCCGGCAGCCGAAACAGAAAAAGTTGAAATTATTCCGGGTGATTCAGCAAAACGCGTCAGCATTGCAACCGGCCTAGAATTCGTGTTCAAAGAAGAGCTAACGAATGTGCTAAGAAAGTCTGTAGACGTATTTGCATGGAGCCCTAAGGACATGCCCGGGCTGGATGAGTCTGTGGCAATCCACAAACTTAATGTCGATCCAAAAGGGGACCCGAAGGTATAGAAAAGAAGAAATTTCGCTCCAGAGCGGCAGAAAGCGATAGATGTGGAAATTGACAAACTACTGGACGCAGACTTGATCTGCGAAGTAACTTACCCAAAATAGGTCGCGAACGTGGTACTGGTGAAAAAGGCAAACGAAAAATGGTGAATGTGCGTGGACTACACAGATCTTAATGCCGCCTGCCCAAATGATCTGTATCCACTCCCCACCATAGATCAACTTATAGATGCCACGACGGGTCACTTGATGCTGAGTTTCATGGATGCTTTTTCAGGTTACAATCAAATCAAAATGACTCCGAAAGATAGAGAAAAGACAGCCTTTGTCACCCATCGAGGCGTGTACTGCTACAAAGTCATGCCTTTCGGCCTGATTAATGCCGGAGCAACCTTCCAGCGGGCAATGAACAAAATTTTCAAAGGGTAGCTAGGTAGAAACATGGAGGCCTACGTGCACGATCTGATCATCAAATCTCTTCTCAGGAATCCCACCTGAAAGACCTGGAAGAATGTTTCGCCACCTTGAGAAAATACAATATGAAGCTCAATCCGGACAAGTGCACCTTCGCCTTGGACGCAGGCAAATTCCTTGGTTTCCTCGTATCCAATAGAGGTATCGAGGCAAACCCCGAGAAGATAAAGGCAATTATGGACATGCAACCACAAAAAATAATCAAAGACGTGCAGAAGTTAACCGGCCGCTTGGCCGCCTTAAGATGATTCATAGCAAAGTTGGCGGACAGATGCTTACCGGTTTTTGATACCTTGAAGGGAGCAACGAAGTCTAAGTCAATAACCTGGAGTGAGGAGTGCCACAGATAAAGCTGTAGGGGCAGTTCTTGTAAAGGAAGACAAAGACCAACAAAAGCCGGTGTATTATGTTAGTCAGACGTTGAAGGACGCGGAAACCCGTTACCCAAATGTTCAGAAATTTGCTCTGGCACTTGTAATGGCTAGCAGAAAATTGCGCCACTATTTTCAAGGAAGGGAAATCTGGGTAGTCATAAATCAGCCATTAAGGAAGATCTTGCACAAACCCGACCTATCTGGCCGGCTTATCAATTGGTTCGTGGAACTAAGTCAGTATCACTTGACTTATGTACCGAGAACCGCAATCAAGGCTCAAGCCCTGGCAGATTTTGTCATTGAATGTGCATTCACGGAGGCAACTCCTCATCCCGAAAAACAGCCAATTATCACTGTGGAATCACAAGGGGACTACATGGACTTATACGTTGATGGATCCTCCATGAACAGCAGGTGTGGATCCGGCCTCATTCTCAAAAGCCCAGACGGTTTCCAAGTTAAACAAGCAATTCAACTCAACTTCAAGGCCACAAACAATCAAGCAGAATATGAAGCACTCTTAGCATGGCTTACAATGGCAAAAAATTTACAAGTCAAAAAGATAGTTGTCTATAGTGACTCCCAGCTCGTCGTTAAATAAACCTTGGGAGATTACACAACAAAGGATAAAACTCTGCTTAAATACCAAGCCCGGACTCAAGACGCTCTGCGAAAATTTGAAGACCTCAAAATAGAGCAAATCAACCGTTCAGGCAACACCACAGCGGACATGCTATCAAAGTTAATATGCGGAGAAGCACTACTAAAAAAACGCTAATAGACATCGGTTTCTGGCCGATGTCTTTGCAAAATCCTAACCGATGTCTTTGTCGGTGATGTCTAAAGTCGAAAGGATTAGACATCGGTTTCTGGCCGATGTCTATTAGCATATAATACATCAGTTTTATAAATATTTCTGATGTTTATGTACTGTCTTCTTGGGTTAACTGCATGTGATTAACTTTTGAATTGTTATATTAGAGGTCTTAGATGTTATTTAACACATAGCAAACATAGAATAATTCGACATAGACATCTGTTTTTTTCCAAATACTGATGTCTAATCCTTTATTAACATCGGTAAATATAAAGAAAACCGATGTATAATGTGATCATAGACATCGGTTTTAGACGATGCTGAAGATATCTATTGCATTGGTTACCTATTTTTAAAATCGATGTATGAGGGACCTCAGACATCGTTTTCAACCGATGTTTAAGACTTCTAATATATCAGTTTTTTTTAAGAGAAACGATGCGCAAGGCCTCTAATGGGACCTTCATATACATTATTTCTAGCAATATTTGTGCACACCAATAACCAAACTAAAACAATACCAAGTAAGAACTAAACAAACACATATATTAACCAACATAAATATCAAGTATCAAGTATTCTTACATAACCAATCAAAACCATACATCTGAAACTATCAACTATCGTTTACATCTGAAACTTTAGTTTTAGGGCACCATATAGAGTTGGCTATGTCCAAGATTATGTTCCACAAGGTACTTTTGATGTTAAAAGCACAGACCGCAGGGCTTGTTTTGGCCTCAGCTCTCACTCCAGTAGTGCCAGCAGGGGACTCTTGCTTCTTCCTTTCAGCTGGAATGGGCATATTAGCAGAGGATTTCGGAGATCTCTTCTTCTTTAGTACCTGCATAACAACCTCTGTAAGGCAGAAAATATCTTTGGGTAAGCCAAACATACACGAGAGAGAGGTGAGAAATAGAATCGACAAAGATTTGAAACTTAATAATGCATTATCTGTTTTTGTCACATATCACTCTTTGTCACATAACGGGGGACAAGACTTTAAGTGAGTCAAAAGTATACACTATGAAGACATGGTTGAAACGTCCATTAGGTGATGAACAATTACAAGGACAGACCATGATTTTTTTTCCCTTCTTTTATTTATCCCACTCTACTCTCTTCTTCAAATCTATCAAATATTTCTGCATTATATTGTTAAAGAGAACACCAAATTTTACTGGACTTTTTATAGTATTAAAGTTTTAGAAGATCCCTGCTATTTGGGCTAAGGTTATCTATATCAGTGAGAGAGTTGTTCTTTCCATTTCTTCTTCATACAGTACCTTTTCCCCTTGGTAGCCAATTTATGACACCAGCTAATGCTAAATGATTTCGAATGTTTTTATTATTAAATTTATTGTAGTTCGATTTTATCATAGGACGCTTTACATGACGAATAAAAGGGCTATACTTAAATTAAATAGCAGTCCCTAGCTCGTTGTCATATGACTAGATAAACACATAGGAACATGTCGCATTCCCCAATGAATGAATGATTTTTTTAAGCTGTACAAATTTCATGTAATCTTGTATCAACATGTTTACCTGTATACCAGCATGGCTACACAAATAAAAATCGAATTCCGTCGGATGGCAGATGGTAGTATCTACAACAGTACCTGATTTACAAAAATGAATTACGCTTGTGCTAATTAGAATATGCTAATCAGAAGAATAAAAAATATTTGAAGAAAAAATGCAACACAATGTAACCTGGTAATATGTTGCCACTCTTATCAGTTGATCTCCTGTCATTATGATCAATTGGAAAAAGGCGTGTGTGATACCTCTTCTGCACAACCACAAATGTCACACGAGGTAGATAATCAGCTTGCAATGACCATATACCTCTAGTGAACATATATTCATTTTTAAGCTAGACAATTAACACGTTTTGAAACTGATTTCAACACAACTGGGAACCCAGTCAGATTCAAAATATTGGTTTAAGTTGTGACCCGGTACTGATATTGCTATGTGATAATTTCATCTATATTCAAAGTGAAAATTTTCAAATTCCACAAAAAAGGTACCTGGCGCCCAATATCTTCTGCAACAGGACTGCTTCCATCCATGTGGAGTAGCAGGGAAGATTTTAGCTGTAATAAAACATTGTGTAAGCCAACACAACAAAAGAAAGTGTAACATCCCTGACCGAAACACACACACACACACACTTGCATTTTTACATATAAATAAGTATTTAAGTTTGTTGTTTAGTTGCATATATTTAAGTCATTTTTTTTCTTGCAAGTAATATGTATGTAGGTCTAAATAATTGGGGAATTTGTTGTATACATATATAAAAATAGAATCAAATATGTTTAATGAATAAAAGTAAGGAGATGTATATATATATGAAGGGTATTTTTAAATAATGCATAAGTAATAGGGCTAAATTGGATTAAAAGTGACAAATGAGGGGTTTGTATGCAAATAAGAATTTATACATATCCTTAGATGAACTAAGAGATAGACTAGAGACTAGCGGTGCAGACACATAAAAATAGAATAGCAAGAAAATAAGAATAATAGAGAGAAGAGAAAGAGTAAGAAGGGTTAGAGAGGAAAAGCTAATTGAACTTGCTGGGTTGTTCGTACATCAATATATGTGTGTATACAAGTATGTTCTCTTGATTATAGCTATGATTTATCCTCCTAGACCAGTGGTAATACATCAATTTTAAAGGGGTGACATCTATAGGATTGATAAATCGATAGTTAGCTAAGTTTAGGGGTTTTGGACCCTAGCTGTGAACAAATTTGTAGTATTGTATACATGTATTTAGGAAGAGAATTAGACTTGGTGTAAAAGATAAAATTTATTGAAAATTGTATGTTTTATGTTCCTATAAAATTATATAGTGATTGGGCATATGTATGAGAAGTAAATTGCAATATACTGAACCCCGTTTGCCCAAAATTCTATTATTCAGCAAGGATGTCCTATTTTAGATGCTTGATTTGAAAATATTAAACACCTATTTAATTAATGGCCGAAGAACGAAAATTGTCCATAAACAACCATTCTAACCTTCTGTAAAATTTGGTAGCTACTGAAGTTCAGTTGCAAAAGTTATGGCTATAGTACTGAATGGGTTTCAGGATACTTTATTTTTTTTCAGGATCACTGCTTGCTATTAAACTGCTCTTTTAGTGGTCATGTACAGAGAATTTAGTGATAGTCAAAGAAGGAAAATTGTAGCTTTATATGTTAATTACATGTCTATAAAATTGCTTTGACACCAGACTTGTATAAAGGGAGATATAGATGATTGTATTAAGCAAAATCAGATTATACGCATCACTGAGACATGGCAGACTTTGAATGATTGTATGTGATTGTGCGATGAATGTTTCACAGAGAAATTTGGACATGTTGTAGGCTTGGTTTTCTGGAATGCTAGGGAAAAAGAATTAGTTTATTTGAATAAATTTTGAACCAGTTACAACTATTACCGTGAGGGAGTGTAGTGCTGCGAAATTCAAATAGGAAGCATTATATCACAACTTACCTTGAATTAAAAATTCCAAAGTCACTGAGGCATACATGAATATAACTATATCATTTTCCTTATTTATAACTTGGTGATATATTGTGATAATAACCAGGCTCTCAAAGAAATCTAGAGGTTCGTGACGAAGCATCAACTCATCCTTAAACTAAATCACATCGGCCAAGGTGAGTATAAATTTGAGATAAGTTTACTTATGTGTTTGGTATACTTGATTTTTCATCTTGACTGAAATCTTGTGGTTATGATTCTAAGAAAGGTTTTACATAAGATGTAATATATGTATATGACTTGATGTGTGGTTATAAGTTGACTCACAATATAAGTATAATGAATGTGATTATGACTAGAGTAAAATAAGGGATCAAAGTGCTGCACAAGGACAATACCTTGTGAGAGCCATGATAAGTGGATTTATATCCACTTGGATCATTCTATTTCGGCTTAAATTGGTGTCTTGTATCTCGAGTATTTGTGTGTTTTAATCTATTTTTGTGAGAATTGTGTAGGTATTAATATCAGGTGCAAGTATGGTGTTTTCAGTGATTAATCAGTGTCTTTGAGCTTAAAAGAATAAGGGATGGGAATTACAGAAGAAATGGAAGAGAAATCAGTAAGAAAGAAGACTTCAGTATGTGCAGAGAAAGCTGAGCGCGGGCGCGCCCAGTTTATATGGAAGCTACGCGCGGGCGCGCTTGAATTGTCTCCAGAATTGTTTGCGCGCGCCCGCGCGCAAAGAGTGTTGAGTGTGCGCGTGGCCGCGCCTGTCTGCGGAAAAATGGACAGAAGGTTACTGAAAACTGAGTTTGAGAAGGAAATCGCCCTGAATTCTTTTCCTAATTATTATGGAAAAAGTTTGAACGACCAGAAACTTCCAGAATCATACTTAAACAAGGGAATTGCAATTCTATTTCAATTAAAGATGGAAAATTACCGGAATTCTATCCTATTTCAATTACGGTAATGGCTTGGTCAAGGAGGCACTTGGGGGATATAAATACACACCTTGGGGCACAGAAAAATCACCATCTACACATCCTACACAGTGATTTCGTTCAGAGCACAAGGAAGAGAAGCCAAGGCGAGGATTGTGACGACAAGAAGATCTAGAAATAGTTTTCTTGTATTTCTTTGTTAGGCGTATCTTTTGGATGCTTGTTACTTTCCCAGATTTGTTCGCTAAACCTTATCTCATTATTGATTTATTCATCTTTATCATCTTGTTTACTACCATGCTTTCATCAAATCCCATGACGATGAACGGTTCAATTATGAACTAATCGTTGTCGTGGGATCCTAGTGGATTTATCTATGTAGCTTAGTAGTTTGCATGCCTTAGAGATTTATGTGTGGTGAATTCTTGATATCCTTGTATGGTTGTGCTTATTGAATTTAGGTGCGTCGCGAACATCTAATTTGTTAATCTCTTGCTAAACGAGAGTGGATCTTGAGATTTAGAACCTGCCATGCTAGCATAGGATAGGTTGATGTTAAGCATCATGATTTGTGGCATGAATAGAGATATTATGCTACCCTATGTGATCTCAGTGGATAACTTGTGCTTAAACCTTTATGTTTTCAAATTCTATAGAGATATAGGGTCTAAACATAATAGGTGCCTATTCATCTTCTATCTCTTTTGTGGATGTATGCATAGATTTGTACTAGTTTACCGAGAGGTAACTTTTACTCTTTTCGTGTTATTCGATCAGGTATCAAAACCATCGCATGTTTTAATCGAAGGCTGCAACTCTAAGTGAAGTAGATAATGAAACTAGGATTCCATGTTTATTCTCATATAAGTAATTCGATTTAAATTCCTGTCAATTAGTTAATTCTTAATTTTATAATTTGCATCTTAGCTTAATTTAGGTAATCAAACCCCTATTTGTTATTTTTCTTAGCAGTGAATTAAAACCATACATTATTGCATAGACATATTTTCTGAGTAAAACGTAACCAAGATCTCTGTGGAACGAACTTTAATTGTATTACTTGTGACTACGTGCGCTTGCGTGAGTTTAGCATAACAAGTTTTTGGCGCCGCTGCCGGGGATCATCGGTGTTTTTATTTCAGTTTATGTGTTTGTCAATAGTGGTCGTTAGCGTTCACTGACTCGGATTCTTACTTAGTTTGTTTGTTTCGTGGTGTTTCAGGTACTTGAGTTGTATGCAAACACGTTCGCAAGCTCGTTTACAAAAATTGGCAGAAGACGGTCGTGTAGAGAATATAGAAAATAAAGAGGAATCTGAAACTACTGTAGAGATGGGTGATGCAGCAGCAGCAGTCAAGGCTTTGAAGGACTATTCTCAGCCGAAGCTCAATGATATCCAGTCTAGCATTGTTAGGCCAGCTATTGCAGCGAACAACTTTGAGATCAAGCCGGGCACAATTCAGATGGTGCAGAATTCAGTCCAGTTTGGGGGAGCTTCTACGGAGGATCCAAACATGCATGTTCGGGACTTTATCGAAATCTGCGACACTTTCAAGTGTAATGGTGTGACGGATGATGCTATCAGGTTAAGGCTTTTCCCATTCTCTCTGAGGGATAAGGCTAAGAGCTGGCTACACTCTTTACCACCTGGTTCCATTACTACATGGGAAGATCTTGCTCAGAAGTTCCTTACTAAATTCTTCCCTATGGCGAAAACTGCAGCAATAAGGAACCAGTTGACTCAATTTCAACAGCAATCTGGTGAGTCATTGTGTGAGGCTTGGGAACGCTACAAGGAGATGCTAAGGAAGTGTCCTCATCATGGCATGCCTGATTGGATGGTTATTAATGGTTTTTACAATGGGTTGGGAGCACAATCTAGGCCTTTGCTAGATGCAGCATCAGGTGGAGCTCTTTGGGCGAAGAGTTATGATGAAGCTTATGAACTTATTGAGATGATGGCTGCTAATGAATACCAGAATCCAACCCAGAGACTTTCTCAAGGCAAAGTAGCAGGAGTTTTGGAAGTAGATACAGCTTCGATGATTACAGCTCAGTTGAAGGCTCTTGCTATGAAAGTGGATTCTCTTGCTAATTATGGAGTTCAGCAGGTGGCTAGTGTTTGTGAGTTATGTGCGGGCGCACATGAGACGAATCAGTGTGCTATCTCTTCTGAATCAGCACAGTTCGTGAGTAATTTCCAGAGACCTGCTGCACCGGTTCCAGCCACTTATCATCCCAACAATCGGAATCATCCTAACTTCAGCTGGAGCAACAATCAGAATACTCAACAATCTTATCAGCAAGCGAAGCCGTACAATCAGGGCTATCAACAACCTTATAGGGCACCTTATCAACCCCCGGGATTTCAGCAGCAACAACCTCAGACTCATGTGGGGCAATCTTCTAATGATAAATCTGATGAGATGTGGATAGCATTAAAGAACTTACAAGCTGGTCAGAAGCTCTTGGAAACTCAGATAGGACAGATTGCAAGTGCCTTAGGTAGTAGGCCACAAGGAACTCTTCCTAGTGATACGGAAGCAAATCCAGGTAGGAGGGACTTCAAGGAGCAGGTGAAGGCCGTAACTTTGAGATCGGGGAAGGTTACATCAGATCCTAAATCAGCCGCTAAAGAGAATGAAGAAGTACAGAATCAGCAAGTCGAAAATTCTGCAGTACCCGAAATTGAGAAATCTGACTTGGTAGCTGATCAGCTTGATGGTGAATTAGAGAAGAGCAAGGAATCTGTGGAGAAGGCTTCTCCGGAGTTGTCTACAAAGAATAATCAGATCTACCCTCCTCCTCCATATCCTAGAAGACTCCAGAAGCAGAATTTGGATAACAAGTTTGCTAGGTTCTTAGAAGTGTTCAAGAAGCTGCACATCAACATACCTTTTGCGGAAGCTCTTGAAGAGATGCCGAGCTATGCCAAGTTCATGAAGGGTATCCTCTCGCGTAAGTTGAAGCTCGATGCATTAGAGACCGTTGCCTTAACGGAAGAGTGTAGTGCCGTTTTGCAGCAGAAATTGCCTCCAAAGCTAAAGGATCCGGGTAGTTTTACTATTCCATGCACTATTGGTAATCTATTCTTTGAGAAGTGCTTGTGTGACTTGGGAGCTAGCATCAATCTCATGCCCTTGTCAGTATACATGCAACTGGGTCTACCGGATCCAAAACCAACTAATATCTCGCTACAGTTGGCTGATCGTTCAATTACCTATCCTAGAGGCATAGTGGAGGATGTCTTGGTGAAAGTTGATAAGCTCATCTTCCCTGCTGATTTTGTTATCTTGGATTTCGAGGAAGATAAGAAGATTCCCATAATCTTGGGAAGGCCATTCCTAGCTACGGGTAGTACCTTGATCGATGTGCAGAAAGGAGAGCTCACCATGAGGGTACAAAATCAGAATGTCACCTTTAATGTGTTCAATGCTATGAAGCTTCCATCTGATGAAGAAGAATGTTTCAGTGTTGATTTGGTTGATTCCGTGGTAGCCAAAGATCTTGATCATTTGTTGCTAATAGATTCTTTGGAAAAAGCATTGAGTGGGAACTCTGAGGTGAAAGATGAAGATGAAAGGATGCAAATTCAGATGTTGAATGCAAATTCATGGAAGAGAAAATTTGACATGCCTTTCGAGTCTCTTGGACTAAAGGAGCTGGAAAAGTCGCAAATCCGTCTTAAACCATCTATTGAGGAGGCTCCTACTCTTGAACTCAAACCTTTGCCTAATCACTTGAGGTATGCTTTTCTTGGTGATACCTCTACACTACCTGTTATTATTTCTTCTAATCTGTCAGATATCGAGGAAGAAAAGCTCTTGCGTATTTTGAGGGAGTTCAAGTCAGCAATTGGTTGGACTATAGCAGATATCAAGGGAATCAGCCCTTCTTATTGCATGCATAAAATTCTGCTAGAGGAAGGAGCTAAGCCTACTGTTGAACATCAAAGAAGACTCAATCCGATTATGAAGGAGGTGGTGAAGAAGGAAATTCTAAAGTGGCTTGATGCGGGTATTATCTATCCTATTTCAGACAGTTCTTGGGTGAGCCCGGTTCAATGTGTGCCAAAGAAAGGAGGCATGACAGTTGTTGCTAATGAGAAGAATGAGCTCATCCCTACTCGAACAGTCACGGGGTGGAGAGTTTGCATGGATTATCGGAAGCTCAACAAAGCCACAAGAAAAGATCATTTTCCTCTTCCATTCATTGATCAGATGTTAGACAGGTTGGCTGGTCACGAGTATTATTGTTTGCTCGATGGTTATTCAAGCTATAATAAGATTTGCATTGCTCCGGAAGATCAAGAGAAGACTACATTCACATGTCCTTTTGGCACTTTTGCTTTTCGTCGAGTTTCTTTCGGACTTTGTGGTGCTCCTGCCACTTTTCAAAGGTGCATGATGGCTATTTTCTCAGACATGATTGGCTCGAATGTGGAGGTTTTTATGGATGACTTCTCAGTTTTTGGTATATCTTATGATGAATGCTTGCATAATCTTGGTTTGGTTTTGAAGAGGTGTGTGGAGACTAATTTGGTACTTAATTGGGAGAAGTGTCACTTTATGGTGCAAGAAGGAATTATTCTTGGGCACAAGGTATCTAGGAAGGGGCTTGAAGTGGATAGGGCCAAGGTGGAGACAATCGAGAATCTTCCTCCACCTATTTCAAAAACTTGTTATGCTAAACTCACGCAAGCGCACGTAGTCACAAGTAATACAATTAAAGTTCGTTCCACAGAGATCTTGGTTACGTTTTACTCAGAAAATATGTCTATGCAATAATGTATGGTTTTAATTCACTGCTAAGAAAAATAACAAATAGGGGTTTGATTACCTAAATTAAGCTAAGATGCAAATTATAAAATTAAGAATTAACTAATTGACAGGAATTTAAATCGAATTACTTATATGAGAATAAACATGGAATCCTAGTTTCATTATCTACTTCACTTAGAGTTGCAGCCTTCGATTAAAACATGCGATGGTTTTGATACCTGATCGAATAACACGAAAAGAGTAAAAGTTACCTCTCGGTAAACTAGTACAAATCTATGCATACATCCACAAAAGAGATAGAAGATGAATAGGCACCTATTATGTTTAGACCCTATAT
Source organism: Kitagawia praeruptora (assembly GCA_037693485.1). Lineage (NCBI taxonomy): Eukaryota > Viridiplantae > Streptophyta > Magnoliopsida > Apiales > Apiaceae > Kitagawia > Kitagawia praeruptora. Next base: position 109,464,191 of record CM075351.1, on the reverse strand, counting down.
CTCTATAGAATTTGAAAACATAAAGGTTTAAGCACAAGTTATCCACTGAGATCACATAGGGTAGCATAATATCTCTATTCATGCCACAAATCATGATGCTTAACATCAACCTATCCTATGCTAGCATGGCAGGTTCTAAATCTCAAGATCCACTCTCGTTTAGCAAGAGATTAACAAATTAGATGTTCGCGACGCACCTAAATTCAATAAGCACAACCATACAAGGATATCAAGAATTCACCACACATAAATCTCTAAGGCATGCAAACTACTAAGCTACATAGATAAATCCACTAGGATCCCACGACAACGATTAGTTCATAATTGAACCGTTCATCGTCATGGGATTTGATGAAAGCATGGTAGTAAACAAGATGATAAAGATGAATAAATCAATAATGAGATAAGGTTTAGCGAACAAATCCGGGAAAGTAACAAGCATCCAAAAGATACGCCTAACAAAGAAATACAAGAAAACTATTTCTAGATCTTCTTGTCGTCACAATCCTCGCCTTGGCTTCTCTTCCTTGTGCTCTGAACGAAATCAGTGTGTAGGATGTGTAGATGGTGATTTTTCTGTGCCCCAAGGTGTGTATTTATAGCCCCCAAGTGCCTCCTTGACCAAGCCATTACCGTAATTGAAATAGGATAGAATTCCGGTAATTTTCCATCTTTAATTGAAATAGAATTGCAATTCCCTTGTTTAAGTATGATTCTGGAAGTTTCTGGTCGTTCAAACTTTTTCCATAATAATTAGGAAAAGAATTCAGGGCGATTTCCTTCTCAAACTCAGTTTTTAGTAACCTTCTGTCCATTTTTCCGCAGACAGGCGCGGCCGCGCGCACACTCAACACTCTTCCCGCGCGCCCGCGCGCAAACAATTCTGGAGACAATTCAAGCGCGCCCGCGCGTAGCTTCCATATAACCTGGGCGCGCCCGCGCTCAGCTTTCTCTGCACATACTGAAGTCTGCTTTCTTACTGATTTCTCTTCCATTTCTTCTGTAATTCCCATCCCTTGAATCCCGCCCATTTTTACACTTGTCAGAAGGGAGCAAAGTGCTACGCGGGGTTAACATCCGTGGGAGCCACCTCTTGAATCAATTACAAAGTATATTATGTGAAATGGAGCAAAGTACTACACGTAAAAATTACTCGTGTAAGTTACCTCTTGAATTCATTTCAATGAAATCTATTTGGAGGAAAGGAACAAAGTGCTACATAAGGACATCACTTGTGGGAGCCACCTCTTGGATCTATTCATATAAATGTATAAATTTACTAACTTATTATTGTCCATTGCCTAGTTGGGAACTGAGGTAGACGATTGACAATAATATAGACACTTGCATTCATGTTCTTACAATTATCCGTTTATACTTCGTTTGTGTTAGATTTAATTGCTTGATTTTACTCATTGAGTGGTTATTCACGATCATGGTAATTGTTTTATTTCAGAGAGTTGAAGCATTGTTTTTGCATTTTGGACTTTCAAGTTAGAGGGGCGCATACATCATCTGCATAATGTTTTGGCCAGCTGGATTCGACTCCCTCTCCTTATAATAAGATGCATGTATAATTAGACAGTGACATTTTCTTCTTTTCGTTATTTGTAATGCCATCTAGTTACTCTAGACTTTTTATGTACTAGTGTGCAAATAGATGCATTTTGGTCATAATAATGTAACAAAAGTTTTATAAGTTTATACATATTATGGATGTTTTTAACCTACTTAAATTAGTATAATATAATTCTATCTATTTAAATATAAGCTAGTGTTACAGAAAGGGATTTCATAGATCATGAGCACATGACTATAAAAATCTTTAATTACTGACTTGTCGATCATAAGTGATAAAATATAACAATATAAATAAAAGAAATCCTTAAAAAGGTAAGCTATGACACCTGGTTGCGAGCGCGAACCACGTCATCCTGGGAGACCTTATGGCATAATTTAGTAACCTCATACATTACCGAGTAAGCTAAATCATCCAAGCAGTCCGGCTGAATCAAAAAATGAAAATACAAATGAGTCGATAGGTATTTGAATTATCCTCGGAATCAGTTTTCATGCATAGAGATTTGGGAAGTACTACTAAAAAAATTCATTCTAAATAAATTTTTGGCAATGTGATTACATAGGCACGAGGCCTTATTGTTTTTCCCAATACTTGATCTGCTTCCTACAGGTTATATCTAGCATACTACCGAAGATCAATCAGTAAAGCACCCCAGAAGTTGTAGCATATGTTCTATAGACTGATGTAAAATTAAGATGCATCATGTGTCACAAACTCACATAGGCACAATAAAGGAATCAACAAGGAGCAAGAAAATGCATGTGATTTATGTGGGAAAAGTTTCTTACATAGGCACAACACCAAAGAGACTGAACATCTTTCCACACTTGTAGGATTTGTAGCCCATAACATTTAGATGCAGGCGCGCTACAGATCCACTTATAGTCTTAGTAACTTGGAATCTAGTGCACTGCACTACTCCAGTTTCGCATCTGACTTTACATTGCCAAGTTAGAATTGATACTTCTCTGATTTTACATTTTGTACCACATACTTGTAACTGTAAACACAACAAAGATACACTACAAGAAAAGGGTCAATAGACATCAGTTTCTGGCCGATGTCTATGTTATTTTGGATGTGATGTCTAGGTGGGAGATGTCTATTCTAGACATCAGTCAGAAACTGATGTCTATGCTAACATAGACATCGGTTTTGCATTCAATACACATTAGTTGTTCTACAAAATAGGTTAGATATAATTAATTTTATAAACAACTTGCATGCCTTATATTCTAGAAAACATATAATAAACTAAGTTATTTTTCACATACACATCAGTTTCTTTTTTTGTAAAAGATGTCTATAATTATCTAAAACATCATCCAAGACTGATGTCTAATGTTATTATAAACATCAGTTTTTTTTCGGAAAAAATCGATGTCTATGGCTATCTTAGACATCATCCTATACTGATGTCTAATGTACATATAAACATCAGTTTTTTTCTGAAAAAATTCATTCATATGTGTCTCTTAGACATCAGATTTTATAAATAAAAAGTGATTTCTTTTTGTTTTTTAGACATTGGACATTGTAGAAAAAATATGATGTATATTAACTAGACATTTGTTTCTGAGTGTAATTAAATAAACCATTGTCTTTCAATGCATACCAAAAAATTAAAAACTGGACCATGCATTTATATTAAACCATTCACAAAATACATTCAAAAAATGACCAACATGTACATCATCCATCTGTTACTTTAACAAGATACCAAACTAGCTATATCACTTAACATGATGCCAAACTGTCAAGCTAGGCACTAGAATTAACTACGTACGCTTGTGCACAAGAAAATTTTGTGATTTTTTGAGCCCGTGACAGCTTGCCATCTCTCTGAATACCCTTTTGTCTGCTTCAAAAAATCCCCATTTTCTGGAATCTGCAGGAGGAGCTGATTCATTATGATGTACATAAGAGCCAGGTATTTAATTTTTTCAACTAATGATATTGTAGGTTTTTCGACGTCAAGCAGATCATAATCCAGAATGCTATTGTGGAAGAACAAAAAAAATAATTTATAAGTTTCAACTTGCATATGCATGCATAGATTTATCTAAAGATAGTTAGTTTTTCGGAAAGTATTACCATCACCTAATGCCTGGCTTTATTTAATGAGAATAATCACTTTTTTATTAATTTTGATACATTTGACGTGTAACTCCTAGGAGAAGAAATAAGATCTACGTACATTTAATGCTCCCATGACCTTACCCTACGTGCGGGACGCATTGGGTATGTTTGGTTTTCCAATTTACATGTGAACTGTGTCAAGACTCAAGAACACTTACTTGCTGGTAACCTCCCATTTTTTGACTCCAACAAGCCGAGCATGAAGTGCCTTCTGGACATCTTTCCGATTCAGATAATTAGCGGTTTCGTCTTCCGAGCATACATCAATTTTCTCAGTACTAACCTAATGCAAGAAAAAATTACTTGAACAGCATCATGATCAGTTAAAATACTTTGAAAACAAGTGTCTGGTATTGAAAAGATTTAAATTTCAAGGGAAGAAATGATTACCTGAGGGCTGACAACCTTTGATTGTGCAAACACTGATGAAATGCAGACATCAAGTGTAACATCATATGTATCCACAAACTTACTAGTTTCTTTGTTAACTTCACCCATCAATTTCTTAGCCAGCTGAACACAAACCTGTAGCTGAATGTCCAAATGTGGGATCCATCAATTTCAGCCATGTCAATAGAAATCCCACTTCTCTCTTCTAATTCAGGAAGATAAGCCTCAGTGGGTTTCTGAAATAAGTTGATGTACCAAAACTAATTAATTTAATTAACTTAGATAAGTGATTTAATATATATATATATAGACAGTAATAGAAAAAGCATCAAAATTATTTCACAGCTTTTGTGTCTGTATAAACACCTTAAAAAATAAGAACATATGATACAAGCTTTAATGCAGTATCCCCATACATTATGAGAACGAGAAATGTACATAATAAATAGATTAGGCTACATGACCGAGAGCAAGTGTGAATCAACCAGGTTTTAAATAAGTTCAGCAGATAAGTGCTTTAATTGTAATATCAAAAGACAGCTTGCACCCAAGTGATTAGCAGTGTCGGTAGTCATTTAAAAGCAAAACAGAAAACATATGATACTAGGCTCTATTTTTTCTAATAAAGATTACAACACAACACATCATATTTTTCTAACCAATTTTTCGATATACACCTCATGAAAAATGTCACATAACTGTAGAAAAAATAATTAATCAACAACAGCATATGCAGTGGCACTTACTCCTCCATTTGACGCTCATATTCACAACGTACTTCATGTACACGTTTAGTGACTTCAATCTCATGCTCAATCGCATGCATCAGTGCCTATGAATAGCAGGATATCGTTAGTTACTAGAAACGGACAAAGAGAAAAATATAAGGAATGCCAGCATCCATGTCTACTGTCTAGTACGCCAATAACCAAGTAGTGTGTTATCTTTTCAAACACACCAGATACCTTCCGACTTGTATTGCATGAACCACAAAAGATGCAGATGCAACAAAACAGTTCAAAGACTCGAGGCAACACAAAAGCAAAAGACTAGACCCAGGATAACAAGAATAGTGGATTATATCAGTAAATACATGTAACTATGTAAGGAATCGAGAACAGTTAATAATTATTTTAAAACGCCAAAGAGATATCATGCTCTTTAGTAATTTCATATTTGAATCTAACGAATATTACAAACATTCCTCTATTTTACCAATAATATAACTGGACTCTGTTTGTGGAACGTCCTTTAATTTTTGTAAATTGTAAGTGGTTACTCTTTTTTTTTGTGAATCGGAGATATTTATAGTTTTCAAGTTGAGTCATGATATATTATCAGAGTTCAAAAATGTAGCCAGGTTAATGTTATCTTGACAACTTTAGGAACCAGTAGGCAAACAAACTGGTTTTGGAGGCCTTGGTAGATCAGTGAACTGTTTGTCAACTTAGTCGATCCAAAAATTAAAAATAAAATAAAATGAATGACATAGACCTTCTTTCCATCAACAATAATAGGACTGCCTGGTTCCACTGGTGAAGATAAATGTATACCCCACAATCTTTGCTTGATGCCATCATATGTTATTAGTCTTGAAATTGTTTCCTGTCCTTTATAGCAACCTGATAAATTTTTAAGATTTAAATTGTCCATAAGACCTATAAATGACCAACAATATTTCACAAATAGAAGTGACACACCTTTGTCCAGAGATATCGAATTCCAGAGACCAACCTCCAAGACATTGTATTCATTGGTGAGCTCTTTTCCAGGAACTGGTCTTCCTGCAAAATTTATTTGGTCATTTATTACGAATTCCAGTGCAAATTTCCTATAACATTAAGGTAAATAAAACCAAACAACTATTTGTCTTTGTTTCCTTTATTATATTTGTAATCCTCTCCGGTTGTAGTCTGTGATTCTTTCAGGTTATAAAGATTTTAACAACGAAAATGTTGAATTTCAGAACAAATATTTCAAGTAGCAAGATATTAGTTCCTAATGACTTGACCATGCATGGTACATGCACTAGTAGGAGCACCTAAAAGTAGATCATTATTTTACAAACTTGTATAGTAATGATATACATGTCCCAACTCCAAACACTAACCAATATAATAAACAGACTAACACATCACCCAATGCAGAAACATCGCTAATTTACAATCATTGTACATATCAGAGCCATCTTTTTCAAGTGCCACAATTTGAAAAGATAGTTCCGAAATGAAGATGCATAGTGCAAGGATGCATAATTAACGTATAATTAACTGTATAATTAACGTCACTTCCACAAATTTGACATATTCTTTTATAAAGTGAGGAGAACAAACAATAAAATAAACCTGTGAAATCTTCACCATAACCATAACCTTTGCAAAACCATATAATCTTGACACTGTAAGATCATAAGAGTACAAGTGTATGTATACTCGAGATATAAAAAACAAGCTTGTTTCTTAGTCAGATATTCTGAAAAACAAAAACTCTATATTACGTTAGCAGTGACTTTTAACATGAAGAACAGATGCAAATAAGGACAATAGTTGCTAGAATTCAATTATGGATCAGGGTCTCTTAAATTATGAACTATATTACCTCATCTCCTGGAGAACAGACAGCAAGAACAGCTTGAGGTATACATTTCTTTGCTCCATTACTAACAACAATCTGATCAGGTGAGTAAGATAATCCATTCTCCTCTACCAACAAATCAGTTCCATAATTAATGATTAGTCACAAATAACTAACTAGAAGCATGTTTCATATGTATCAAGTAACTAAACCTTTAGCTTATGATAGATTGCAGACCGCAATTCCAAGGTTCCTGTATTTGGAGTATACCTTGTATAACCTTCACGGATTGCATTGACTCCAGCCTGAAATTTTAAGATCATAAATAGAGGAAACTATTAACACCATAGAGACGATGGTGTAAAAACAGCTAACTGTTAAAATATAACTACAAGAAAGAATTTATGTATTTAAACATTCAGAAGTTACCTCAACAATTGCTGCTGGGGTATCAAAATCTGGTTCTGCAGCTGCTAGTTGGATTACTGGTACACCAGCTTGTACAAGTAAAAGAACAAACAGGACTAGAATTCTGAGAAAAGAAACGATGACCTAGAAAGAAAACAGAAAAGGAAAGAAAAAAACACTGAAGATAATATTAATAAAGCTTGATTTTTACAGGGAGGTCTGAGAATGAATGAGTAGGAAGGAGAACAGAGCCTTCATTCTTAAATGATGCATTTAAGTTCTGGTGTTAATTGGGTAAATGGAAGGGAGAAATGAATGAATACTAATAAAATTTCTCCACAAATTAGTACAAATTTCATTCTCTTCCCCACCAGTTTCATTCCTTCCAACTAAAAAAGAGCATTAGAGCCTTATAACAGTTCTATAGCGTACTCAGATTATGAACTTGTCTAAAAGTTTATAGACTTAACATGTGGTTCAAATTAAGGGGTACGCGCAAATTTTTAAGTTTAACTTAGAGATGAGATATTAATCTAAACACAACATGTAACACACGGAAGACAACTCTCTGACTTAGTATCACCTAGAACTATATGAATCAGAGACTCGGATGAAGTGAGGAAGCCTATATGCAAATTAATAATTATATGAAAGGGATGCAAAATCCACTAATTCTGCAAATTCAAGACTTTTTTGATGTTCTATTTGGTTCCATTTCTATAAAATGGGAGCTTAGGGATATATCAGAAGTGACATCATTTTTAAATCTTGTTTAGTAGCTGCGGATCAGACACTGTGCCATGTATAGAGAAACATTATCCGGGCAGCATTTTGATCATAGAGAGAGTATTTGAAGACCTTTGGTGGCATTTGGTAGTCGGCCATCCTTGGGAGAAGTAAGTGAATCCTGAAAGAGAATTAAACTAGTTGGTGATTAATATTATTGTAATAGCTTAAGATGTCTAGGAGACCAAATTGATGAATGTTTAAGCTCACTATAGATTATAAAACATGTGAAGAGTATGACATTTGCTTCATGCAAATGTATGAAACATGGCACCTTGACATACCTTTCTACCAGGAACAAAATCAATAGTGAACAAAACCATAACCTTTGTAAAGCCCAGTCACCTAGTCAAGAGGCAACTGCACCAGCTATACAGAGCCAAATGATTCAAAACCCTGTATACGATAAAAAATGAGATGTTTATCAAGTTATGTCCAACATAAACAGCACAGGCAATAAGATGAAGGTTAGAACTGCAATTTAATTACCTCAAAAGCAAATATATCACTAAGCAAAACAGTAATAACAAACATGTTGGCCCAACGAGTTAAAAGGAAAAACCTTCTATGTGTTCCAGTCTGTCCAATAGCGTTAAGTATAGCAGACCCAAGATACAGAGTTTTTCCCATTTCCCTGCACATAAGATCACAATGTTTTGCCTCCTTCTAATTAGACTAACTGAATCCACCAAAAAATAAAAATTTGGAATTCAAAAATTAAAACCCATTATAGAACTGACCTTCTTTGATGAATAGAAGCAAGCATATGATGACTTTGCCTCAAAATCTCATACGGGTCATCTTCATTATCCTTGATACCCATGTGCACTACATACACTTACATATATACAGAAATTACATATAAAATAATTAATACACATACAGATATACATAAATTACATATAAGTTAAATTAACCCCAAATTAAAACTTAGGGTTTCAATTTTAAACCCCCAATTTGTAATAAAGTCAAATTAATCAAACCTGTAAGTTTGAACATATTAAACTTATGCTTACCTACTGATAAATCAAACTAATTCGAACTTTAAACCTTCGAGCTTTGACCTTTGAACAAATCGATTTCGATTTGAGTATGAGAAAGAGTGAGTTTCAGAGGTTCGACCATGAGAGAGAGAGAGAGAGCTCTTCGGGGTTCGGGTGTGAGAGAGATAGAGCGGATTTGAGTGGTGGAGGAGGGGAGTGGTGGTGAGAGACGAGAGAGAGATGAGAGTCGAGAGAGATGAGAGTGAGAGTCGAAAGAGTTTTCCTGTTTTTCGTTTTAGATTTTTAGTTTATTTAATTTTGTCTGAAAAGGGGGCAAATAAGGGGGGGGAAGAATATTTGGTTAGGGGGAATTTTGATTTAGGGGGTGAAATTTTCGTTAAGGGGGAAAACAAAATAAGGGCGGGTTTTTTCATTTTTTAAAGAGTAACTTTAGACATCAGTTTTAAAAATAGTGATGTCTAGGAATAACAAAGACATCAGTTTAATGCGGGATGATGTTATTACAACTTTTAACATCAGCGGCATTTACGACTGATGTCTAAAGTGTGATGTCTATTGACTGTTTTCTTGTAGTGATACACCAATGTCAACAGATACAAAATAAACGACATAACATATACTCACAACATTTTCAATCGAGTTGAGCCTTTGTTCGACTTTCTTCTCGTGCATATGTCGTAGAGTATAACCTGTAAAATCGTCACACCAAATGTTACAAACACAAATTGATCCCGAAACCTAATTCCAACAAACAATACTATTCTTACAAATCATGTAAACTGGCTATCATAAAATCAACAACAGGTCCCGACTGAATAATCATTGTTGTAGATACATCTGATAGTCACAAAACAAAGGGAGTTATAATCATCTGTTAAAAGTTAAAACTCAAATAGCTACATAATTTGAAAGCTATATATTTATATATGAACATAATCAAACATACCTATATTCAGCGACAAGCCACCCTGGGTGGTACGGAAACTCAAATGAAATCCACGACAACCAAGAACTCCGCCACCATATCAGTGAAGTTATTCATATCATTATGAAAGAACGACTAATGTACAAGCACGCATCCCCTGCAGTACTCCATATTAACCAAAGACAGACCCCGGGCACTATTCTTTAAACTGTGAACGAAATATAACACTTTCTTCTTAAACAAAAAGTTCCATTCAATCACCAACACCACAAAAGATTAGGTCCACTTCTCTCGCTCTTGTAAAAGATTAGGCCATAACCTAAAGCCATAAACAAATTCCCAAATCAACATTCAAGTTTACATATAAATAAACTAAAGCTATGAAACTTTACAAATCTCCAATTGAAAACATTCAAGCATTCAACCTAAACATGGAAGCTATACAAACAACTAAACATTCAATTTAAGAACAAATTAAAAAATTAGGGTTTTGATCTCAAAAATCCCCAATTGAAAACTAAACCAAACTAATTCAAATCAAACACAATATTAGTCACTTACCAATTTGAGCTTCAAACAAATCGAATTAAGTTCACAGTTTTGTATCATCAAATGGAACAATCTCCGGTCGAACCTGAGCTTCGAGAAAGAGAAGGGCGAGAGTATAGAGAGGAGAGACAGCTGGTGAGAGTGGAGAGAGAGGTGATAGTCGAAAGAGAGCGGTGAGAGTGGAGAAAGGTGAGAGTCGAGAGAGGTGAGAGTCGAGAGAGATAGAGATGTGAGGTTAGGTCATCTGTCGAGCGAGAGAGAGAGAGAGAGCGAGGTGGGTTTTGTTTTGTTTTTAATTTTAATGAATAAATTTGTCTGAATGTAGTACAAAAATAAAACCAAGGGGGGAATAATTCAGATTGGGGAGGGGGGAAATACAAAAATTTTGTTAAGGGGGAACAGATTTGGAAGTAGGCGGGCAAATGAAAGTAAAAAGGGGGAAAATAAAATTAAGGGGGGTAATAATTCAGAGGGAACGCGTGTTTATTTTTTAAGTAGACATTTAGACATCGGTTCATAAATGAAGCGATGTTTAAAAATTTTTAAGAAAACATTTAGACATCGGTTGATATGTCAAGTGATGTCTGAATGTTTAAAAGACATCGGTTTTAAAACGGGCGATGTTAAATTGATTTTTAACATCGGTTTTATTGTAATCGATGTTAAAAACGGTGATGTCTATTAACAGTTTTTTAGTAGTGAAGCAACAAGCCCAGACACCGTCTACTTTGAAGAACTTAATGTCCCAACCATTCAGGAACGATCGGTCATGGAGATTGACCCACCAACAGAAACATGGATGACCGCATACGTCCGATACTTGGAAAATGACACCCTCCCAGAAGACAAGATAAAGGCTAAGCAAATCAGGGCACAAGCAACCAAGTACTTCATGAAGGACGGAATCCTTTACAAACGGAGTTTTGACTCCCCGATTTTGAAATGTGTTGATGAAGAAGAAGCGAACTATTGTAGGAGAGAAGTCCATGAGGGCATCTGCGGCGACCACATGGCCGGAAAGGCCCTCTCCCATAAAATTCTTCGACAAGGTTACTACTGGCCAAAGATGCACAAAGACTGCAAAAAACTTCGCAAAGAAATGTCACCAATGTCAATTATTCAGCAACATGGCCAGGAAAGCGCCGACTCTTCCATCCGCAATCCTCTCCCCGATTCCTTTTATCGTCTGGGGGATAGACATCATGGGCCCTTTCCCAAAGGCTAAGGGAGAACTGCAGTATATTATGGTGGCAATCGACTATATGACAAAATGGGCAGAAGTAAAGGCACTAAGGAACATTACGCAAGCGGACGCCATTAATTTCGTCCAGGACCATGTTATCACTCGCTTCGGGATCCCAAAGGTGCTTATATCCGACAATGGTACTCAGTTTGTCGGAGCAAAGTTCACAAAATTTCTCTCCGAGCACGGAATCAAACAAAGAAAATCATCCGTCTACCACCCGCAAACCAATGGACAAGTCGAAACAAACAGAATCATTGTAAGAGGACTTGAAAAGCGGCTCACCACCTCGAAGAAAAAATGGCCGCAAGAGCTTCCTAGTGTCTTATGGAGCTACAGAACAACGGCACGAACAAGCACGGGCGAATCCCCTTTCAAATTGGCATATGGAATGGAGGCCTTGGCCCCCGTTGAGATCGGATCACCATCATTCCGGGCCGAGAATTTCGAAGAAGATGCCAACGCCCAAGGTCTAAGAACAAACCTTGATTTACTCGATGAAGTACGAGAAGACGCGGTTGTCCGCATGGCAACCTACAAAGACAAAACTAAGGACTTTTTCAGCAAGCGGACACACATTCGCAACTTTGAAGTATGCGACCTCGTCAATAGAGCAACTGAAGCCTCGGATCCCAGACACACCGGCAAGTTGATGCCTAAATGGGAAGGCCCTTACAAAATCATCCAGGTTATACGTCCGGGCCCTTACAAGCTAGCAAGGCTAGACGGTACTGAGATTAACAATACTTGGCACGCAGAAAAGCTAAGAAAGTATTACCAGTAGACCGCTAGCAGCAACCATGTATTAAGCCCAATAGGGCAAAGAATCTCTTTTTTTGTATTAGTTGTCAAAATTCAATGAAAAAGTACTGCTTCCTTTCTATTTCTGAGCAACGAAGCTTCTTGCATCAACAAGATAAATGAAGTAGCATTTTACATCTAAAAGGGGACGGAAAACCACTCAAAAATAAACCAATCAACCAAACGACCGCTAAGTCGAGCAACCAACAAAGAAAAAAAGCAAAAACGACTACTTGGTCGAACAAAAATCAACCAAATGACCGCTAGATCGAGCAACCAACAAAGCAAACAAACAAACGACTACTTGGTCGAGCAAAAAGCAAACATACGACCGCTACGTCGAGCAACCAACAAAGAAAACAAACAAACGACTACTTGGTCGAGTAAAAAGTAAACATACAACCGCTAGGTCGAGCAACCAACAAGGCAAACAAACAAACGACTACTTGGTCGAGCAAAAAGCAAACATACGATCGCTAGGTCGAGCAACCAATAAAGCAAAAAGCGAAACAAACGACCATACTGTCGAGCAACCAAACCAAGCAAACATATGATCGCTAGGTCAAACAACAAAACACAAGCAAACAAACGAGTAGCAAAACCAGCTCAAAGAAATTTAACAAAGGAAAAAATACGCTTGCCTCATGAAATGGACATATGACCACGGCAAAATGCCTACGGCACCAAGAGTTCCATTGATAGTACTCAAATTTGTCACAGAAGCTTGGATAATCAATACAATTTACTTTGCAGATTTCTTCATAATTACTAGCAAAAATCTACTACAAATCCATGTTTGCAGGTCATCAAATGGACAGACCCGTTGAGGATCCAGAAACAAGGTTAAAAATAAAATACAGCGGCAACTTCCGCATTTATTTCGTCTTCCAGAGTAACTAGCCCGGCAACGCCCTCAGGGCCAGGAACTTCATCAGCTAAGGGCACAGGAGCATCCAACCTCTCCTCGACTACGCCTCCAGGAACATTCTCTCCAAAGCTCTCCGTAACCGGGTCGGCTCCTTCATCCTTTCGCCCCTGATCAATTGCAGGGACATCACCAAGGGCCAACAACAGGTTACCGACCATCTTGGTCCCAGTCGACACAACAGTTGTCAGCGGTACAACAGCAATGGGCACTTCGCTGGGTCTTGACTCCTCGCCACCTTGGGCACCAGCCACTTCAACAGGAACACCATCAACACGGCCTTCCCGAGCTCTCTTCAATTTCGCCTTGAGAGAACGGACCTTCTTTTTCCTCTACTTTGCCTTGGATTCTGCTTTGGCCAATTCTTGGACAGTCTTTTCAACCTTGGTCGTGACCGCAGCTGCCACCATCTCCTCATAAGTAACGCTCTTAATAAATTTATTGATGGCGGCCTCCTCAGTGGGCTGGGAAGCAAGATGCCCCTCAGCTTTTACAGCACGCTCAGTCTGATACTTTAACTGGGTTTTTAATTTCTCGATCTCCTCATTAGTAGCAGTTAAAGCACCCTGTAGCACATCCCTTTCCTCCTCCAACCCGGAGGCAATCCTACATTGGCTATCATAGCGGACACGCAGCGACTCGCAATCATTCGAAACTTCACATTTCTGAGCTTCCACCACTTGCAAAGCCTTAACAGCATTCTCTTTCGTGATGATCTCATAGTTCAGATCATCACTAACACGCTTCAAATCACCTCGCAAAATGTCATATTGTTCGCGGTAATGAAGTCCCTTTGCAATGATCCCGGTGTACACACATTGACTCTACAAGTAAGCAATAAACAGTTATATTCCGAGACAATTATACAATTTACGAACAATTTACAAACAAGTACCAAACTCACCCGGGAAGCGTATTTCTGGGCTAGACGGCATTGCCGGTCAAAATCCATAGCGTTCAATTTCGCAAAGTCATCATCCGTCATCAATTTACGGTAAAAACATTAGGAGCAGATTTAAACAATTGGCCGTATCCCGGCCTACGACCCACATCAGCATCATCCACCATATCGTCGCTGTCGGAATAAACAATTACTTCCTCAGAATCAGACTCCGAAGAATCAAAACTTTGACCGGGGACTCTCCCCACCAACTTAGAGCCACTCGCCTCACCAACAACAACAACTTTCATTTCTGGACAACGGGCGTGGCCACCTTAGCCCGCTTCCTCCTAGAGCTTCCATCGAAGGTTAACTTCCTCTTCAATCTTTTCGAAGGAAGTGCGGGGGGAGGCACTCCGGCCTCCAAATCAAAGTCATCAGCATCCCAGTCATTACCCGTCCCCTTCACAACGATTTTAGAATCAGAGTCAACACCTTCCTCTGTACTCGCCACCTCGACATCCTCACCATCTTCTTTATCTGGGCTGTCAAGTAAAATAACAGGTGATTTCCCGGCAGCCCGTTTAGGCACCTGACTAGCCTCCCCGCGCTCAATCCTCCGAATTTCTTCTCGCCTATCACGAGTTTGAATATCACCATCATCATCATTCACTAACGTCCGCTCCCAGACACTGGACTTATGCTTAACAATACTTGCCTCAGCTCGAGCAACAGTTTCGAACTCAGCCAAACCAGGCGTGAAACCAATTTTCACCGTCCCGCTTCCACCTACGACCACCTCACCAGTTCCGCCTTCTGAAACACTTGGACTGAAATTCCCCATATCATCAACCCTCTCAGGCACCGCATCTTCACCCTGTCCAGGCGTCACCTCACCCGTTTCTTTTACCACGGGATCACCAAACTCATCAAAGGTCTCCTCGACCGCCTTCTTTTTGCGAGAGCTAGACACTTGTCTCTTGAGACCACCTGGTCTTGAACCCGTCCCGTCGCCACCGGCAACAACAGCCTGTGCACTGGCAGGACGGTTGGGTTTGGCCCTCAAAAAATTTAGGTAAAATTCCTGCTCCTTCAACTCCAACTTTGGATACAAGTCCAACTCTCGAATCTCAGGATCCAACAATACAAAAAAACACAACATTTAGCAAGCGTTCGTAAGCGCAACAACCAAACAAATATGACAAGGGACAAAAACTGAAACACTTACAGCAATGACATTGAAGATCCGCTGGAGCAAAGAAATTCGTCTCATCCCATTTCTTCCCAAGGGCCTTTACCAAACCCACCAAAACTCCAAGGGCACTCTCACTCAGTGCGCTGCGATCTACTTTGTATGAGCACTCAACTTTCTCTTGGAAATTGGGAAGGTACGCCAAATCACCACCCTCTACTCCAATAAACTCCTCTTACCAGGAAGGCATGCTATCCGGAAACTCAAATGGCCGGTAGTCCCCCAAAGCCTTCCCCACGCGGCTCTGGCTAGTACAGAATACGTAGTCCCCCAAAAGCCTTCCCCACACGGCTCTGGCTAGTGCAGAATACCAACTCATAAAATGGCCGGGCACTACTAGCTTTCACATTGAAAAGATGGAAAAAAGCCTTGAAAGTTGGCTGCTTTTTCTTCGCATTACAGCTGGTAATGAACCATAGAATACCCCTAATCGAGTTGGGAGAGAATTGAGAAAATGGACAGCAGAAATAACAGCGGAACAGGTCAACCATGAATTTATGGACGGGAAAGCGAAGCCCGGCCTTCAAGTGCGATACAGGAATAAACATATATCCATCCTCAGGACGGTCATATAGCCGCTCTCCAGCACGGGTCGGCCTCCACGTATATCCACCCTCGATATGAAACATACGGCTTATGAAAGCACCCCAGTCATTATCTTTGAAAGTGCTATCCTACCTTAGATGCATGAAACCACCAAACTTGGCATCCATAGCAGCTTTGTCAAACGCAGGCAGCGGTAACTCCAGAGCTCTGTACAAACTTTCGTAAGTCCAGAAATATTGCTTCCTATCATTGGCCGGAACAGCAGGGAAGGTGAGATATGACCAATCATCCCACTTTCCCGCATCTGTCACCAACACTTTGCTCTCCCCGGACTCATTAGTATAAAGGTGCACTGCTCTATGATGCTACAAAAGAAAAACAAAGGCAATGTCACAACATGATCAAGCGGCCACGCGGTCAAATACCGTTACAAATAAAGGCCACGATTTTGTCGTTGACTAACGATACAAATTCCAGAAACATAAAACAAAAAAAACCCTAGAATCAAACACCTACTCACACTCTACAAATATACACATACATACATGAACACCAAGAACAAACCTCTATCCGAACGGAAACTTACCCAGAAATCGCGCACAAAAACCAAATTCCGACGTCTAAACACGACCAAAAAATACAAAACTATAACAGACATATGCCAGGAAATCACAAATGACTCCCTTTCAAACAATACATCCGCAAAAAACCACCAGATTAAACAAAAAGCTACCACAAAATACAAAGCCGAAAACAAAAAAAATATATATATACATCGAAACCAAGTCGTGAAACCCACACGCAAAATGAGATACCAGAAACACTTACTGTCATTTATAAGCAATATGAAGGCGGCGTAGCGAATAGTAACAAAACCACGGCTTCTAAGTACTATAACAGACAAACCGGCAAACAAGAAACGACAATGCTCCGACGAAGAGAAGAGAGAAAAAGAGAGGAGGAAAAAGGCAAAAACACAATGAAAAAGAAACTGTCCTCTCTTTCCCTTTTTATAACCGGGTGCGGTTACTGAGGAGAATTAACTATCCTTCCATGTGGCACGGCCTCATTGGTCCGGGAACACCAACCGCCACAGTATCAAACGCATACATACACCCTACACTGTACTACACTCTAACACTTCAAATCATTTCAAAAAGAAAAATACGAAAAGGCATGCCTCTTTTCACATCACACGCCTCCAGCCTACAGACTTATACGCCAAACCACTTATCTCTCCTCAGCACATTAAATGCAATAACTCCCATTTTTATCCCAAAAAGCCTTCATTTAATCACCCCTGTTATTCCCTGCCATATATTCATTTAATTCAAATTCCTTCATTTAGGCTCAAATACCTTTTCATATTTATTTACAAACATACAAGCAACAGGTATAACCGACACCCGGAAACCAACCAAAATTTTCTTCTAAATTTTTCTAACTCCCAGTGCTGCCGCCAGCACTTGGGGGGCAACCAAAATTTCTTCTATAATTTTCTAACTCCAAGTGCTGCCGCTAGGACTTGGGGGGAACCAAAATTTCTTCTATAATTTTCTAACTCCCAGTGCTGCCGCCAGCACTTGGGGGGCAACCAAAATTTCTTCTAAATTTTTCTAAATACCAGTCCTGCCGCCAGCACTTGGGGGCAACCAAAATTTCATCTAAATTTTTCTAACTCCAGTGCTGCTGCCAGCACTGGGGGGGCAACCAAAACTTTTCCTAAATTTTTCTAACTCCAGTGCTGCCGCCAGCACTCGGGGGGCAACCAAAATTTCTCCTAAATTTTTCTAACTCCAGTGCTGCCGCCAGCACTTGGGGGGCAACCAAAATTTCTTCTAAATTTTTCTAACTCCAGTGTTGCCGCCAGCACTTGGGGGGCAACCAAAATTTCTTCTAAATTTTTCTAACTCCAGTGTTACCGCCAGCACTTGAGGGGCAACCAAAATTTCTTCTAAATTTTTCTAACTCCAATGCTGCCGCCAGTACTTGGGGGGCAACCAAAATTTTCTCCTAAATTTTTCTAACTCCCAGCGCCATAAAAATACTTGAAATCTAACTCGCCTACAACATATTACACACACTCAACATCTACAGGTCAAAATGATGGTCAACAAAAACTACAGAGTCAACAAAATTCACACCAACATCCATCCTTAAATACATAAACACACATATATATCAAATACATGCCACACAAGACCAAACAAGAAAGCATTTTAGAAAAATAGATTACCAAAGCGAAATTTCACTTCCATTAAAACTAAAACCCTAAGAAGGGTACGTTTCACCAGCAAAATTAAAACTTTGTTCAAAAAATTACAGAAAACAGAAATTCCTACTAAAAAACCCTAGTTGGAACCCACAGACACTCTCCACCGCCGTCGTTGTCATCATCTCCGACGTAGCCGCCACCGGCACCGTACAACACAACATCCATGATGCAGAAACAGATTTCTAAGAAAAGCTCAGGATCACGGTCATTGATCTCCTTCAACTCTTCCCTGCCCAGGTCGCACACAGACCTTCCGTCAAAAGTACAGTTCTCTTTATCCAGCGACATTTGCAAAATAAATAAAACATCAACAGGCCTGCGGAGAATAAATAAGGAAGAATCTCAACTCATAACAGAAAGAAGGCCTTACCTTCACAACAGCAATGGAAAGTAAGTTACAAACAGACGAACAAAGAAAATGCAGCAAAGAAAAGCGATACTACCACTATAGCCTAACTCGTCTTTTATAGGCGTCCAAACCTTCAAAGCGGAAGAGTTGCATTCAATGCTACTCAATCCCAATGCCACCCACCTCATTCAACCGGCGCCCGTTCAACACCCAAGGCAAATTCAAAGGTTAGCTTTTAATTACCCTTCGTTACTCACAATAACATTTAATAGACATCACAAAAAATTGCTTTTACTTTTTCAACCTTTTACCTCTCTTTTTCCAAAAACACATTTTTCAGAAACAAAAACCCATACAAAATTATTCAAAAAACTCAAAACAAATTAATATCCTTATCGATCATTCATATTTTCACAAAAAACACTTTTTACTTTCTACCCACACCAATTGTTTACTTGTTAAATCGATCTCAAAAACCGCGACCCGCCGTCAAGCACCAACCGCAATCGCAAGCAACATGAACTACATGCACAATTCCTCTCAAACACAATCTGCCACAAACCTTAAGGGGACAACCACAACTATCAACTCCGGCCTACGAACTGTCGGCCATCATAACCTGTGCAACAACCAATCAACAAAGCACACGAGATAAGTACTTCTTCCCTTTCTCTCCTCCTCTCATCCACTAAAGTAGATAGGAGGAGTGAGGGGCAATGATAGTATACAGTGGCCGCCACCTCCAAGCCTGACGCGTGTCGACTGGTCGCGGCCACCCGTTCGGAGGGGTTGTGTCCGCCACCTCAGGCTCGCCGCAAATGACTTGGCCATATCTACACTCCATTTCGGGGAAATACATGTTTTAAATATAATTATCTCCCAATATCCTATCTAATATTTTATATACATACGCGCATGCACAAAAAGTTGTACTCTGTAAATAGCAGGTGAAGCAAAAGAGTCACATACCTAGCACCATGCTGCAAGGATAGGCAACTGTAGCACAAGTACCACCTGCTCAACTGTAGACCTGCAAAAAGAATAAAGGAACAACTATTGAGGTAAAGGCCATCCCTTGCACTGTAGTTACAGTGGCCGCGCAGTGGGCTATAGGGCCAAGGGAATTGGCCTATAAATACTTCTCGTTTGTCACATTTGCACACACACACACACACAAAAAGTGACGCACAAATTACCACTCACAAACACTCTCGATACACTACCACTCGCCTGATTATTATTATTCCGATTACTTATTCTCATACCGGAGGTGCTTGACGGCCACCACCCCCGGCCAAGCATCGTTTTGCAGGCGCCCAACCTAGGTGGAGGCACTGCCAGAACAGTGATCGGAGCCAATAACCAGCCGTGAGAGTTATCACTAACCTATGTATATATATATTTATAAAAACCATCTTTGACATGCTCCTACACAATCAAAACTGCACGACTGCAGGGCATAAAGAGTAAAACTTCATCAGAACCAAAATAAAAGTCAATATAAACATTCAATCTGATGATGACACATTTCACAATTTTTTTTTTATTTTTTTGCTAAAAACCATTTACATACAACCAAACTAAAATGGATGTATTTTGTATCGTTCCAAAAATACCCATTTATGTTGCCAAATATTGTAGTAGTGTATGTATATTTTTGGAACTATCATACACACTATACTATATAATATATATGTTCATTCCTGAAATAACCTTTTTATATACAAAATTTCAGAGAAAATCATTAATATCATTTTAATCTTTTTAATTGCAAATAAAATTTTTAAAAATATAAATTTTGATTCTATTATAAAACATTAACGATATATAAACTTTATCAAGGATTTAACGCATAAAATTTGAATAAAAAATTTGATTTGAATTTAATTTTACAGTAAAATCATTTTGGATAAATTTGATTTTATGATAGAATTAGTTTAGATTATTTCATTAATTTTTAATGATTTTTTCAAAAATTAAAGTTGTATAATTTCATTTTAAATTTCTTAATTAAGATTTATAATTAAATTTCATACAAAAAACAATAAATATATGTTGGCCATTGTTCTAGAGAACAATCTTATATAAAGTCCCGGAGAGAACCATTGATTCCACCATAGAACTTCATCAAATAATTTACAAATAAAATTTTTAAAAATATAAAATTTGATTCTAATGTAGAATACTAACGAAATATAAAATTTATAAAGGACTGAACACATTAAATTTAAACAAAAAACTTGATTTGTATTTTATTCTACAGTAGAATCGTTTTGGATAAATTTGGTTCTATGGTAAAATTACTTTGCATTATTTTATCAATTCTTAATGATTTTTCAAAAAGAAAAGTTGTGTAATTTTATTTTTAATTTGTTAACTAAGATTTATAATTATATTTCATGTAAAAAAGATATATATATATATATTATGATGATTCTCTTTTGGACTATATATAAGTTGGTGAACTCTAGAGTGTCACCAATATACATTTATCCCTATCATTTCTTTAATGTGTTTATCATTATTTTTTTTTAAATTTTTGTTAGAAATAATTAACTAAGTCTAAATGTTAAACCTAAAATATATTTATATATTTAACTTATTAGTAATTGATTGTCTGCACTACTCGATATTCTTTTATTAATAAAATTATTTATAATTTACAAATTTATACTATACATATCTATCTATATCTATACTATTATATAAAAGCCGAAACATTAAAAGTCTGGTTGGTGTACCTATTGATTTTACTTATTTACCCTTACTTAATTACAGAAATCCCTTTTACTAACTAATCAATTTCTTTTTCTAGGTTAAATATATTACATTTCCTATTTTTCACTAACTAATTAATTTGGTTTAATAAAATAACATAATTATATTATAATTATAATTGCTATTAACTAATCAATTACATTTTTCAGCCAAAACACGTTACATTTTCTCATTTCTGTAACTAAAATATCCTTTTTTTTCAATTATATCACGGGCGGTTCTATTTAATAAAATAAAATAACAATATTATAATTTTAATAATTAACCAATTAACTTTTTCAACTAAAACGTATTATCTTAGATTTTTAATTTTCACATTACCTTTCTATTTTCCCTAACTAAAATCTCTATTTTCAATTAGATCACGGACGGTTCTATTTAATTAAATAAAATAACAATATTATAATATTAATAATTAACCAATTAACTTTTTCAGCTAAAACGTATCATCTTCTCTATATTTTCTAACTAAAATTTCTATTTTTCTAAAAATGTCACGGGCAACATTAACTTCTCCTTTTAAAAATATTACGAGCAATTTCATTTAGTAAAATAATAAAATTACATTATAATTACAATAAACTAATCATTTATCTTTTTCACCTAAAACATGTTTCCTTTTTAATTTTTTCTAACTAAGATCTCTCTTTCTCCAATTAAATTACGGGCTACTATTTATTAAAATTAAATAATAATTTCATAATTACTTAAAATTAACCGATTACCTTTTTCAACTAAAATTTATCATCTTTTCAATATTTTCTAACTAAAATTCCCCCTTTACTTGAATTATCATGGATAACATTTATATAATTATTATCTAATCATCTCATTTAAAAATTTAAGCCTTCAAAATTCATTTTTTTAAAAAAATAATTCAAATTAAAAAAATAGTCATATAATCATAAAAGAAATCCGTGCATCGCATGGGTTTTAAGCTAGTTATTACTCCCTCCGTCCGTCCCACAGGATGTTTATGTCCTTGGTGGGCACGAAGACCAATATATATACTCCCTATGTCCCTCTCATTTCTTTACATAAAAAACTGCGTGTCTGACACGCATTTAAGGTGCATTTTAAGGATAGTTTTTTTTTTGAAACCTTTTAAGGATAGTTCTATAACTTATTTTTGATATTTTTTTTGTATAAAAATAGAATAATTCTACTTTTATATAAAAAAAGAAAATTTTAAAAATAAATTATAGAACTATCCTTAAAATGCACCTTAAATTACGTGCCGAACATTAGTCCGCAAATGATAAGAACCTAGAGGGAGGGACGGAGGGAGTATATATATATATAAGTAGGTAAAGTAATGAAAAGTGGGTAAATTGGTGGAGCCTATCAATATTTAATAGTAGATTTGAGAAAATGGAGGAAGAGTGGTGGAGCCTATCAATATTTAATAGTAGATTTGAGAAAGTGGAGGAAGTTAGTGGGTGTAATAGTGTTTTATATTATTAAAAAATTATCATTTTTGGAATGTAAATAAATGGATGGGACGACCCAAAATAGTAACTGTAAAGAAATGGGTGAAATAGAGGGAGTATTATATAATAGCCGAAACATTAAAAGTTTGGTTGGTCAGTTGGTCGATACAGTACTTGTTGATTTTACGTATTTACCCTTACTTAATTATAGATAAAATTCATCCTACTAATTGATCAATTTCCCTTTTCAAGTTAAATTAATTATCTTTTCTATTTTTTAATAACTAATTAATTAATTACCTTTTCTGGTAAAACACAATATCTTTTATATTTTATCTAACTAAAATTTCTTCAATTTTGTTTAATAAAATAACATAAATATATTATAATTACTATTAACTAATCAATTAATTTTTTTGGCCAAAACACGTTACATTTTCTTTTTTCTCTAACTAAAATCTCTCTTTTTCCAATTATATCACGGGCAGCTCTATTAAAATAATATTATTATAATAATAATAACAATAATTAACCGATTATCTTTTTCAACTAAATGTATCTATCTTTTCTATATTTTGCTAATTAAAATCCTTTTTTTTTTCGAGAAATATCATGGGCAACATTAATTTCTCATTTTCTAAAAACACTATGATCAATTTTATTTAGTAAAATGACATAATTAAATTATAATAACTATAAATTAATCAATTACTTTTTTCACCTAAAACATGTCACCTTTTTAATTTTCACGGTACCTTTTCTTTTTTGAAGTAAGCGGTATCTCTATTCTATTTTCACTATTTTCACTGACTAAAATATTTCTTTTTCCAATTATACCACGTGCGGTTCTATTTAATAAAATAATAATATTATAATACTATTAATTAACCGATTACCTTTTTCTGCTAAAACGTATAATCTTTTCTATATTTTCTAACTAAAATCCTTTTTTTTCTTGAAATGTCACAAATAACTTTAATTTTTCCTTTTCTAAAAACATTACGAGCAATTTTATTTAGTATAATAACATGATTAAATTATAGTTACTACTCAATTACCTTTTTCACCTAAAACATATTACCTTTTTCTAACTAAGACTTTTTTTTTTCAATTATATCACCGACATTCTATTTAAATAAATAAAATAATAATTTATAATTACTAATAATTAACCAATAATCTTTCTCAACTAAAACCTATCATTTTTTTATATTTTTTTAAACTAAAATCACTCTCTTTCTAGAAATATCACGGATATCATTAATATAAATATTATCAAATTATCTCCTTTAAAAATTCAAGCTTCCAAAATTCATGTTTTATAAAATATTAATTCAAATTTATGTAAAAAATTCATATAATATTAAAAAAATTCGTGCATCGCACATGTTTTCGGCTAGTATACTATATAATAAGTGAAAAGGGTATAATTTGTAGGTGGGAAATGTTAAATCCAGAGCAAAAATTTTATTTCCAAAGCAAATTTCCGTGAAATGACAAAATTGTCCTTATTTTAAACCAAGTCTAGCCCCCTGCATTCAAAAAAACAAGGACAATTTGGTCTTTTCAAGGAAACTTGTTCTGGAAATAAAAATGTTGCTCTGGATTTAACATTTACCTTTGTAGGTTGATTATTCCCTATTTTTGGTTATCACTCGTTAACAACCGTTAGATTTTCAACTCAAATAGATCATGACCGCTAGATACAATAATACTGAAAGTTGTTATATATAGAGATCTAAGATTCGATTTTTGCCGACAACATACTAATTTATATTTAATACAAAAAATTATTATATACAAAGATATAAGGTTCGAATTTTTTCAATAATATATTAAAATTAATATTTATAATATTATTGTACAATATAAACAAATATAAAAAAATTAAAATTAATCTGTGTCTATAAACTAGTTTCTCCCTCTGTCCCACCAATTCTTTACATTACTAAAAATATTAACTTTTAATAATAAAATACATTCTTACATCCACTACTTCACTCCACTTTTTCAATACTTTACAATATTACACCCACTACTTCATTTATTTTAACAATAAAATCACTATTACACCCACTACTTCATTTATTTTAATCATGTTGGGACAGATGGAGTATTTATAAATTTTTAGAATTAGAGATATGTCCATGTCACTGTGATATATTATAATCACTAATATCTATCTGTACAACACATTTGACTCACTTTTCAACCCTTTATTTTAAATTCATCCACACACTCTCTCCAACTCCCAAACACTCATATACACACACAAATATACTTACATTAATTTTCTTCAGCTCTTTCTCCTTACTTTCTCTCTCTCTCTTAAATTTTCAAAACACCCCATCTCTTGGTATTCACATCTGCAGCTCTTCAACCAAATTGAGTTGAGAAAAAGGGCTTTTCTTGAAGATTTGAAAAGTGGGCTGCTTTCAAGATTCAATTTTGGTGAGTTTTTTAGGTTAATCTACTTGTTTACTTTGATGGGTATTCATTATAATGTACTTACATTGCAAGATTTATTAGTTTGTATGCATATGTGTGTGTGTGTGTGTTTGTTTATGGGTATGTGGTAAATGGTGAGTTTGACTTTGTTGACTAAAGTCTTGATTTTTTTTTTTTGAAATCTTGAAATTGGGTTTTTGTGGTTAGGTGAAATTTGATAATGTGAAAGATTTTCTTGATTATTGTATGTTGTTTTTGTATTTTTTTAAATGTGAATTTATGTAAAAGGATGCTTTTGAGCTGAATGAGATGAATGTAGTTGAGAGTACTCTGATGTGCATAATTGTATGAGATTTGGTTGTTTTTTAGTTGCTGTTGAAATGGCT
This sequence comes from Kitagawia praeruptora, assembly GCA_037693485.1. Lineage (NCBI taxonomy): Eukaryota > Viridiplantae > Streptophyta > Magnoliopsida > Apiales > Apiaceae > Kitagawia > Kitagawia praeruptora. The sequence continues at coordinate 109,438,521 of CM075351.1, read as the reverse complement.
TTGATATGTATTGGAAATAGGAGATTGCGGAAATTTAAGTACTCGTACAATAGCTGGTAATTGGTTCCAAGATAAAAGCACATTGTTGTGCTTTCGTATATCTTGTGCCAAGACCACTACTTAAGAATCTTAGGTCTCGAGTAGGAGTTAAAGATGGGTTGCTACTTTGTGTGTGTCAATTGACATATTTTGTGTGTTTTAGGTCTTATGTTTTAATGTTCATAGGTTTGTTTATGGTTTGTAAGTGAAGGAGCTGCAATGGTGATATTAAAGATTTTAACTAAAGTTATTATCTTAAAGATTGCTGACTTAAGTCAGATCTTCATCAACATTAATGCATGAGTATGGTATTTTTTGCTGTATCACATGGCCGATCTCATTCTGTTGCAGCTTAGAAGTGGTATTGAATAGTAGATGAGAAAATGGAAGCTGAGAAGCGAAGTTCTAAGGGAGGATTTTTCCAGTTGTTTGATTGGAATGTCAAATCAAAGAAGAAGCTGTTCTCAAATAAGTCTGCATTGCCAGGTACTTGTTTAATTCATATTGATATTGGTTTTTCTTCTTAGGTCTCATCATTCTGTTTAGCCGTTTGAATTTCAATTTAATTTTGGTAACTTCCTTTGTATAAATGATATGTCGAGTCCAGAATGTTCAAACCAAGGAAAAGAAAATTTTAGCGGTCCGGAGGCAGCACGGCTTCAGCAGGTGGTGTCTCTTTCTCGTTCTTTTGTATTCACTCCTTCTCATTTGTTTGTTGAATGTTGAATATATGCTGAAGATGTCTTCTCTTGTCATTAATTTAGATGAATATGCATGAGATAGGACCTAGTACAAGTGTTCAGGGAAATGACTACAATTGCATTTCATCCGTCAGTACTGAAGAAGGACATGGAACCAAAGTACCCGGAGTGGTTGCTAGACTTATGGGACTTGAGTCCTTGCCAAAAAAAGATGTTTCTGAGGCCCCCTATGATTCTTCAATTTATGATTCTTACTCATTTAGGGATTCTCATCTCCCAAGGACTCAACCTGATATTCAAAGTGAGCATCACATCATAGATTATGGTAATACAAGAAATAAGTTGGATGGATTTTCTAGGAATCCAATAGATTTTAGGATGCAGAAGGTGCAGAACAGATCAATCGATAGATTTCAAACTGAAATCTTGCCTCCAAAGGCAGCTAGAACCATATCTAGTTCCCAAAATAGGCTGTTGTCCCCTATTAAAAGTCCTGGCTTTATTTTGACGAAGAATGCAGCTTCCATCATGGAGGCAGCCTCGAGAATAATTGAGCAAAGTCCTCAGTCAACTACTAAGGGTAAGTCAAGTTTCGGGTCTCCTTCTGTTCCTTTAAGAATCCGGGATCTGAAAGAGAAACTAGAGGCTGCGCAGAAAGAACCTAAGGTTCCTGTTCAATCTCAAAGAGCCAGAGACAACCAGTCTGGAAAGTATATGAAAGGACAGCCTAATGAAAGGGGACAGAGAGGATTAGAAGATGCACAATTGTTAAGGCATTCTGTAGCTCAAAAACAAGGTGGATCAAGAAGTTTGAAAAATAAAGAGAAGACTCCCCCCTTTTCAAGTCAAGCAAAGAACAATTTTCAGATCAAAGAAAATACTTCTTGGAGTGGTAGCAGAAGTTTGAATAAAAAAGGAGATAGCAGGGTAAAACCTAACCATCTTGAAAAGAAAGAACTACATATGGAAAAAAGTGTACAGAGGAGAAGCTCAGCAAGTGGAACTTCTGATGTTCTTAAGCAGAATAACCAGAAGCAGAACTGTGCATCGAGCAAAGAAACTACATGCTTGAAACCACAAATGGCTTCTTGTCAGCAAGACAAAAAAGTTTTTTCAAGCAAAAGCTCTTCTAAAGTAAACAAAACTGTCAATAAGATTGCTGAAACTTCTTCAACTGGAACCAGAAAGAAGAATACTGTGGCAGCTGATACGAGGAAGGAAACCTCATCATCTATTTCAAAAAGCTTCCAGGCAAAGAAACGGCCTGCCAATGCTGTTGCTCGTAACAATGGAAATGCTGTTAAAGATGTTTTGACCAACAAAAATGATAGGTCTGTAAAATGTAATGTTTCAGTTGATGGATTAACGAATTGGGATGCAGTTGATGCGAAAAGTGGCATGAATGTTGTCTCATTTACATTCACGTCTCCTATTAAAAAGTCAATACCAGGTTCCCAGGCACCTGGTCAATTTAGAGAAAACGATAGTAGCCTGTCCGTTGTCCCTGCTGATGATAAACCTACCAATGTATCATTTTTATCTTCTTTGGGAATGAATGTGATTGGTAGTGATGCTTTAAGCGTTCTATTAGAGGAGAAACTTAAGGAATTAGCATGCAGGGTTGAACCGGCAGATAGTAATTTGGTCAGACACGGTCAATTTTCGGGTCCTGCTTCCAGCTTGCATGATTCGGCGCCATCCCTCAGTGCGACAGACTCCACATTTACTGAAAATGAGAAGAACCTTCACCTTGGTCTGCATAAACATAATCAAGAAAATCAACATGACTTCAATCGCTCTTCACTAGATGGAATGATGTTGGATGCACAACAAAAGTGGCAGGTAAATCTTCCCTTTTGTTTTTCTGAATTATCCTTTTTAGTTATGGATGTGCAGAGCAGGGAACCAAATTAAGTAGATCCGTAAACCAAATTTATTCTAATGCTGCTTAATTGTACATGTCAAACACTTCATTTGTTATAAGGGTCTGGAAAAATAACATTCTTATCTGATAAAATAATTAACTTAAGTTGCTGTTGGCGGATATGTTTTCTGATTTACCTGTTCTTGTATCCTTAGTTATGAAGATGCTCCCCTACATGCTTTGCTTTTAGGTTATATTTGTTAGTGCTGCGCCTGTTTATCTGGAGTGAATGAGTAGGATTAACAATAATTGCAAGTCTTACTCATAATGTTTATCAATTATCGTGATAAAAAGTTCAGCTGTGCATAAAAAGTCCGGATTTTTAGTAGCAGAAATATTGCTTGCCGTATTTCCTTAAAATCTCAGTTCTTAATTCTTGGATATGATAATATATTTAGCGATGTAGGACACGGATGAAATCATCAAATAATTTCCAAATAGCTAGACCCCACATGTAAGTCGTAAACCAAGTAAACATTAATCTCCCTATACTAAAAAGTAAATACGATTAAACTATTTAATATTACGTATAAGAATTCTCTTCTATCTTCACTTGCATTCTTCAGCATTTAGGATCTCTATTAGTGGGGGTCTACAGAATTTTGCTGGAATTCATGTTTCGGGGCTTCTTAATACCTTCTTAGAGAGCTCCAGGTAGATGGAGAACAGTACTGTGTCCTAGTTCGCGTCTTGTTTTGATATGAACCTCATGAAGCTAAATAACTTTTGGAATGAAGTTTGGATAGTGGGAAACTGAAATTTTTTTAGCAGGGTAAAAGTAAATTCTTTTATCTCACCATATGCCTACACAAGCATGAGGACTGATGTCCTGCAACCATACTGAACTCACACATCACTGAAGTCTCTGCAACGCGAACTTCTCGCATGCTACGGGGTTTGTTTAGACAGTCACTGACTTATTCTTTTAATTACATTTATCTACACAGTTTCACCACTTAATTATTTTTTTGGGTCATGTATATGTTAAATTGCAATGATTATGAAATTGTCTCACCATATACTGACACAAGCATGAGGAATGATGTCCTGCAACCATACTGAACTTACACATCGTTGAAGTCTCTGAAAGGGAAACTTCTCACATGCTAAGGGTTTTGTTTGGACAATCAATGACAATTTTTCTAATCACATTTTTCTACAGAGTTTACAACTAAATTGTTTTTGAGTCACATATATGTTAAATTGCAAGAATTATAAAATTGTCTGTTAGTTTGAACTATAGGAAGAAATTTTCAGTTAGATCATCTTTTGATTATGGGATAGTATAGAGGGGTTACTCAGACTATCTTCCTTATCACCATGGGTAAAAACACTCAATAGTTCCTAATTTAATTATTTTGTTGTTCCTTTCTCTTAGTGCACTGTAGACCTAATGGTTATTCAAGGTCCAACTACAGCATGATGTCCAGTTTCTAGATACTTTCATATCTGCCAATCAATTCTTTGCATCCGCATGACATACTTTACATGATGTCGAGCCGGTTTTTTTTTTCATTTCTGTGCTCAGTCTATGAATCCTTATAACATCTTAGAAATGTATTAGATCCTACCTTCTAATCTCCTTTTTTATGTTGTGAAGATGGCTTAACATATGCATTTTGTTATCGAGTGTGATTTGGGCCCTCTGACTCTGAGCATTCAAATCATATGTGTTGAGTAAATTTAGCAACGTGGCTTTGTATCTTCAGTTATTATGTTTTACCTGTATCATTACGTTGTGTAAATAAGTATCAACCTGTATGGATTGCACTAATAAGGAATTATCCTTTGTAATATTAAATGGAGTAAATTGATACATATAGCAAGCAAGTGAAGAATGCTGTTATGAATAGATTATAGAGTTGATCTTTGTTGATAGTCAAGGGTAATCAAAGTATCAAACTGAAGATCCACCGAGTTAATACCTATAAGTAGAGTCTCCAGTGTATATTTATTGAAGGTGCATTTCTATGTCTAGGTGCTTTAGTTTTCCACCCCAGTGGCCATGAATTGATATCTTATGGATGTCAACTTCAATTCACGTGATGATTGTAATTTACTCAGATTTTCGTATCCTTCTCAGGAATCTGAAGACTTTGAAGAAAGTAGCAATGACTGGAATAACAACAAAACTATGTATGGGCAAGAAACTGATTATCCAATCTCAAGTCAGCCTTCTTATTCAGGTGAAAGTTGCAACTCGTTAGATAGCAAAGTCAGCTATACAAGCAATGGTACAGGTACTTTTACGTTGTTTTAATTTTCTATTTTAATTACACCCTCCGTCCCGTTTTATTTGTCTTGTTTGACTTTTAACACACATTAAGAAAACTTCAATTTTTAGCTTTTGGATTAATTTACCCTAATTTAATGTGGTCATATAGAATATTAAAATTCAAAGTTACAAGAAGTTATGTTATCTGTGCCAGTAAGAGAGAGCTTTACTATCTTCTAGGAAATGTAACAATTATAAAAACTTTCAAATTTAGAGTGTCATCCTCTATGTAAAATTGTAGTCGAGTGTTTGTTTGGTTACATAAAGTGGAAATGATATCGTATTTTGTTCATTAGAAAAATATTATGCATGTTCAGATCACATATTACAATTACTTTTAATTACAGAAACCTCATTTACAGGCAATAGGCAGTGTTCATCACTTGAATCATATGAGACAGTCTCTTTCATCTCCTCACGACATCCTCACTATCTTGAAGAACTGGAATTGTCAGATTCTGCCTCTTCCTTATCTGTTGGGGGCGTGGAAAGAAAGGATAAAGCTTGTACGTCGGGTTATAGAAATTTTGAGCAATCACCAAACTGGGAACTAGTATATACTAAAGAAGTACTTAGCAATGTCGACTTGCAGCTAGATGATTATGTATTGGGTCAGGCTCGTTTAAGTGCAGATATCTTTTATTCCTGGGAGAATCAGAAAACTGGATCAGATAAAGCTGTGGATGAATATAATAAACTTGAACAACAGCTTTTAATCGATTTCTTGAATGAATGCCTAGAATTCAGGTGTGAGCAAATATCTGTTGGAAGTCGCAAAGCATGGAGTAAATTGACGATGTTGTTTCAAAAGAAAGAGCGCTTGGCAGAGGAAATTCATAGAGAGATGAGCGGGTTGACAAGCATGAAGGACTTGCTGACAGATGAGATTGTGGACAAGGAAATGAGTTCTCATTACGGAAAATGGGTCGACTTTGAAACCGAAGAATGTGAAGAATGTTTAGAGGTAGGCAATGAGATATTAAGTTCTTTAGTTGATGAAATGATAACAGATTTGTTGTCCTAAACTGCTAAACCTTCTTAGGTTCTTTCGGAATCTGTTACATATAGGCAAAACTAATCCTTTATATGGTTTTTTACTTTCCAATTTCTTTACCCAGCAACAAGAATATACATCTGGCAGAAAGAATGTTTCTATAATGTCTTTTTTCTTGAAGATTCTTATGTTCAATTGATGTAGTCTTTATTGATTGTGACATAGAATGTAACTTGTTTTTCAACTGTAAGTATCTATAAGAAATATCAGTCCGTGAAGGCTCAATGAACGGATAATCAATGATTAATAGTATCATGAATACCTGATTATCAGACACACAAACACACACACTGATGCGCGCGCCCGCACACTGATGCGCGCGCCCGCACACACACACACACACTTGTGTGGCAAAGTGGCCATTGTATTGCCAAACTATCATGTTTCCAAAATTTTAAGGCCCGGATATAACATTTGTAAGGGGAAACATGCCGCTTGATATTTCTCGCTTGTACATTTCATTTACATCCTCGATCGTCATATCATAAAACACTAACATGTTCATTTCTCATGCTCGATAGTTCATATCATAACACACAAACATGTTCATGGTTAATACATTGTACATTAAGATTATATACAAGGATTCTGTGCCGGTATGTCATGTTCTCGCTGTGTTGAGCGACCCAACACTCTTGCATTCTGTTGCACTGCTGCTGCATTTGGTTCTGTATTTTTTTATCTCAGTTTGGACCAATTATGTAATCCTGTTTAGGCTCAAATACCATTTGCCAGGGAGGTGAGTAGTTGAAATGAAGGCCTTTGATAACAATGTTACACCTATATATACACTAAAGCACAAGTTGTACAGTTCTCAACCTTGCGTATCAAGACTCCAAGTTTAAAATTGTACAATACCTGTATACGTGTATGAATTGAGACTTTGGTTTGGCTATCATCTTACTGCAACTGCCCGACTTGGCGCCATGGTCAAGTAGACTTTTCTGCTAGGTCACAAATTCAAACTTAAAAAAGTGTCTTGAATACTATTTTCATGAAAACTGAATAATATAAGGCTGTGTAATCAAGACCTTCCACAGACCCTATTGATGCGGTAATTTTGTGCACTGAGTACGACAAAAGATCAACTTATAATAAATTCGACTAGGAAGTTTACTACTCCCTCCGTCCATTCCATTTCTTTACACTTTCTATTTTGGGCCGTCCATTCCATTTCTTTACATTACTAAAAATAGTAACTTTTAACAATAAAATACATTATTACATCCACTACTTCATTCCACTTTTTCAACACTTTACACTATTACACCCACTACTTCATTTATTTTAACAATAAAATTACTATTACACCCACTACTTCATTTATTTTAACAATATTACATCCACTATCTTGATCTCCGTGCAAAAAGCAAATGTAAACAACTCCAATGGACGGAGGGAGTAGTATTTAAAGACTTTTACGTATGTTAGGCTTATGGAACTAGAGACATGGATTCAATTCTCATCGTCTTAAATAGTAAGGAAACCGATGCTGGTTCAGCCAAGTAATGACTTGGTTCTTCCAGATATGGTCATCTGGCTGTTGTATAGATTCAATTGTGTATGGCACATTCATGATATCTTGTCAGATGTAACTACTCAAAATCTAGCTAGATGAGCCCATGTCATTTCATTACTTAAATTCTACTGGACCACTTGGACTATTTGGGACCATTTTCTGATTTTCTTGAAAAAACAGTCAGATGTTGATATTTTTTTCCAAACCAATGTACAATGTAGATAATAGAGAAAGGTCTCTTTGTTGGGAGGCTGGATGTATTTGGTCAGTGGATGGCTAATTTGTTTATGCTGTCAGAGAAATATTATTCCTTTAAAGCTTCATTACAACTAGCAGTGGAAAGCCCTGTAGCTAATGCTAAACACCACCCTCTTTCCTTCCTTAGAATATCAGCGAGGAAAAACCCAAGCAAGCGTAATTCCGAATATCTTACGTAACTTTGAAAAGCTGGGGCCATAGAAACATCCTCATTAAAGGTATCGACAAGTAACGTCTGCACTTCCCGAATATGTTTGATTTGGTTCGTAAGTATGAAGGAAACAAGTCACTAAAACACTTGAGTCATAAAAACTTAAATATGGCTGTAAGTTGAAATTATTCAATTTTAAACCACAAATGAGTTGTGACAGACTCCTAGAAATCAAAATCAAATGGTAGACTAGCTTAACGAGTAGCACAAAATTTATTTTGATATCCAGCAAATACTAGTAGTTCATACATTTATAGTAGAGTTCTTCTGTCTATCTCTCTTAATATATATATTATTAGCATACATGATCAAGATGCATGGAACATTACAACTAGACATTTATCTCCTGTACTTTGGCTGCTGCTCCAATGGACAAGGCTTGGAAGACATTGTCAGTTTTGTGGATGCAGAAATTTGCAGTTGGGACATGTTGGATAAGACTTGCACATTATCACCAGCATGTGACACTTCTTGCATACTGCAGTCACCATTTCTCTCTGATCCCCTTCAATTGTTAACCACGATGGATATCGCTTTAGACTGCTCGTATAATTATCTCCGTGCAAATCCACAAACCGATCATCAGATAACTTGGAGCTTTTGCTGGAACTGCGATCATCATCATTGTTTTTAACAACTGAACCATAATTTAGGTTGAGTTGAAGGTCTAGGCTCATGCAATCACTAGGCGGTTCAGCACTGATCCTCGGATCACTATACGTCCTCTTATGAGTCCTTGTGTTGTAGAAATAGAGCTGTCCAGACTGGTAAAATTGTCGAATTAGTCTTAGCAAATCATATCATAAATTCGTTTCATGCAGGCAAATATTTTACGGTACCTTAATATCGAGGCAACGTTGCCACTCCAAAGGTAAGGGAGCTTCACGGAGCGACTTCTTGATGTCAACCAGGGGCTTCAACAAGTTTCTTTCTTTGCAAGGCCTCTCAAGGCTTTCCTCAGCTTGCAAAACCTCTCGCTTTCTTTTCCTGCTTGAATTGATCTCAAATTCTTCCATGACCACTTTTCGAGTTTGCGATAACTCCTTCGGAATGCAAACCATGCCAAATAAAATTCTGTGGATGGTACTAACTAGTAAGCAAAGGGGAGAGCAAGTGTGTTGTAAATACGAAGAAAACAGAGTTGAAGAAGGGTGAATTTAAAGGGCCATGACTGCATGACGTTGGAAAAATTTAAGTGAAGTTGGGTTTGCAATTATGATTGTGGTGTGTGCAGATATAACTCCCTCAATTTAAAGCATGGACATTTAAGTTTTCTAACCAACTTTTCCTTGGGATCTAATTACTAGTACTACTTGTAGTTTGTGCTTAGCTTTAATTTTTACACTTGTGTCTGCTATATGTATAGTCAAAAACTCTTTAAAACAATTCATATGAGTTCAACCATTTTTACATAGACACAACATCGGAGAAGTTGTTCAAAATTTACAGTCCGGATTCATCATAAATGCAGGAAGCAGGATCATGCACTGATTCTAATTTGCTAGGTCAATTTACATTTAACTCGCACAAAATGTGACTCTGGTTGACAAGGATGAGGTCCAAGAACAAATTATGTACAATATCATTCAGATTTTTTATTAAATATCATATAAACTTGAAAAATGATCAAAGTACTTTTTTTTTTACTAATGTTATACCACTATAGAATAAAAAACTTAGGTTATTTTTATAACATAGACCGCTTGTAAATGTGGGTACTTCAAGAAATCATTGAGTTCCGCGATTAGAGTAGAGTTTGATATATTTATATAATACATAGGTTATTTTTATAAACATAAACCACTTGTAAATGTACGAACTTCAAGAAATTATTAAGTTCCGCGATTAGAGTTGAGTTCGATATATTTATATAATGTATTCAATTTAACAAGATACTTGGATCAAAATGTATATTGTATTTTGTTTAATAGGACAATTTACTGTTCGCATTTATAAAAAATTAAATTATACAATATATTATTTAGTAAAGTTGATCTATCAAATTTTTAAAACAGGTTTCATTTAAGTTTTAGTTAAAGAAGTGGCAAAATAAGCTTCTTGGATTAGATTCATGTCGTTAACATGTTCATAATTAGGTTTAGAAATCCAATTCATAACCGGTAGAAAAGAGTGATAGGGGTGATGAACAATTCTTTGTACTGGATCAAGGTTGTTTTCTGCTCTTGACAAAGGTAGTTGGACATAAGATTTATTGGGAACCCCTAGCAAGGATCACTTCACGATATGGTCATGCATAATATTTGAATTTCTTAGGACTTTTCCGCAAATTTTAAAATATTAATAATGCTTTTTTTAAAAAATCCTCGGATTTATTTAGATGATGATGTAAGAGATTTGTGCTCAGCATGTGCCAATGAGCTTAAAACTTTCTCCCTCCATCTCATCTCATTTTAGTAGTCTTTTCCCACAAAATAATGCATATTACAAAAAGTTAGATAAATTTTATTTTTCAAATCTTATCCCTTTTTATTGAATTATTAGTCTTATGTACAAGTGGAGTTGAGTTGCATTGGAAATCATAAAAAGAAAAGGATAAATTTGAAAAATGGATAATTTTTATGAGAAAAATAAAAAATACTACTCCCTCCGGTCCATTATATAAGGCATTTGACTTTTCTGCACATAACTTTAGGTGCTTTGATTATATAGCTAAAATTATTATTTTTTAATTTTTCCTTTTTTGAATAAAAATATGATACTTTAATTTTTATTTAGAAAAAGAAATTTTAAAAAATAATAATTTTAGCTATGTAGTCAAAACACCTAAAATTACGGGCAGAAAAGTCAAATGCCTTATATAATGGACCGGAGGGAGTAATATTTTGGTATGAAGGGAATAGCAAGAGAATATTTTATCTCATAATTTTTTTTGAAATACTTTCTCTAAAATCAAGTCGAGTCTTAAATGTAATGCTTATCTAATTGCTAATTATATATAATTAATATTAACTTTCCTTTTTCAAATCTTATGATTTGATAATGTTATTTGGATGAGATAATCTCAAGAAAACTATTCTCAAGTAGCAAAAAAAAAAAAACAAATATGAAGTTTATTTTACTTTGTAGATTATTCTTGTAAGTCTAGTTTCCTTGTAAAATTATTATTTGGCTAAATCATCCTTAAAATTGTAAATCATTTCAAAATACACCAAAAAAAAACTCCGTTTATAATACAAATATTGAATATCAGGAACAAAATTTATTTACCAAAAAACTCCCTAAATAACCTCCCTTCCCCTATATAATTAATATATATATATATAGGCAAGTGCTCAAATACAAACCAATCTTAAAATACAAACCTACAAACCAATACTAAATTAATTATATTTCATGTATTCTAAGGTTTCCGCCAAGGGTACCTTCACAAAAAATGCTTAAAATAATTGGCTCTATCCAACAAAAAAAATAAAAAAATTTCAAAAAAAAAAAAAAATCTTGCCGTGGAAATGCGAAGCATTTAAGACAGTAAACGGATGAGTTAGGTAGTCATGAGGGCCGAAGGCTCTCGACACACCCGTCAATCGTCTATTGCCTTTACCATTGATTGCCATTCCTTACAACTTTAGAATGATAAAGGCGCGAAGCGCCGTACAAGAAGGTGCGAAGCACCGTTAACCAGTGAAATCCACTGCCACGTCATCACGTGAACAGTGAATTTTTTTTTATTTTTTATTTTTTTTTGTTGGATAGAGCCAATTATTTTAAGCATTTTTTGTATTGTGGTACCCCTAGTTTGGTCATTAGATTAGCTTGAAATATTAGATTATGCTTGGTTTGTAGGTTTGTATTTTAAGGAGGTTTGTATTGGAGTAGCCCCCTATATATATATAGACTTTTGCTCAAATACAAACCAATCCTTAAATACAAACTACAAACTAACACTAAATTAATTATATTTCATCTATTCTAAGTTTCCCGCCAAGGGTACCTTCACGAAAGATGCTTAAAATAATTGGCTCTATCCAACAAAAAAATTAAAAAAAAATCAAAAAAAAAAAAAAATCCCTGCCGTGGAAATGCGAAGCATTTAAGACAGTAAACGGATGAGTTAGGTAGTCATGAGGGCCGAAGGTCCTCGACACACCCGTCAATCGTCTATTGCCTTTACCATTGATTGCCATTCCTTACAACTTTAGAATGATAAAGGCGCGAAGCGCCGTACAAGAAGGTGCGAAGCACCGTTAACCAGTGAAATCCACTGCCACGTCATCACGTGAACAGTGATTTTTTTTTTTTTAATTTTTTTTGTTGGATAGAGCCAATTATTTTAAGCATTTTTTGTATTGGGGTACCCCTATTTTGATCATTAGATTAGCTTGAAATATTAGATTAGTGTTTAGTTTTTAGTTTGTAGTTAATTTTAGTTTGTAGTGGAGTAGGACCCTATATATATAGGGGGCTACTCCAATACAAACCTCCTTAAAATACAAACCTACAAACCAAGCATAATCTAATATTTCAAGCTAATCTAATGACCAAACTAGGGATACCCCAATACAAAAAATGCTTAAAATAATTGGCTCTATCCAACAAAAAAAATAAAAAATAAAAAAAATAAAAAAAAATTCACTGTTCACGTGATGACGTGGCAATGGATTTCACTGGTTAACGGTGCTTCGCACCTTCTTGTACGGCGCTTCGCGCCTTTATCATTCTAAAGTTGTAAGTAACGGCAATCAATGGTAAAGGCAATAGACGATTGACGGGTGTGTCGAGAGCCTTCGGCCCTCATGACTACCTAACTCATCCGTTTACTGTCTTAAATGCTTCGCATTTCCACGGCAAGATTTTTTTTTTTTTTGAAATTTTTTTATTTTTTTTGTTGGATAGAGCCAATTATTTTAAGCATTTTTTGTGAAAGTACCCTTGGCGAAAACCTTAGAATAGATGAAATATAATTAATTTAGTGTTGGTTTGTAGGCTTGTATTTTAAGAATGGTTTGTATTTGAGCACTTGCCTATATATATATAGGCCAAGGTTCTAGAGAGAACACCCTTAAAAAGAGAACGAGAGAACACATCATCTAACCATTGAATCTATTAAATCTAATGGCCCCGCCAGGGGCACCCAATACAAAAAAGTCTTATAATTCTAGTCTCTATCCATTCATTAAAAAAAAAAAATTAAAAAATTTTTTTTTTAAAAATTAAAAAACCTGTTGTGACGTCACAGTGACATCATCATCATTATTATTTTTTTCAAAATTTTTTTTTTTATTTTTTTTTTAATGAATGGATAGAGGGTAGAATTATAAGACTTTTTTGTATTGGGTGTTGTTGACGGGACCATTAGATCTAATAGATTCAATGGTTAGATGATGTGTTCTCTCGTTCTTTTTTTTAAGGGTGTTCTCTCTGGTGCCTAACCCACATATATATAAAAGAAGGAAAACTGAACAAGTGTGATGCAAGGAAATATGTAGTTATGTCATTAAATAGGGAAGCAAGTAAAACTGCTGAATAAAAAGTTGCATGGCTTGTGGTGTATTAAATGGGAGATACATATATAATAACTCCAACATCCAAAATTAGGTCACCCATGCAACTGAAATCTTTAAAAGCAATCAACGCTCTCTTTTTCCGCTCTCTCTCTCTCACATCTATTAATTCTCATGCTTCGAACTACAACCCTTATTTCCGAACTTCACAACACCCCCCTTCTTCCTTGGGTCTTATTTAAAACCACCACCACCACCTCATGACAACATTTCATATACTATGTTTAGATATAAATAAATTCTTATATAGCAGAACATATATTATACGGATCTAAATTCTCGATGGATGATTGTTGCAACATTTCATACCATACCCAAAATTCACAAGGTCATTTGTTTTTAATTTGAATGCAGAGGACTCATTAGCAGAAAATTTGTTAAAAATTATCAATGTCACTCTCTTATTATTCGTAGAAAGTGGCGGAAAGTATATTACAACAATTATCCATCATAGACTTCGACGCATACATGTACAGCCCATTTATTTATTTATTTTACCCAAAAATATTGTTTAGGATTTTTTTTTAAAAAAAACTAAACAAATGCTTGTAGAAAGAGGTTTATCTTGTTTCAATGAATGTCCTTGAAACAACTTGAATGCACTATTTAATGGCAAGAAGGTGAATGTTGATATCAGTTCACTTAAATGCACAATTGAATGACAAGAGTATAAAATAGATTATATCACATTAGTCAATACTATAATATATTTCCCATATCATGCATATTTAAGCATATTAATTTATAGTTTTACCATGACAACTGAAGATGCAAGCATGAGAGTTGCACAAGCCTACTCTGATCTTATCACATTGAGTTCAGAATTCAATACTTCACTTAGGAGTAAACTACATTGATCTTTGGTTGTAGTTCACTACATTTATCTTTATTCATAAATTTAGCAGAGAAACTATTTACTTCTAGAGTAGGAGTCGAGTAAACCAAACAAAACAAAACATACCACATAAATCTCGCTCTAAAGCGAGGGAGCGGGAAACCTGTTTACTCCTCCAGTAGGAGTAAACTAAACAAAACAAAAATACTATCTCGCTCTAAAGCAGGGGAGCGTAAGATACTAAGTCATTAAATTGTAAGCAAACATTACCACGATGACATGGCAAGGACCCGGCTTTGATAGCATAGTAGTAAAGTAAATTCATGCATATTAAAAATACACTTGTTCATGAAATGTGAACCTCTGCATATAAAACTGTTATACAAGGTCCATGCAAGAGCTATAGTTTTATGCTATGTGCACCTTTAGAAAAAACTCAACAGATTGATACCAACCAAATCCCATCATTTGCAATAAAAAATGAAGATATACTCCTTCTAGACAGTTTTAGATGGAGGCACACTCATTAACTGCATTCACCTAATGGAAAATGGACACTAAAGGAGTTAATCCTATTTATAAATAATTTTACATTATTGACTAAGGTCAACAGATTTTTCTCGTTAATCTCACCTAAAATTAATTCTCGGTGCACAATGTGCAATTGCCTATATGGGTTCAACTAATCCATACATATACTAAAATAAAGGTAATATATTTTTAGCAAAATACGGATGAAGATCGACGATACATTCAAGCTTAGAGCACTAGAAACCTGGCTCCTCTCGGCAAGCTATCAAGCAAAGGCTGATAGGATGTTCTTCTTAAGTGTAAACTGATCAGCTTTAGCTGCACTTATTGACTGCATCAAGAAATGAAGATTACATTGTTATATGCACAAGTTTGGCAACAATCTATATTAGGATAAAATATGGCCTGTTTATAAAAAAGTTAAAAACCTAGAAGGAAACCTATGCACAAACCACAAAGTAATTGAAAGAAGTACATGCTGTTCCAATAACTGTATGAAATTCATTATCAGGAATATTAATTGATTTCAAGTGGTGCGAAAAATTAATTTGGAAAGGTTGCAGTTTGTAATGGTTACATGTTATATTTATTTTAACTGTACCAGACTAGTACTGCAAGTTCCTGACAGTCAAAGACTTTTTAGCTTTTCAGGATAATTCTGGATTTGCAAAACCATGTCATTCTTGTGTATTCTTAATCCTTGTTTTCAGGTATATGTGATTGTCACGTATTGCATAGCCTCTTAAACCGTTGGATTAGGTAACACATGAGAATTGAAATGATAGAAGAGCCTACAAAGTGCAAGAATTACAGGACAGCCTATAAAGAAGCCCAAAGAGAATTGGGTTGAACAACATTACAGACTTCGGGAGCTCTAGCAAGATTATTCTTAGATAAGTTAATTACTTAATTATATTAATACTTATCTCTTAAATTAGGGGAAAGTTATCTTTTAGAGTTAGATTTTAATTATGAAATATCATTTAGGACATTTAAAAATAAAGGTTGGTTCTGTAATTAAAATAGATTATTGATATTAAAATATATTCTTTTGTGTAGTATATCTCTGCATGAGAACTCTTTCTAGGAAAGTTGTCCCAAAACCCTAGTTCCTGACCCCATACCTCATGGCATTGTTTGGGCCTACGAAAACAGTTAATTAAATTTGGCAAGTCTATTTATCCAAGCCAGTACCTCAAATTCTCAACCCTTCCCGACCTATATATGCAACAAAGATTAGCAAATCATTTGCCTTCTACCACAATTTTTCTTTATCATATTCTCCATGACTAACTCCACAAAGCATTAATGATGCTACACCACATATTACTGCATTACATAGTTCCTATTCCCTCACTGACAGCTTTGTTTTCTGTTAAACAGTTGTTTACCGGGTTGTGAATGGAAAGAGAAAAAAGTAAGGGGAGTCTAATCATTAAGCTCTCTGCTTGTTTGTGAGTATTTTAGTTGAAAAGAAATGGGCAGAGAAACCCAGCTTTCAATCCGGATTCATGTATCCAAAAGTAAGACGATTCAGGAAGAAAATCTAAAGAAATGCAACTCTAATTCGCTTCAGAATATATGCTAAATATAAATGTTAATGAGTTCATGCACGGTGTCATGGGAGAAACTTATTAAAAGAGAACATACTATAGCTGAAAACAGTAAGAAGTACTTGGGAAAACCTTAAGGAGATAAAATAACATTATTAGCATAAAAAAACTAGAGAAGAGCAATAGAGTTGAAGAACACCTTTCCAAGAAGACGTTCTAATCGCTCTATTTCTTTCTTAGGATAATCAGAGCCTTTGTCCATACAGCTCTTGGCAGATTTTATGTAGATCTGGCCATATCTATAACAAAGAGTAATCAAGTATGCTGAGTTAGATGATAATGAAGCATGGATGATATTGATAACTACAACTAGAACTGCAAGTCGTTAAGCGGTCAATGCTTGAAAGATACATGATAATAGCTTTAAGATACTATATAGACACGCAAGTACACAGTGTTATAATAACCTTGCAGAGGAATCATCTAGTTTCCCAACTTCTGCCTCTAGACGGGCATATGCTGCGTTTTTCTTATCCTTGTCAGCAGATAAAAATTCCTTGACCAAATTGTCCAAAGTTGCAACTCTACCAGCCTATATTTGATTGTAAAATGGTAAGCAAACTGGTACAGTACAATCAATTCTGATAGTAAGGATTATGATTCAGATAACCTCAGAAGTAAGTTGTCCATTTGCATCACGACTAGTAGTACACTTGTCGTTGATGAAATTTACAAAGTCATTCAAATCTCTCCCGCCATGATAATCTTCACCAGCTTTGTTGCCTTTAGGGAAGAATTTCAAAGTTGGAAAACCACTTACACCATACCTGTATAGGCAAAAATTATACATATCTGAAAGTAGTAAGCAGGTATCCCGTGCCCATAGTAAATCACAACAATATTCAGAGTCAGTAAAATAACAGACGGCTAAAGAGATTCATGATCATACATGTGAAAGATTATACTCATTCTTATATCTAGAAATTATCATTATGATATTCTACACTGGAAATTTAGGAAACAAGGGAAAATGGAACTCACTTCTCCCCAATATTCTTACACTTGTCAGCATCAAGATTAGCAATAACTACATCTTCCTCCATGTGAAAGGCAGCTGCAACCTTTTCATAAATCTACAAAACAGATGGTTAATTCAGTAATTAAGAATTAAAAAAAAAGGCTGAATTTGGTCAATCAAACAGTCAAGTACTTACAGGAGCAAGGTTCTTACAATGACCACACCTGAAACGTATATATTGCAATTACCCAATTAGACGCGTTGCAGCAAAATTAAACCACGAAACTTCATTCTCAGGGTAACACACCGGTTCTAAGTGTAAAAAATTTAAACGGTCCGGGCTATTAATCTCTAAATCGGAATATGGAAACAATGAATTAAAGTAGATCTCCATGCATACTTACCAAGGTGCATAGAACTCAACCAGGACATTCTTTTTTGTATCCAAAACAATATCGTCAAAGTTATCCGAATTCAGTATTAATACACTTGACGGAACTGAAGTTATTTTAATATTGGTCCCTGAATATAAAATAACAATCAAATGTCAATAACAACCAGGGAGAATTAAGGAATGTCTCAGAATCATATTGCTGCAAGCAAAAAAAATAATGATCAGCCAATAAATCAATATCAAGATATCCTTATCCATCCATGTCATAAAGGCCTTATCAAGACCAGTGCTTGGAATCAAATTAAAAAAAGAAATAGGCATTAAAAGGCAATCTATTCATAACCCACATGATTTATGATGATATCCAGAAAAAGAGCAAGAAAATGATATATAGCTAGATAAAGGAAAGCTTTTCTGATAAAACTAATTGGGTTAGAAGCCATGGGCCCGGACAATCACAAATCTAGTATTTTTTTTAAAATTACAAAAGTCTAGTGCAGCTATATGTTGTTGTGACCAATGAAAAAAATGTCCTATTTATCGGATACTAGTTGATGATCAATACATCAAGCCATAAGGTTATAAGGTCAAGTAACTTCCCTTTGACAAAAGATGTTTAATAAACAATAAGGAAGACTTTTACCTCCTTCACTATTAACGAACTCAGCAAGGGCTTCAGCAGTTCGTGGTCCTTCATACCTTTTTGAAAAATGAGTCAATAAGAAAAGGTGCATGATAAATATAGGTTCATAAATTTTGGATAGTAGAATCAATTAAGAAAGGTAAAGCATAAATAGAGGGGAATCAGGTGGGGAAATTATTATGTAAGCAAGTGCATTTAGAACAAGTTATGAGCTATGAATCTCAGTTCATACACTCACTTTTTGGGCTCCAAAGATCCCTTGGGAAACCATTTAATTGTAGGGTACCCGGAAACTCCATACTTGCCACAAACTCCTTTATGTTCATCACAATCAACCTGCACAAAAGAGTGAAGTCATAAAACAAACAAGGACCAGAAAAATAGATCCAGGAATCCATCGTACCGAAACATAGTTTAACAACGTAATCCTTATCAGGCTCACAAGATCTAACCTTTGCGATCAATACGGATTTGGCCTTCTTGGAACTTGCAGCAAGCTTTTCATACTCCGGAGCAAGCTTTTTACAGTGCCCACACCTGAAAAAAGAAAATCAGATTTGCAATGGCAGCAAAACATACTATTATTTCGGGATAAATTATTAATCTATATAGTTAACACTGGTATACTTATACTGACACAACTCAGAAAACTTATACTTATACTGACACAACTCAGAAAACAACTCTATCACAATTATCTTTTGACCACAAAAATGGTGGACCTAGAATGACAACATGCACAACTTTCTTAACTCGCAACAACGAGCTATATAATATATCTTTTACGACATATTTTAATCCGCAATAACAGGCTTATCTAATTAGCAGTATAAAAGCCCTTTACATTCAATTCAAGAGGCCGCACATTTTCACAGTTACATACTAAAATAAAACACAATCGCAATGAACAAGTCTAAATATCAAAAACACATTAAACCCTCAATCTACTTATCTCTAGTCATACGTCATTTCCGAAACATCAGGCAGGACTAACCATACAAATTTGAAAACCCACCTAACTCTCGCCAATAACAAAACAAAATTTTCTAATTTCTCCACATCACCTATCCGTTATATCTCCGTAAACAAAACAACTCATTGCATTTTGAATATAATCAAACCAATTAAGAGCCAATTCAGTTATTACAAACACTTGAGTAATCACTGCAAATCTATAAACAAACATCCAAAATGCACAGATGACAGATCCAGATCAATCAAAAACACAATCAATCAACAGATTATTCAAGTACACAGATATAATACTAATAATAATAAACAGATCAAAACAATTCACACAGATATAATAATAATAACCAGATCAAAACAATTCAAAACACACACACGGGGGGAGAGAGAGAGAGAGAGAGAGAGAGAGAGAGAGAGAGAGAGATTACCAAGGAGCGTAGAACTCGACGAGAGCGGCACGATCGAGACCGACCTGGTTGTGGAAATTATCTTGAGTTAAAACAACAACATCAGCTGTAGCTGTGTGCATACATACATATATGATTGTAGCAAGGGTTCCTAATGCTATTGAAATTCTTGAATTATCCATTGTTGTCTTGTTAATTACTTGTTTGTGTTCTCAACAATTGATAAAGTACTAGTCGTAGTGTGTTAAGGTTTGGACTCACAGACTCACAAGGTAAGTACACTTCTCATGGTTAAACTACTTCTACTTTAGATGTTGTAGTAATTTATTTCTGAGTGTAACATTTTATTTTTAATTTTAAATATCATATTATGAGCAACTACATTGCTTAACTTTAAACTAAAGGAGTAAAATTTGAGAGATGGGAAGAGAAATGTTCTAGAGCAAAAAATGAGATAATCGTTACTTTCGTTTAGTGTGAACACATATTTTGCCATTTTGATTATTTATTTTCGCGGGTTACTCTTTGAAAAGGTGAATGTCATGGATGTTTTAATAGAAAGAAGCAATGCATAGTACCTCGTTTTTTAATGCAAATGAGCTACAATCATTGTATAAATTACAAAGGGATGAGAAAATCGAACATGTGATCTTTCGTACACAAGATCTTAGCATTCGCCACTAATCGTTAATGATAGGTACCCGCTGTAAGCCTATAGCGGGCACCCGCTGTGAGCGAACCCGCCAACCGCTATCACGCATCCACCTGTAACAAATACTCATTAATTACACATGTGTCATTTCATATTATCTTTACTAAAAACAATCCACTTGACAAACAAATATCTACACACAAATATATTTGCAAAATATCTCGTTACCTTGCTCACTAAGGCAGGGGACCATAAAGGCAACTAAGGGGACACAAAGGCATTCAAGCTATGACAAAAGCGGCTGTGCTAGAATCGAGGTATGTGGGAAAGGGACACTAATCACTGTTCCAATAGTGGCTCACTGTAGCTTTAACGGCATAACAAGTGGGTCACCAAGTGGGTGAACAGTTATTAGAGGACCTAGCCTATAAATACCCCCATTCTACACACAAGGTGATAGACACAATCTCAATAGCACAAAATTGACTACTCATTCTCTCCCTTGACACAGATACATTTTCACCCATTTCGATTATTATTATTTCGATTACTGATTCTCACACCGGAGGTGCTTGACGGCCACCACCCCCGGACGAGCATTATTTTGCAGATACCCAAACTCAGGTGAAGTACCCCCGGAACAGTGATCGGAACAGTGATCGGAAGCCATTAATCGACAGTGAGGATTATCATTTGGCGCTAGAAGGAGGGGGATTTTTCTTGAAGAAAAACCCACCACCTGCTCTACCTACACAGTAGCTATTCACACCCTCAAAACATAAATCAAAAACACCTCAAAAACATTGAATGGAAATCCCAATACTACACCCGGATGAACAAGAACACGAGGAAAATACAACTGGAATCCCGCCAGTCAACCCACCAACGAACCCACCCAAAGTTGACGGGCAAGAGCAAATCCTTAGCCTTAATCTCACAGGCTGTAACCAACAACAAATTGACTTAATCATGCAAATAGCCGCAACCCTTCCTCAGGCCGGACCAAAATCCTTGACAAAACAAGCAAGCCTGCCCGTGAACCCGCTTGACAATCATAATGAGGCAAACAGCCAACCGCGCGAGGCAAACTCTGCTTTCTCTCGCCTAGGCTCATCTCAGAATACTAAACATGACCGACACAACAAGAATCACCATCCCCCTGAAGTATGGGAACAGAACAGAAGGCATAGAGACCTCAGAAAAATAATCATTAACAAAAAAGCCGCCTACGACAAGGTAGTGGCTGAATACGAAGCACAAAAGAACCAACAGCAACCTCCTGCCCGCTCAAAGCAACCCGAAATAACACAACCATCAAACGCAGAAATGTTACAGACCATATTGGAACTCAAGAATAAAATAGAAGGAAATAGCGAACAAGATATGAGTGGAACACCATTCACAGCAAGACTAGAGGCTGAGCCACGGCAAAAAGACATCAAACATCACAGCTTCAACTCTTTTGACGGGCTGGCAGACCCGGAAGAGCACCTTAGCTATTTCGACCAGCTGGCTCTCCACTACGAGTATAATGACTTGACACGATGTCGATTCTTCGCCGCAACTCTCCGCGGCAACGCCCAAAGATGGTTTTGCAGGATATCCACCAGGTCCATAGATACTTGGTTGGAATTTAAGAAATTATTTCTCAACAAATTCAAAGCAAACCAACAACACGAAGTTCATACCGTATTTCTTGAAACCATTGCACAACGTAATGGTGAAACTTTACAAAATTACATCGACCGCTTCAAGGAAGCCGTCAACAAAGTCGTCTGTGTCAATGAAACAGAGGCTTTGGTTCATTTAAGGAGAGGTCTCAACCCTTACGAGTGCGAGAAGTACGTATGCCGTCTCATGGAAACTAAACCCACTACTCTGGCAAAGGCGTATGACTTGGCATCTCAAGCCATCAACGAAATCGAGTCTCTCAACGTACTTAAACAATCTAGGGCTCCACCCGCACCCGCACCATATTTCCAAAGGGAAAGGTACGCACCCTACCAAAGGCAATCACCCGCCTTGCATCAAGTACAGACTACTCACGGGCCGCAGCCCGCCCAAAGATCTCAACCATCACCACCAAACAGGGACCGCCAAGGGCCTTTAAGCCCGCAAAAACCGGATAGGCGTCCTGAACCAAAGTGGACAGAATTTACTCTCCCAAGAGCAACCATCTTACGAGAAATCAAAGGGAAACCTTTCTACTTTCCACCGGCCCCAATGCACTCTTCACCTGATGACAGGCCCAAAGACAAGCACTGCGATTATCACGAAACACATGGGCATTTCACAGATAACTGCATTTCTCTCAAGTACTTTCTGGAAAAACAAGTCAAGGCAGGCAATTTGTCTCAATACTTGCCCAGGCAAATACTTGGTCCGTCCTCCTCTCCAGGACACAACAAAAACATAGTACATACCGTGTTTGGCGGACAGGTCTCACCACCTAGAGAGGAACAGACCGTCTATACCATATCTGAGGGTCCGCCAAACGTCATTACTTTCACAGATGCAGACTATGAAGGCATCAATCCCAATCACACTGAAGCACTAGTCATATCTTTGGGCATTGCCCAGAATGAGGTTAAAAGGGTTCTGGTCGACAACGGGTCCTCGGTAGACATTTGTTTCCAACACACCTGGGACAGGCTAAAGCTAAGTGACGAAAAGTTAGAAACATGTCCTGATGAAACTCCGCTTTACGGGTTCGGCCACAACGCCGTCCCAATAGCAGGCATTGCACGGCTCCCGGTCTATTTTGGGGAATCTCCCAGACAAGTTTGCAGGATCATCAAATTCTACGTCATTAACACAGCCTCCTCCTACAACATGATCTTGGGACGACCCACATTGAACTTATTAAACGCAGTTACTTCTACCCCTCATCTCAAAATCAAGTTCCCTACTTCAAATGGGATAGGAGAAATCAAAGGGGATTTTGAAACCTCTAAAAGATGTTACGGCATTGCACTTACCTTGGGAAAATCCGAGCCCAGCAACGTCAACAGAGAAAGGGCTCAAAGCAGGAGACAAGCAAAAAGACAGAGGCACGATGCCCACCAACGCGCCAACAACAAAAAGAGAAAAGAGGTACAATTTATTGACGGGCATGACCCGTTGACAGAGGACCCGCCAAGAATTGATGCCAATCTAATGAAATGTCTCAAAAGAGAAGAAAACCCGCCAATAACCCCGGCAGTACACACAGAGAAAATAGAAATCATACCCGGAGATACGAACAAGACTGTCAGTATATGTGCGGGTTTGGACTCTGTCTTTAAAAGGGGCCTCACTGACCTCTTAAGAAAGTACGCGGACGTTTTTGCATGGAGTCCAAAGGATATGCCAGGATTAGATGAGTCCGTGGCAATCCATAAGCTAAATGTGGATCCAGACAAAACACCAAAAATACAGAAACGAAGAAACTTTGCGCCAGAGCGACAGCGGGCCATTGATATTGAGATTGACAAACTCTTGGACGCAGACCTGATTTGCGAGGTCACCTACCCTAAGTGGGTTGCGAATGTAGTATTGGTAAAGAAAGCTAATGGAAAATGGAGGATATGCGTCGATTACACCGATTTGAACGCAGCATGCCCAAAGGACCCATATCCTCTCCCTTCGATAGACCAACTCATTGATGCCACAGCGGGTCATCTAATGCTAAGTTTCATGGACGCCTACTCAGGCTACAACCAAATCAAAATGACTCCAGAAGACAGAGAGAAAACGGCTTTCATCACACATAGGGGGGTATATTGTTACAAAGTAATGCCGTTTGGATTGATCAATGCCGGAGCCACTTTCCAAAAAACCATGAATAAAATATTTAGCGGACAGTTGTGCCGAAATATGGAGGTATATGTGGATGATCTCATAGTAAAATCTCTCCTAACGAATTCCCACCTCCAGGACTTGGAAGAATGTTTTTCCACCCTCAGGAAACACAATATGAAACTCAACCCGGATAAGTGTGCATTCGCGCTTGATGCCGGCAAATTCCTGGGTTTCTTGGTTTCTCACAGAGGTATTGAGGCCAATCCTGAGAAAATAAAGGCCATAATCGACATGCAACCGCCCAAAACCCTGAAAGAAATACAAAAATTAACGGGGAGGTTGGCCGCCCTCAGAAGATTCATAGCAAAATTGGCAGACAGATGCCTTCCATTCTTTGACACCTTGAAAGGGGCCACGAAAACCAACAAAATATCTTGGACAGCGGAATGTCAAAAGGCCTTTGAAGATCTCAAAACTTATCTCTCCTCTGCCCCGCTACTTGCGGTCGCAGCCCCCTCAGAACCACTATCACTCTACTTATCCGCAACAGACAAAGCCGTGGGGGCAGTACTTATCAAAGAAGAAAATGGTGAGCAAAAACCAGTTTACTATGTCAGCCAAGTGCTCAAAGACGCGGAAACCCGCTATCCCAACGTCCAAAAATTTGCTCTAGCTTTGGTCATAGCGAGCAGAAAATTGCGGCACTATTTTCAAGGAAGACAAATCAGAATCATCACAGATCAACCGCTAAGAAAAATACTTCACAAACCAGATCTATCAGGTAGGTTGATTAACTGGGCGGTAGAACTTGGTCAATTCGATCTCAAATACATACCAAGAACCGCCATCAAGGCACAAGCGTTGGCTGATTTTATGGTTGAATGCTCATTCGCCACAAATGAAAAAGAGGCACCCGCAAAGGCAAATACAGCCGCGGACACCAATTGGCAGTTATATGTAGACGGTTCCTCTACAAACACCCGTTGTGGGGCAGGGCTCATCTTGACTAGCCCTGACGGTTTTCAAGTCAAACAAGCCATACAGCTAAACTTCAAAGCCACAAACAATCAAGCGGAATATGAGGCACTTTTGGCCGGTTTGGCATTGGCAAAAAATTTACAGGCAAAAAAGATAACCATCTATAGCGACTCGCAGCTGGTTGTTCGACAAACAACAGGAAACTATTCGACAAAAGATAGCAATCTCAGCAAATATCAGGAAATAATTCAGGCAATGCTAACTCACTTTGAAGAATACTCTCTTGAACAAATAGACAGAATAGATAACACAGTTGCGGACATGTTATCTAAGTTAACACAAGGCGAGAAAGCAGAGGCGGACACGGTTTACTTTGAAGAGTTAACCGTCCCAAGTACAAACAAATTGGATATCATGGAAATCAGCCCGCCAAGGGATAGTTGGATGACCCCTTACACTTGTTACCTGGAAAATGGCACACTACCGGAGGACAAACTCAAAGCAAAAATAATCAAATCACAAGCAACGAAATACTTTCTTCAGGAGGGTATTTTATACAAGAGAAGTTTTGACTCCCCTATACTTAAATGTGTTGACGAAGAAGAAGCCCTATACTGCATAAGAGAGGTCCACGAAGGCATTTGTGGTGATCACATGGCGGGCAAAGCATTAGCACACAAGATACTCAGACAAGGCTATTATTGGCCGAAAATGCACAAAGAATGCAAAAACTTCACTAAGAAATGCCGCCAATGTCAACTATTCAGCAATATGTCCAGAAAGTCACCGGCACTCCCAGCGGCCATATTATCCCCAATACCTTTTGCAATCTGGGGCATTGACATCATGGGACCATTCCCTAAGGCCAAAGGTGACTTGCAGTATGTTATGGTCGCCATTGATTACATGACAAAGTGGGCGGAAGCAAAGGCTCTTAAACACATTACACAAGATGACGCCATTCGTTTTGTTGAAGAGCAAGTCATCACAAGATTTGGAATCCCAGTAATACTCATCTCTGACAACGGTACGCAGTTTGTAGGCTCAAAATTTACTAAATTCCTGTCCGACCACGGGATCAAACATAAGAAAGCATCCGTTTGCCATCCTCAGAGCAACGGGCAGGTTGAGGTCACTAACCGCATCATCGTTCGGGGTCTAGAGAAAAGACTGACTACTTCAAAGAGAAAATGGCCTATTGAATTACCCAATGTTCTTTGGGCTTATCGCACATCACCCAGGACAAGTACCGGGGAATCTCCTTTCAAACTAGCTTTTGGCACAGAAGCACTGGCACCAGTCGAAATTGGCTCACCATCTTACCGTGCCCTCAACTTTGAAGAGGAGGCAAATACTCAAGGACTTAAAACGAATCTTGACCTTCTAGATGAAGTCAGAGAAACCGCTGTTGAGAAAATGACCGCTTACAAAGAAAAGACAAAAGAATTCTTTGGCAAAAAGGCAAGAATCAAAGCCTATATAGAAGGCGATTTGGTTAACAGAGCAACTGAGGCATCCGACCCCAGACACATTGGCAAACTTATGCCAAAATGGGAAGGACCTTACAAAATCATCAAAGTACTCAGGCCGGGTTCTTACAAACTAGCCTATCTAAATGGCACTGAAGTCAACAACACTTGGCATGGCGACAAGCTGCGAAAATATTATCAATAGACGGTTAGACAATCTCTTTTCTCTGCTTTCTTTGTAACAAAGGGAACTATATTTTCAATGAAATACTTTTATAAAAAAAATTTGTTGTCTACTTTACACAAGTTACACATTGCAAATATTACAAAGTCCCTCAGTGGACACTTACACATTGCAAATATTACAAAGTCCCTCAGTGGACACTTACACATTGCAAATATTACAAAGTCCCTCTGCGGACATTTACACAAGTTACACATTGCAAATATTACAAAGTCCCTCTGCGGACATTTACAACCATTACAAAGTCTCTCTGCGGACATTTACACAAGTTACACATTGCAAATATTACAAAGTCCCTCAGTGGACACTTACACATTGCAAATATTACAAAGTCCCTCTGCGGACATTTACAACCATTACAAAGTCCCTCTGCGGACATTTACACAAGTTACACATTGCAAATATTACAAAGTCCCTCAGTGGACACTTACACATTGCAAATATTACAAAGTCCCTCTGCGGACATTTACACAAGTTACAACTTGCAACCATTACAAAGTCCCTCTGCGGACATTTACACAAGTTACACATTACAAATCCCTCTGTGGACCGGTACACAATTACAAATCCCAAATCTACACAATTCGTCTACGGACAGTTACCACAAACAATGTTACAGACGTTACTAAGGGCGTCAACGGACAACTACAGACTTACAGTGAGAAATCCTGTAAAGATATCAACATCTTACAAGTCCTGCAAACAAAAGACGGTATCTTACAACAGAAGTTACAAAAATTGTCTGTTACGGCCGATTGACAAGAAAATCTCAGGGCATAAGTACTCGATATTTCAAGAAAGGGTTAAGTCCCCTAAACGGCCATAAAGACAGCTGTGAATTTTACTCCACAACTCTCGGCAAGAAACAATAGAGCACCCTTGACGGGCACTTATTACAGTGAAAAACCCGCCAATAGACGGATGCTACGAACACTCTACAATGGAATGCTTACATAAATATGAAGGCAATATGATTCAAAGCAGAACAAAAACGGAAAACAGTTGAATGCAAAGGAGGAATAAATATTTTATTCATAAAATATTTTTTACAAGCACGTTATTACAAGGACTTTAGACTCCTACATCTAAGAATCCTTCATGCTTGGGGAGCTTTGTCTTTAGCGTCTGCACCCTTCTTGGAGCTTTCACCCTGAGGAGGGGCGCGGAAACGGAAATCAATAACATCCGTCGCCGGCTTCTCCTTTGCCTCCTTAGCAGCACGGGCAGCAGCAGCCTTCCGAGCAGCCTTACGGCATTCCTCGGCATTATAAGCATCGCCCTGCTCTTCCCAGATGTTGGCCCAAGCTCTCCAACTGGCTTCAGTATACTCTGACATAGCCAATTCACGCCCCCATGGAAATGGGGTGAAGTCCTCATCCATATCAGAAAGAAGAAATTTCTTCGACATAAGGAACAAGAGTTTTCAAAGAATAAGTGGAAGAAGGAATGATCTACATTTACAATCAACCATCCTATTTATAGGGAGGTAAAAAGAAGAAAGAGGGGGGGTAAAGTCATCTCCAGTCAAAAAATTACGATTCCCATGCAAAGAGAAGTAAAAGCTCAGTCAAAATTCTTTGACTCCAATGCAGTATTAAATGCTGGAAACAAACTCCCACAGTCATATTTCCAAAGTCAAGGTAAACATTTTCCCACACATATTTACAAAATACTTTGACACAAAAATACAAACACACATCCAGTTATAGTTCGCAACAAAAATACAGAATTCACAAGACAAAAATTATCAACACGAAATGTTTCACAAATCGCACAGCGGACACAC
The DNA here is from genome assembly GCA_037693485.1 of Kitagawia praeruptora. Lineage (NCBI taxonomy): Eukaryota > Viridiplantae > Streptophyta > Magnoliopsida > Apiales > Apiaceae > Kitagawia > Kitagawia praeruptora. The sequence continues at coordinate 109,409,759 of CM075351.1, read as the reverse complement.
CCGCAGAGAGATTCCAAAACATGTCCGACCAAAAAATTCTTAGCTAGTTACAAAAAATAAACTACGCCCAACGGGATGCGCTCAAGGGACCCTCCATACCCCTTAGCGGTTCTGGATCTTCATCTTCACTATCATACGCACTGGCTATGGCACTAAGGGGTTCTATCGCGACATCAGATTCTTCCGCCGTCTCAGGTCCAGTAGCAATATCCACTTGCTCCTTTTCAGAATCAACAGGCTGCATAATGCTATCCACTTCAGAATTAATCTCAGTATGCATGGCCGCTATTAGCGGCATTGGAGTTACACCTTCTATTGCTAAAGGGCTCACAACGGGTTTAGCGCTATCCATGCCAATCATCTCCACATTGGCCGTCTCTGCACCCGGTCCAACAACGGCCGCATCAGCCTGGCACCCAACACTCTTTCTTTCGGTTCTCCCTAAACGGGCTTTCAGGGCTCTGGCTTTACGCTTTGATTTCTTCACTTTAGCCTTCAACCTTGCGATTTCGGTTCGTAATAGCCCAATCTCAGCTACATTCTCAGCGGGCTCCGGTCGTTCTATAACAGCCTTGGCAGCCTCAGCCTTCACAATTTCCGCAAACTCGGCACTATTCCGAAACTTCAAAATAGCATTGGCCTCTGTTGGACGAGAATCAAGATGGGCTTCAGCCTCTTCAGCACGTTCTTTCTCAAATTTCAGTAAAGTGCTCAAATTCTTCACCTGTTCAAATAAGCTAGCATTGGCGGCCTTAAGTTCTATCTTATCTTCCGCTAAAAACCGCCGCAGATCAGCACTATACTCATAGCTGGCTTTAAGGTCATTTCTCTCCATCTCGATTTCATGTAAAGCCCTGGCAGCATTATTCTTCAAGTACTTCTCAGCGGACAGCTCCTCCTCCAACTTTATGATCCTCTGTTTCAAGGCAAGATTGCTACCACGGTACATGTTCCCACGAGCCATCAAACCAGTATACATACATTGATTCTACAAAGCCCAAACACACAAAAAACATCCAACTTTCAAACGAATGGATTCAAAGCAATTTTACAAAAATATCTAAAGAACAAACACAAGGGACTTACCCGTGCAGCATATTTTTGGGATAAACGGCACATTCGCTCCCAACTCAATTCATTCATCCTCACAAGATCATCATCGGTCATAGAGTCAACGGAGAAGGTATTGGGCCCAGATTTAAAAAGAAAACCATACCCTGGACGGGACCCAACTTCTACGTCGTTTACCTCGTCGTCACTACTTGTGTAGAAAACAATCTCCTCTTCACCGTTATCACCTTCATCCTCAGTACCATCCTCGGACTCATTCTCAGAAGCATCTTCACTATCACCTTCACAATAATCTTTATCTTCGTCCTCGCTATCACCGTCAGCGGGCTCATTCTCAACAGGCTCCTCAATCACAACTTTCTCCGCAACAGCGGGCTCGACCACCTTAGTGGGCTCAATGCGCCTTCGTTTAGAAGTGCTGGCCTCATCCACATTTTTCCTCTTCGAGCGACGCAGTGGCATCTCAGGACTCTCAGTTGCGGCCACTTCGGTTGCTTTCAAGACTGGCTCCTCATCTCTAACAGCGGGCGTTGTCTCGCCATGCTCAATATTCACACTTACTTGTCCTGAGCCAGAAACAACCGTGACAGGTTTCACAACTAAAGCAGGAACCTTTCTCTGATTACCGGCCTCTTCAACTGACAATCGAACACCAGAACCCTCACCAACAGCCCCACTTGTATGCGACACACTGGCCCGTCTAGCAACAGAACCTTCACTTTCACTCTCAGAATCAATAGCAAATTCTCTATTAAATTGCTCATCTTCAAGCCTCTCAGCGGACCTCTCCATCTCATCTTCAACATCATACCCATCACCTTGGGCATCTTGCAGATCTTCCTCAGAATATCTACCTTCTCCGGTTTCTTCATGATCAGACTCAGCATTACTAGCAGGCACCTCTTCTTCTGCAACAACGGGCTCCTCATCCTCACCTTGCTCCATCCCCCCTGCACCAGCACCTTGCCCTGAAAGGTCAAAGGCATCTATAATGTTTTCTGCCGCAAACATTCCACGAACCCGCCTAGGTCTGGGCGGTTGAAGAAACATAAAATCGGCATACATCTTAGCCTCTTGCTCTATAGACAAAGTGGGATGAGGCTCCAAATCCACTTTACGGGGATCTAACACTACAAAGAAAACCACGACAAAACATCACATACGGAATATTACAAGAAACCAAAGGACAAAGAAAAAACAACGACTTACAGCAATGTCTTCTTAAATCAACCGGGTCAATCAAATTACCCTCGTTCCATACCTCACCCAATGCCTTTACCAGTTTTACTAAATAGTTTATCTCAACCTGGCTAAGACGGTTACGGTCTGTCTTGTACGCACACTCCACTTTCTTCACAAAATTCTTATGCCAAGCCAACTCCCCGCCACCAACTACCAGAAACTCTTCCTGCCAACCCGCCATTCCCTTGGGAAACACAAATGGGTGGAAACCATCCAGAGCTTTTCCGATACGAGTTTGCGACTTTACAAATTGTAGCTCATAAAAGGGTTTTGCACGGCTGGCTTTAACATCAAACAAACAGAAAAAAGCCCTGAATGTTGGCTGCTTGTTCAGCGCCTCGCAACTAGCTATAAACCAGTTAATGGACCTTATTGAATTGGGAGACATCTGAGCTAACGGACAGCGGAAATACAACCGAAAGAGATCCATCAAGAATTTATGAGGTGGAAACCTTAGACCCGCCCTGAAATGACTTAAGGGAATGCAGACAGAATCATCATCAAAACGGTGATACAATTTCTCACCGGGTGCCGCCCGTCGCCAGAAATACCCATCTTCAAGTCGCAACATCCTTTCAACATACTCACCCCAGTCTTCGGCTTTAAATGTGCTGTCTTGTTGCAAATGAGCAAATTCGGCAAATTCAGCATCCATATCCGCCTTCGAGTAAGGGGTTGGCACCACATTGGTCGCCCGCCATAGACTCTCACAACTTTCAAAGAACTGATAGCGGTTCCTCGGCAACACGGTTGTATAACCCAGCTGACCAATGTCCGCCCAACGCCCATACATATTTACTAAGGGCCTTCTCTCACCAGTAGCGGGATCTACAAATTCATCACCCATCTGCAGAAAAAAGCACAATTTTTCGGGTATTACCGCTACCAACGGAGATGGCCGTCACAAATTTCTGGTACACACATATTTTTTCTACAATTTTCCATTCTAATCGAAACAAACATTTCATATTCTATTCCCTCCACAAACAACAAAACCCTAGAATCAAAAACCCATATACACAACACTTATGAATATATACACATATATATACAAAAAACAAACACCTTATGAACAATACGAAATCATACACATATTTTCACACGATTCAGGAAACGGATTGAAACCACCAAAACCCCAAAAACAACTACACAATCAACATTCACATATTACAAACCTTTAGAGATTATACAATCGCCACATACTTACAAATATCCGAAACATGCAAACAAAAAACATGAACACAAAACCAATTATATATGAAGAGACAAATTGCATGGTGAAAGGAAACAGAAATAACAAAAGAAAATTACCAAGAAATCTTACCTCAACTCTGGAAGTTATATATGGCTTCAATGGCTAGAAATCCAATGCAAGGAGACCAACGAACTCGAAGAACACAAAGAAAATGGAGAGAAAAAAGCAAAGAAAGACAGTAAAAACCTTAACAAGTGCTACACAAACCCATCTTTTATACGCGTGTGGCGCGTGTAATAAGGGTAAAAAGGTTGCACAATTTTCGTGGATGGATAGGATTGGTCCACGTCACTCTTACAGCCGGTAGTAACTGCCTCGTTTCCAGCACAAACTGTCCACTATGCATTAACTTCCCACTCACTCATTACACATTACATCACAAAGGTACATTCTCTTTCCTCCCAAAGGTCATTTCTCATTAATACGAACTACAACTTATCATTTCACTTATTATTAACATTTAATATTATTCCCTCATTTATTTCAAAATTCTCATTTATTACCAATTATTACATTTATTCACAAGCATTACAAAAAACGTTTCAAATAACACACCCGTCAAGCACATTAACCCATTGTCACAATTTCACAAAATTCACAAATTTTTTCTAACTCCTAAGTGTTGTCCGCCAACACTTGGGGGGCATATTTTCACAAATTTTTTCTAACTCCTAAGTGTTGACCGCCAACACTTGGGGGGCATATTTTCACAAATTTTTTCTAACTCCTAAGTGTTGTCCGCCAACACTTGGGGGCATATTTTCACAAATTTTTTCTAACTCCTAAGTGTTGTCCGCCAACACTTGGGGGGCATATTTTCACAAACATTCTCTAAATCTTAAGTGTTGACCGCCAACACTTGGGGGGCAGACAAGGTATCATTCTCAAAATTTTTTTTCAAAAAACAGAGCGGTATCTTTACTTTCTCCTCCTCCTGTCCGCTAAACCGCACAGAAGGAGTGGGGGGCAATGATAGGTACCCGCTGTAAGCCTACAGCGGGCACCGGCTTACAGCGGGCACCCGCTGTGAGCGAACCCGCCAACCGCTATCACGCATCCACCTGTAACAAATACTCATTAATTACACATGTGTCATTTCATATTATCTTTACTAAAAACAATCCACTTGACAAACAAATATCTACACACAAATATATTTGCAAAATATCTCGTTACCTTGCTCACTAAGGCAGGGGACCATAAAGGCAACTAAGGGGACACAAAGGCATTCAAGCTATGACAAAAGCGGCTGTGCTAGAATCGAGGTATGTGGGAAAGGGACACTAATCACTGTTCCAATAGTGGCTCACTGTAGCTTTAACGGCATAACAAGTGGGTCACCAAGTGGGTGAACAGTTATTAGAGGACCTAGCCTATAAATACCCCCATTCTACACACAAGGTGATAGACACAATCTCAATAGCACAAAATTGACTACTCATTCTCTCCCTTGACACAGATACATTTTCACCCATTTCGATTATTATTATTTCGATTATTGATTCTCACACCGGAGGTGCTTGACGGCCACCACCCCCGGGCGAACATTATTTTGCAGATACCCAAACTCAGGTGAAGTACCCCCGGAACAGTGATCGGAACAGTGATCGGAAGCCATTAATCGACAGTGAGGATTATCAGTTAACCTTTGCCATTGGTCGTTAGATAGATACAAACGAAATCATATGCTAGCTCGCTGTTCTTTTTGAATTACACGATCAGCATATACACCCCCCATTCTGATTGAATTACCTATCTATTTGCAGCGGGACGGTTTTTTTTTTTTCACGATTGCTTGGATTATAGAAACTTAGGGTTTCATAAAGATTAATCTTATAGTCCCAGGGATCCAAGTGCTGCCCTTGAGAGAGCAACTTGTTAAAGTCAGAGCCATGGGTAACAACCTTAAAGAAAGCACGGGCGGGACAGCATAAAAAGGCAGCTAATTTCTTCAAGGTGTGTTTCCTAGTTCCTACAGAGTACCGTTTCTTCATATCTATAATTTATGCACTGAAAGGTGGCAACAAGTCGCAGAATGCCATATTCACTTAGATTTTTTATTTGAACCGAACTACTGTAAAATGCCAAAAGGAGTACATTGGTCTAACCATTAAACTTGTTTTCCACATTTCAAGTTGAACATAACATTAGCTAACCATTAGAAAGGAGTATTTTAAGCTGGAAAATTTAGTCACTGCATAATATAGAGGGAGAGAGAACGAAAGAGCAGTGATTACAAACAGTTCAACTGAACGTACAGTAGATATAGAATGTAACATTTTGAAGTTAAAACGCAAAACCAGTTGTCCCTTCAAACTACAAACCTACACTAAATGTATTGTGAAACCCACTTGAAACCTTCTCCATAGCCCATTTTCCTGACAATGCTGCACATGAACACCTCGAGTGGACGAACACCCGACTCTTCCAAATTAACCCTACCCTTGCCAGTTGTGAAGTTGTCCAGTCCCAAATGGTACCGAAGTTCTTCTTCAGATGCAGCATAAGGAATGTCAATCTTGTTGCCCAATACGAGAAAGGGTACACTAGCCAAAGATTCATCGGAAAGAAGAGCATCAAGCTCTTTCTTCGACTCTGCAAACCTTTCTTTATCATAGGCATCAACCAGGTAGACAACTGCATCCACCTATTAATACATGCATCCCATATTAATGCTTGCAGAAAACATATACTAGGCGTTTGTTTATGTTCACAGAAAAACATAGACAAATGGCATAATAGAACTCTATGCAGATCCCAGAAGATTCCTTTAATTATTTAATCACATCTCTGCTTAATGGGGATTTAGCACCCCAAAAAAAAAAAATCTGCTTTAAGGGGTGAATCATAGTGAGGTAATAATGTTTTTTAACTAATGCAAAAAATATTATATATGTTACCATTAAAACACAAATTCTTCCATCTACCAGTATGAAGTGTACTATCTGATTTGAAGACATAAAAATGGTGAGGTCTGTTAGAACACCTCAAACTACAGGTGCTATCAGCAAACCCCTATTGTCATTGCTGGCAAGATAAACAGACAAACTGTTTAACTGGGAGGATAGAGGCACAACATATATCCCAACATGTAATTTGGCTACCAGGTTACAAGGGTAAGTGAATGATGAGCTGCTGCAACAAATTTTATTGGCATATCAAGCAAATAAAAAATTGTTTTCCTTCTTCCGAACATCTGACCGTTCTCTGCTCAAAAGAGTACTCATGTTAGAATCCCCTCCACAAACTTAAAGGGTCATATAGATACTCAATTTTACCACAGAAAAGCTACTACCATCCAAAGCTGTGAATGTCTCTCCAGAGTAGGTAAAACCAAGTTGTAAACTAGAGCAATGTTATTACTTAGAATCCATATGTGAAGTATGTTCTAGAATGTAGACAGGTGTAAAATCACACTAGATTAAAAAAACTGAAAGAATCATCAAATAGATCCTCACTTGGTAATTTTCATTGATTAAATAATCACTGAAAGCATACGTGTATGGTGAGGTACTATTGGAACACCTCCTCAATGTTAAAGGTGCTACCAGCGAACTCCCATTGTCAATGTTGGCCTCCCATGAATCAAATAAACACGAAATAGTCTACTTGGGATTATGAAGGCACCAAAGACCTAACTCGTAAAGGAATTTTATGTTTAACCAAACAATTTTTACAATTAGACTCGTACAAGTAAAACTTTGAGAGTCACTAGCATGAGAGTGATTTGACATGTAAAGGAAATTCATGTTCAAAAGTAATGTATACAGATAAAAACATAACGGTCTCATAATTAAGGAGATAAATAAACACGGTAAGACTCAAGGGCCATAACCATACCTTCGCGTAGTAATCTTTCCAAACTCGGCGAGCAATTTGATGCCCTCCCAAATCAAAAGCCTTGAACTTGATTTTCCCAATACTTAGTTCCTCCGATGTTGGATACTGAGTAGGCTGGTGCTGAACCAATCTCTGTCAATCACAAGTCACAACACATTAATAAGCCTTTCTCTAGAATAAGATTCTTCCAAAACTTTCAACCAAAACAATAACTTTGAAGTTCTATTGTAAAAGCATATCACACACGATAACTAAGAAACACAAGTGCATTCCAATAATAACCTCAAAGCATACCAAGCAAACCCCAATTGCAAAGAACTACTATCATTAAATAAAACCCCAATCCATAATTTATTTTGACACCAAATTACTAATTCATATCATATTATTCAGTCCCCCTATATCATAACAAATTATAACATTGGAACTCACTATTTCAATTAAAAAAAAAAAAGCTTTACAAGAATAATGTCAACTTCACTAAATTAAATCACCTAAACACATAATAACCTATATACTTAAACAAACAATTTACTACAATCTATCAAGCGACAAAAAAACTTTCAAAACTCAAAAAAAAATAATCTATAAAAGCCACATAGATACAAAATTAAATTGCCAAATTAACAAAAAATATATCATAAACAATCTTTTCTCCAAATCAAAGAAATCAACAAATCATCAAAGCAATCAATACAACATAATCAATCATACCAACAAAACACATATCTCAAAATCAAAATTTATCTATACAGCTATCTACACATGCACAACAATATATACATACACATAAAAGAGGAGAAAATATGTGATTAGACCTCATCTTTCAACATATGAAGTAAGGTGGTTTTTCCAGCGTTATCAAGCCCCAAAAACAAGATCTTTGCTTCTTTTTGCCATAGCCCTAATGAAGCAAGAACCCCATAAAACCAATCCACAAGAAACATCCTTCTTTTTCAATTATCTTCAAAATCAACCCACAAAATCAAAAACCAAGATCGACCCAATTCTTAAAACACGAAAAAAATAGAGCCCAGATAGAGATCAAAGTGATATTCTTTTTCTTGATACTTGTGTCATCCTTTTTGGCTTAATGTGTAGTGTAGTTTGATTGTATATATGTGAAATAATCAGTGTTGTGGGCTCTTTCTAATTTGGAGAAATTTGGGCCAATAGGATTTGGAGATTTTAATTTATGTTGTCATCGGATGATTGTGGACCGTTGGATTAGTGATGGATGGTTAGGATTGTTTTGTGTGACAAATTTAGGAGAAATTTACTTAAAGTGAGATTTTTAGATTCGATGGATTTAGGTACCGTTTGGCCCCAAATAAGTTATAAATTATTTATTTTGAAAAAAAATTATATTTATATATCTTTTTAAAAAATATATATGGAAATTTTAAAATTCGTCATGTAAAAATAAATTATTTATTAGAAAAAGTACATATTTATGTTTTTCTTTCCAAAATAAATAATTATTTTTAAAAAATAAGATTTTTAAAACTTGATTGTATACGTCAGATTACTACATTCTACTTCTAGACTAGACTATCAGAAAATATTTTGAAAAGAAAAGAAAAATAATGAATAATTTTCACACCTTGTTTCAGAATGATTTTTTTTGAAAAGAAGAGAAAAGAAAGTTAAAGATTAGAGAAGAAGTTCTCTTTATATTTTTTCAAAATCTTCTTCCCACTTTTGCAAAAATTTGAGAAAAAAAGAAAATTAATCTTTTTCCATTCTTTTCTTTTCTCTACAAAGTTCTAGAACACAGCGCTAATGAATTCTTTAAAAATATTATAAACAATTGACCTGTTAGTAATTTAGGACAAGTTAAGCAATGCTTACTCCAACAATGTTCCTTATACATGTTCCTTATTATTATTATTATAATATTAAAGGGAAAGAAAGAAGTAGGAGAGAGAGGAAAAGAATGTCAAAAAAACGGAGGTAAATGAATATTTTATTGGTGAAAATAATATAAGGGAGAATTAGGATTCACTTATAAATAAGAAAGAAGAGACATGTCTTAAGTTTTAAGGAGTCACTTCAGACACTGTTGGAGTGCATTTTTGTGTCAAAATCCTTATATTTTGATTTAGGAGGCTTAATAGCTAGTCTCTTGAAGTTGCTCGATATGGGTGAAACCATATCATTTACTGAAAATAGCAATTAGTATTTAAAATGGCAGTTGTAGTTTGGCAGTTATAAATTAGCAGTTGTAGATTCAGTTTTCAGTTTAAATTTGAAATTAGAATGTGATGCAGTTAGTGGGATTTGGGCTCTTAGTATGACTTGAGATATATAGATCCCATGATTATGTGTAAAAGGGTTATGTGATGTTTTATTAATATATCAGGATTTCTTCCCTCAACTTAGCTTCTTATTTCACATCTAATTTTCTCTTTAACACTACATGAATTGTGAAATTATTTCACTTCATATCAATGGTATCTCTAATAACCAAGACTCTCAGAATTTATTCAGTATGTTTCTTCTATAATATAAGTCGTATTTATATTTGGAGATTTATTTGGAGAAATTATTGAGACCATGAGATTGAGGAATTAAACATCGAGACTTTAAAACATCAATTTGAAATTAGTTTTTATCTTGAGAAAATCGGAAACGATATCTAGGAAATTTGTTCGATTAGTGCTAGTGGTAATTATTTTGAGTACCCGAAAAATGGTTATAAATTATGGAGAGCATATGGGGCTATGAGATCTTGATGGATTATTGTATTTTAGAATTTAGATACAATTTTGAGAATATTGAGAATTAATTTGAGAATTGATTCCAATTATTTTAATTTTTGAGAAAATTGAGTTTAATTATGAGAATGAGTTTTAGAGCATGAGAATATTATTTTAGACCCGAGGGAACTAGAGTTAACTATGATTAAATCCTAGTAATTTAATTTGGAGCTTTGAGATTATTTATAGATTTTAACATCTTTAAATGTCAATAATTTTAAGAAGTAGAAATAAGAAAATAAAACAAAAGTATAGAAAATTCTAGAAAAATGAAGAAAAGAGAAGCATTGAATAAGGAGGTGACAAGTGTCCTAAAACCCCCATTGAAGCATATAGTCGGCAAAAAATAGGAAAAGAAGAAGAAGAAGTAAGCTTGTAGAGGATGAATAAATGATCTCTTAGTTCCTTAATGTGTTTTAAGTGTAGCCTAGTGCGTAAAACATGAATTAGAGCAAATTTGATGGAAAAAGGGAAGCTTTGTTTGGTTGAAATTTGGTTGTTGGTTTTAAGCTTGAAAAAAAATATGATTCTTGATTATTTAAGGTTGAAGATGCTTGATTGTGTTTAATTATATAATTAGGGTTTATGTAGAATTTGGGTTCTTGAATTTTAGTTTTAATTTGTGGAATTGGTAGTTGATTATGTATAGAGTCTAGTATGCAATTCGTCCAGGAAAAAATTTCAGGGCCTGACCTGTTTTGCAAGGGGAATTCGAACCGGTTATGCTCTGTTCTGGACAGTGATCCTTAAATGAAAGTTGTTCTATTTTAAGTCTATTTTGTGTAGGAGAAAACGGTACGTTGTTTGGGTTAACGAGCTAGGAGAAAATGGTGTTTTAGTAAAACCTGCGCAGAATAGAGTCTGCTCTCGGGATTCCAACTTTGGATCTATGTTTCACCTAGTTAAACTCTATAAATTGGATTGAAAATTTTATTGAGGATAAAGGAAGGAATTATAGAGATTCCAGAAAAAGATTTTTGTGAAAATATGGATTTTTCAATTTATTAAAAATGTTAGAGTAGAGTGTGTGCAGTGGTATTTTAAATTTCAGATTGGTTGCTAATGAAGTTGGTCATTGTTTATGATTTGTAAGTGTGTTATAAAGATATTTGTGACTTGATGAACTAGATGGAAAATGTGTGAGCGAGTCGGAAACTTGATAGTTTCCTTGGCTTGATTGATTGGTGGTTGTGTTTGATGTTTGGAGACTGGCATGGGCCTAATATGATTGTTTGGTATTTTTGGATAGTCCGTGAAACGAATAGGTCATGCCGAATTTCGTTAGAAACAAATATATAATAAGAGCTATTATTAAGATCAAGTTAAAAAGGAAGTTGCGTGGCATAATATATAAGGGGGGTTGTTATTAGAAGGGCTAAGTAGTTAACTTTGAGACTGAGAAATTAAGAAGTTAATTAGAGATAAAGCTGTTAAATAGAATTGCGAAAGTAATTGTTCGACTTAGAACTTTACTTGAGTTAAACTTGGGTTAAGATTAAATATATTACTAACGTGAAATATGTTGTTCTATGCTTCTAGAGCCTAATCTATTTGGAGGACTTTCGCACTGAAACACAAAATATACTTACTCTTTGTTGCTTTCTTTTACTTAAAAGCTAAGGACTCCAGGCAAGTCTACTATCCCCTTCTATTAAGAGAATTGTTATTCTTATTTATTATTGTGATATTTAATTATACAGTTGAACACTCTTGAGCTGATCAGTTATTTATCCAACTTCCTTTGAGATGACTGAACTCCTATACTCTTTTATACTCATAAACTTTCCTAAAAATAAAGATTTCAAGTAAACTACTCTTATGTGAGCATTTCCCAAGAAATATAAATTATTCAAATATCGAATATTCTTCGTGTATTTTCCTGATCTTATTCATTCAAGACAACATCTCAATCAATCATACGAGTTAACATCATTTGTTCAAGTTAGCTAAGAGTGATTCTATTTGAGATCCATCTTATATTACAACTTGTATGAGAAGCAACATACTAATCTATTGATTCAGATTAGTATAATTCCATTTAATTCTATTGAGCGGGTTCATTGAATCCAGCCAAGTGGATGATGAATGTGATTTCAACATCTTATGATTTTCAGAGTGTTATTTATTACACTGTGGTCTCAATTGTTCGGGACTACAAACAAATGTTCGGAGACATAAGCTAACCTCATTGGTTCGAGTTAGCTAACATGAGCATATTTGAGACTTTTATCTTTTCAAATGAACTTGTGATTTTAACTTATCAAAGGTGTGTTTTTCATCTGATACTGGTCAACGGGATTATTAGAGAAAAATAATCCTGGTAATTATTTTGTTCAAGAATTTTAAATACTTGAACAAAGGTGACATTTGGCTCGTGTGTGGCCTTGGGTGACTTGTGCATCCATCTGCTAGCAGTAAAGTAGGTGTCATAGATTGGCTGATCACCGACTATGGGGAAAAAGGTGACCTAGACCAGTGCTCCTTGAGTTCCTTCCATCTTTAATACATGAGTTTCACATATTAGATATAATTCGAGTTCTTGAGTTGTTAGAAAGCGAGTAAGTGGGAAATTTGTTCCTAATCAAACCCTTTCCATTCTTTTATAGTTACTTCATTAATAAATATCTCATTTATAAATGGAATTATCTGGTGTATCTTGCTGCTCTAGTAGTAGCCTTGCTGAGCGCTTTTGTCGATCATGATATTACTTGTTTAGATTTTACAGTTAAGGAGGAAAATTAGGAGACCTACCCCTCTGTAGGAAAAGGGAAATTGAAGATGTCTTAGTAGTATTCACCAGACTGGGAGTTTTGCTGGCATAGCTATAATGCATTACTATTGTGTAATAACTTTTGTTAAGGACCTTATATTATATTTTGTGTTGTAATGATGACAATGAATTTGAGGAATAGTTGTAATATTATTTTGGGTTAAGTTGTAATATTATGGATCAGATTTTGTATATTATTGTATTAGGTGCCAGGCGTGATTGTGAGATGGCGTGACGACTCAAATTAGAGTATATCTGATTTGGGGGCGTTACATTTTGGTATCAGAGCTATAGTTATATTCTTAGGATACGAGAGCGTACGCCTAGGAATATAGTAGAGTATTATAGAGGCAGTGAGCGTTAGGTAACTTTCATAGAGTTATAGAAGAGTAATATAGTAGTAATAAGTAAATTTCAATGCATAATGGATTACCTTTACGTGTGTAGATGTCATCGGACAGTTTTTGTACATCAGTTGGCTATCTATGTACTAGATGATATTTTGAATCAGTTAGAGCAGGTACCACGGAAATTTTCACAGTTGTATCGGACTGAGATTTCTCGGATGGTGACACGGCTTTCTATTAGGTACCGGACCAGGATTAGGGACACTTTTGGAGAGAGTGTGATGTTATGGGGGGAATGGTTTTGATATATAAAAGTGGAACTTATCGTTTTATCTTTAACTGTCATTTACTTACGTTATCGTTTTAACCTGTTATATATGCACTTGCAAGAATAAAAGAATTATGGTGATGTAATGAGATTATGTGATGAACAATTATTAAATTGAGAAAATGTGCTAATTGAGTTGATTTATTTAAATTGTTGAACATGTTAATCAAATTGAGTTATTGTTCTTACCAGAATAAAAGAAGAAGAGTGAGATGGAGAATACCAATACTCCTTCAGTGGGGCCGACGGTGCCAACAACTAATAATGTCAATAGTACAGTAGGACCGAAGCAAAATATGGGACCAACTATTCCGGTGACACAAGGCAATGTGGACCCTATGAACTTGTTTCTCGAATTCTTGCGTCAAAATACCAAGGTTAATCCAACGGGCATCGAGAGAACTACTGTAGGCGAGGGCTCAACTCCAACGACGACTGAACGCCCAGTTGTGACCTTTAAATCATTTAAAGCGGTGAATCCTCCTGAATTCCATGGGACTACTGATCCGATTAAAGCTAAAGCATGGTTAATGGAGATAGAGAAGACTTTTGAGATTGTTGGTGTTGGTGACGATAAGAAGACAATATTTGCAGCATTTATGTTGAAAGAAGAAGCGAGTTATTGGTGGGAGTCGAAGCAAATTCTAGAAGGGAGTCAGGTGATACCGTGGACAAGGTTTACTGAATTATTTTTGGAGAAATATTTTCCAAAATATCTTGAGGATCGGATGGAGATAAAGTTCTTAGAATAAAAGCAAGGAAATATGTCTGTAGCTGAATATGAATCTAAGTTCACTGAATTGTCAAGGTTTGTTCCACATCAAGTTGATACAGAAGAAAAGAAGGCCAAGAGGTTCCAGTATGGACTTAAACCATGGATACAGAATCGCGTAGCTGTGTTTGAAATCAAGAATTATGCAACCTTGGTTCAGAAAGCATCGATTGTGGAGTGTGGGAGTGAATTGTACTCAAAGGAAAAGGAGACAAAGAAAAGAAAGTTTGAAAATCAAGGAAGAAGTTCGGAAGTACATGAGCAGAATAAGAAGCCTTTTGAGATAAAGTCTGAGAAAGGTGCAGGAGGAAAATTTCTTACAAACACCACTGGTGGCAAAGGGAATTTTAAGACAAAATCATCAACTGTTTCTCAATCAACTCAGTTAAAGACTACTGTTTTAGATTGTAAAACTTGTGGAAGAAAGCACGCTGGACCGTGTAATATATCAACGGTAAGGTGTTTTAAGTGCGGCAAAACAGGTCATTATGCTTCAAGTTGCACAGAGTCAACTGCCGTTTGTTTCAAGTGTGGGAAAGGTGGCCATATCTCTAGAGATTGCAAGCAGAATCCTAAAGAGAGTTCCGTGCCTCGACTACCAGCTCCACCAGTGACTAGGCCGATTGCTAGGACATTTAGTATGAAGTTGAAAGATGCCTTGGCAGATAGTGACGTGATTGTAGGTACGCTCCCTGTGAATTCAGTAAATGCATGTGTGTTAATTGATTCTGGAGCAACCAAATCTTTTATATCTCAGAGCTTTGTGAATAAATTGAATATTGAGTCCGTAGAGTTAGAAGAGCCATTAGCGGTAGAGGTTGCAGGGCAAGAAGTGATTTCTGTGAATAAAGTGTGCCCAAATTATTATATAGAGATACAGGATCACCGAATAGACCTAGAATTGATTCCTTTCCTATTGAGCGAGTTTGATGTAATTCTAGGAATGGATTGATTATCTAGGTTTAGTGCTAAGATCGATTGTAGTAAAAAGCAGGCGATTTTAAAGATGCCAAATGGCCAAGAAGTTGTGGTAAAAGGACAGAAGCAAACGAATAAGATTCTATCAGTAATGCGAGCAAAGAAATTACTTCGACAAGGATGTCAAGCGTATCTCGTCCATGTACGAGATGTGGAGAAAGTTACACTTTCAATAGATGAAATTCCAGTTGTAAATGAGTTCAAAGATGTTTTTCCCGATGAATTACCAGGGTTACCTCCAGATAGAGAAATTGAGTTCACGATTGATCTTGCCCCTGGAATTGCGCCAGTATCTAAGGCCCCGTATAGAATGGCTCCTTCTGAAATGAAGGAGTTAGCTTCTCAACTCCAAGAGTTACTTGAGAAAGGTGTGATTCGACCGAGTGTTTCCCCGTGGGGAGCACCAGTGTTATTTGTGAAAAAGAAGGATGGTTCCATGAGATTGTGTATAGATTATCGCGAGTTGAATAAGGTGACAATCAAGAACAAGTACCCTTTACCAAGGATAGATGACTTATTTGATCAATTAAAAGGGGCATCATGGTTTTCAAAGGTTGATTTGAGATCAGGTTATCATCAATTAAAAGTCAGGACGAAAGATATTCCTAAGACTGCTTTCCGTACTCGATATGGACATTACGAATTTTTGGTGATGCCGTTTGGATTAACAAATGCGCCAGCTATTTTCATGGACTTGATGAATCGAGTTTTCAAGAAATACTTGGATAAATTTGTGATAGTATTCATCGATGATATTTTGATATACTCGAAGACTCAAGAAGAGCATGCGGAACAATTAAGGATAGCTTTGGAGATCTTAAGGAAAGAAAGATTGTATGCAAAATTTTCGAAATGTGAGTTCTAGTTAAAAGAAGTACAATTTCTAGGGCATATCATTAGTAAGGATGGAATTTCAGTTGACCCAGCAAAGGTTGAAGCTGTAGCTAATTGGGGGAGACCAAGGACACCAACGGAAGTAAGAAGTTTTCTCGGATTAGCTGGGTACTATAGACGATTTATGAAGGACTTCTCTAAGATCGCGATGCTACTTACAAAACTTAGAAGAAAAAATGAGAAATTTGAGTGGACGTCCAAATGTGAAGAAAGTTTTCAAGAGTTAAAGAAGAGACTAACAACAGCACCAGTGTTGACGTTACCTGAGGAAAATGGAGATTTTAAAATTTATAGCGACGCGTCTCATAAAGGACTTGGTTGTATACTGATGCAGAATGGTAAAGTAATTGATTATTCGTTTAGACAATTGAAAGATTATGAACTTAGATATCCTACTCACGATTTGGAGCTTGCAGCGATAGTTTTTGCCTTGAAGATTTGGAGGCATTATTTGTACGGAGCTAAATGTGAAATCTATACAGATCATAAGAGCTTGAAGTATATTTTTACTCAAAAGGAGTTGAATATGAGGCAGAGAAGGTGGCTTGAGTTAATTAAGGACTATGATTGTGCCATAAACTATCACCCGGGAAAAGCTAATGTCGTCGCGGACGCTTTGAGTCGTAAGGAAAGGCTGAACACGCTGACTATGACCAAAGAGTTGTTTAAGGAATTTGAGAAATTGGAAATAGAAGTTCATCAGCCTAATTCAGCTACTGACATAATCTATACCATGACGTTTCAACCAGAATTGTTAGAAAGAATTCGAAATTTCAAGACGAAGTAATGGATCAAAGAATGAATGATCTAACAGGAGAGGAGATCTGCACTCAGAAAGATGATCAAGGTATTTTGAGATTTAACTCCAGGATTTGGATTCCAGACGTATCGGAATTGAAGATTGAGATACTACAAGAAGCACACAATTCTAGATATTCGATTCATCCTGGTAGTACAAAGATGTATCAAGATTTGAAAAGAAATTTTTGGTGGCCTAATATGAAGCGAGAGATTGCAGAATGGGTCAACAAGTGTTTAACTTGTCAGAAGGTGAAGGCGGAGCATCAGAGACCCAGCGGTTTGTTACAACCCTTAGAGATCCCTGAGTGGAAATGGGAACACATAACGATGGATTTTGTAGTTGGACTGCCAAGGACTAAAGAGAATCATAATGCAATGGATAGGTTGACTAAATCGGCCCATTTCTTGCCTATTAACGAGAGATATTCAATTGAGAAGTTAGTTAAATTATATTTAAAAGAAATTGCAGTTCGACATGGTGTGCCAGTTTAAATAGTGTCAGATAGAGATCCCAGATTTACTTCAAGATTTTGGAAGAGTTTTCAGGAATGCTTTGGTACGAAATTGAATATGAGTACAGCTTTTCATCCTCAGACGGATGGGCAGAGTGAGAGAACAATACAGACATTGGAGGATATGTTAAGAGCATGTGTATTAGATTTCAAAGAAAGCTGGGATGATCATCTACCTCTGATAGAGTTTGCTTATAATAATAGTTATCATGCGAGCATTAAGATGCCACCATATGAAGCATTATACGGGAGAAAGTGTCGGTCACCAGTGTGTTGGGATGAAATAGGGGAAAAGGAAATATTAGGTCCAGAACTGGTTGATCAGACAAAGCAAACAATCGAGATCATACGGAAAAGATTAGTAGCGGCTCAGGATCGTCAGAAGAAGTATGCTAACCCAAAGAGAAAGGACAAACAATTCAACGTTGGAGACAAAGTATTGTTGAAAGTTTCTCCTTGGAAAGGTGTCATGAGGTTTGGGAAGAAAGGGAAATTGAGTCCAAGATTTATAGGACCGTTTGAGATTCTAAAACAAGTTGGTGCTGTAGCTTATCAATTGGTTCTTCCGCCGAATCTTCAGTACATCCACGATGTATTTCACGTTTCAGTATTGCGGCCATATCAATTTGATAGCAGGCATGTGATAGATTATGAACCGATTGAGATACAAACTGATCTAACTTACGAGGAGCAACCGGTGGAGATTTTGATCGAAAAGTACAGGAGCTGAGGAAGAAGAAAATTGATTTGGTGAAAGTAATATGGAGAAACCATAAAGTTGAAGAAGCTACTTGGGAGCTTGAGGAAGAGATGAGGAAGAAGTATCCCTTTTTGTTCGAGTGCAGCTAATTCCGAGGACGGAATTCTTTTAAGAGGGGGAGAATGTAATAACCAAGACTCTCAGAATATATTCAGTAAGTTTTCTTCTATAATATAAGTCGTATTTATATTTGGAGATTTATTTAGAGAAATTATTGAGACCATGAGATTGAGGAATTAAACATCGAGACTTTAAAACATTGAGAAAATCGGAAATGATATCTAGGAAATTTGTTCGATTAGTGCTAGTGGTAATTATTTTGAGTACCCGAAAAATGGTTATAAATTATGGAGAGCATATGGGGCTATGAGATCTTGATGGATTATTGTATTTTAGAATTTAGATACAATTTTGAGAATATTGAGAATTAATTTGAGAATTGATTCCAATTATTTTAATTTTTGAGAAAAATGAGTTTGATTAGAGATTTAATTATGAGAATGAGTTTTAGAGCATGAGAATATTATTTTAGACCCGAGGGGACTAGAGTTAACTATGATTAAATCCTAGTAATTTAATTTGGAGCTTTGAGATTATTTATAGATTTTAACATCTTTAAATGTCAATAATTTTAAGAAGTAGAAATAAGAAAATAAAACAAAAGTATAGAAAATTCTAGAAAAATGAAGAAAAGAGAAGCATTGAATAAGGAGGTGACAAGTGTCCTAAAACCCCATTGAAGCATATAGTCGCAAAAAATAGGAAAAGAAGAAGAAGAGAGAAGAGAAAGAAAGAGAGAAGAGAGAAAAAAAAAAAGAGAGAAGAAAGGGCTTGAAAATTTCTTATGTGTGCTTGGAATCAAAGTATAAATACATATTAATAGTGGGTAAAGCTTGTCTTGGAGCTTTAATTTGTATTGGTGGTGGAGTGAAAAGAGGAAGAAAAGAGGAAGATGATGAATAGTGTTTTTGGTGGAAGGTGCTAGCTTGGTTAATTGGAAGCTTGTTTTTGCTTGTAAACTTGTAGAAGGTATAATTCTTGCCTTTTTAAGCCTAAATTATGAAGTATCTTGTTTATATTAAATTAGGGTTTTGTTAGTAGAATTGGGGGTTTTGAATTAGTGTATGTTTGGTGTGTTTTAGACTTGAAATTGAACTTTAGTAATGAGGTTAAGCACTTTTCATCAAGAGACTAAATGAATTAGTGAATAAGTATGAAAGTGGATGTTTAAAGTAAGCTTGTAGAGGATGAATAAATGATCTCTTAGTTCCTTAATGTGTTTTAAGTGTAGCCTAGTGCGTAAAACATGAATTAGAGCAAATTTGATGGAAAAAGGGAAGCTTTGTTTGGTTGAAATTTGGTTGTTGGTTTTAAGCTTGAAAAAAAAATATGATTCTTGATTATTTAAGGTTAAAGATGCTTGATTGTGTTTAATTATATAATTAGGGTTTATGTAGAATTTGGGTTCTTGAATTTTAGTTTTAATTTGTGGAATTGGTAGTTGATTATGTATAGAGTCTATGCAATTCGTCCAGGAAAACATTTCAGGGCCTGACCTGTTTTGCAAGGGGAATTCGAACAGGTTATACTCTGTTCTGGACAGTGATCCTTAAATGAAAGTTGTTCTATTTGAAGTCTATTTTGTGTAGGAGAAAACGGTACGTCGTTTGGGTTAACGAGCTAGGAGAAAATGGTGTTTTAGTAAAACCTGCGCAGAACAGAGTCTGCTCTCGGGATTCCAACTTTGGAGCTATGTTTCACCTAGTTAAACTCTATAAATTGGATTGAAAATTTTATTGAGGATAAAGGAAGGAATTATAGAGATTACAGAAAAAGATTTGTGTGAAAATATGGATTTTTCAATTTATTAAAAATGTTAGAGTAGAGTATGTGCAGTGGTATTTTAAATTTCAGATTGGTTGCTAATGAAGTTGGTCATTGTTTATGATTTGTAAGTGTGTTATAAAGATATTTGTGACTTGATGAACTAGATGGAAAATGTGTGAGCGAGTCGGAAACTTGATAGTTTCCTTGGCTTGATTGATTGGTGGTTGTGTTTGATGTTTGGAGACTGGCATGGGCCTAATATGATTGTTTGGTATTTTTGGATAGTCCGTGAAACGAATAGGTCATGCCGAATTTTCGTTAGAAACAAATATATAATAAGAGCTATTATTAAGATCAAGTTAAAAAGGAAGTTGCGTGGCATAATATATAAGGGGGGTTGTTATTAGAAGGGCTAAGTAGTTAACTTTGAGACTGAGAAATTAAGAAGTTAATTAGAGATAAAGCTGTTAAATAGAATTGTGAAAGTAATTGTTCGACTTAGAACTTTACTTGAGTTAAACTTGGGTTAAGATTAAATATATTACTAACGTGAAATATGTTGTTCTATGCTTCTAGAGCCTAATCTATTTGGAGGACTTTCGCACTGAAACACAAAATATACTTACTCTTTGTTGCTTTCTTTTACTTAATAGCTAAGGACTCCAGACAAGTCTACTATCCCCTTTCTATTAAGAGAATTTTTATTCTTATTTATTATTGTGATATTTAATTATACAGTTGAACACTCTTGAGCTGATCAGTTATTTATCCAACTTCCTTTGAGATGACTGAACTCCTATACTCTTTATACTCATAAACTTTCCTAAAAATAAAGATTTCAAGTAGACTACTCTTATGTGAGCATTTCCCAAGAAATATAAATTATTCAAATATCGAAGATTCTTCGTGTATTTTGCTGATCTTATTCATTCAAGACAACATCTCAATCAATCATACGAGCTAACATCATTTGTTCGAGTTAGCTAAGAGTGATTCTATTTGAGATCCATCTTATATTACAACTTGTATGAGAAGCAACATACTAATCTATTGATTCAGATTAGTATAATTCCATTTAATTCTATTGAGCGGGTTCATTGAATCCAGCCAAGTGGATGATGAATGTGATTTCAACATCTTATGATTTTCAGAGTGTTATTTATTACACTGTGGTCTCAATTGTTCGGGACTACAAACAAATGTTCGGAGACATAAGCTAACCTCATTGGTTCGAGTTAGCTAACATGAGCATATTTGAGACTTTTATCTTTTCAAATGAACTTGTGATTTTAACTTATCAAAGGTGTGTTTTTCATCTGATACTGGTCAACGGGATTATTAGAGAAAAATAATCCTGGTAATTATTTTGTTCAAGAATTTTAAATACTTGAACAAAGGTGACATTTGGCTCGTGTGTGGCCTTGGGTGACTTGTGCATCCATCTGCTAGCAGTAAAGTAGGTGCCATAGATCGGCTGATCACCGACTATGGGGAAAAAGGTGACCTAGACCAGTGTTCCTTGAGTTCCTTCCATCTTTAATACATGAGTTTCACATATTAGATATCATTCGAGTTCTTGAGTTGTGAGAAAGCGAGTAAGTGGGAAATTTGTTCCTAATCAAACCCTTTCCATTCTTTTATAGTTACTTCATTAATAAATATCTCATTTATAAACGGAATTATCTGGTGTATCTTGCTGCTCTAGTAGTAGCCTTGCTGAGCGCTTTTGTCGCTCATGATATTACTTGTTTATATTTTACAGTTAAAGAGGAAAATTAGGAGACCTACCCCTCTGCAGGAAAAGGGAAATTGAAGATGTCTTAGTAGTATTCACCAGACTGGGAGTTTTGCTGGCATAGCTATAATGCATTACTATTGTGTAATAACTTTTGTTAAGGACCTTATATTATATTTTGTGTTGTAATGATGACAATGAATTTGAGGAATAGTTGTAATATTATTTTGGGTTAAGTTGTAATATTATGGTGCAGATTTTGTATATTATTGTATTAGGTGCCAGGCGTGATTGTGAGATGGCGTGACGACTCAAATTAGAGTATATCTGATTTGGGGGCGTTACAGTATCAGAGCATTGATCCGAATCAATTACCATTAATCATTGATTCAAGGTCCTACAGATCAGTCCTGGCTCCTACAACCAGGAAAACAACATCTATGGAGGAACATATGAAAAACTTAGAAAGGAGGATGGAGCAGCAAATTGCAGAAAATAACCAAAAATTTGCAGATTTGATAAGTATGATAAAGGAGATAAAGGAAGATAGCCGTACGGATAGAGATACGAACCAGAATTCACAAGGAAATCCAACCATGGGGACTTCTAGTGCAGGTAATTTCAATAAAGCTACTCTTGGATATGCACCTAAACTTGAATTTCCAAAGTTTGACGGAACAAATCCTCGATTGTGGATAAAAAAATGTTGCAATTACTTTAGTTTATGTAAAATTTCTGAATATCAGAAGGTGGATCTGGCATCTCTTAATATGATAGATCAGGCTGAGCATTGGATTTCTAGCTATTTATCTATACGTAAAAATGTAGATTGGAGCGATTTTGTGATAGATTTAAATGCTAGATTCAAAGATAGCACTGCAAATAATGTAGTTGAGCAGTTTAATAAGTTACAACAAGGTGAATCACTGGAAAGTTATATCGATGAATTTGAACACCTTAGGTCCATCATGATTCAAAACAATTCTATACTACCAGATTCATATGTACTAGAGAGCTTCATTGGAGGACTTAAACCTGCTGTTAAACCTTTTGTAAAAGCCTTTAAACCTGGATCTATGGCAGAGGCTGTGGAGTTTGCTAGGTTACAGGAAGAGTCCTTATGTGCTAATATTAAACCTAGTAAGACTACCTATGCTGTTCAAAAGCCAACATATACACATGCTTTAGCTAATTTGAAACCTCCTTTGTTGTCTACTCCACCAAGCGGAATGGTGAATTCTCTACCAACAAAGACATCTCAACAACCACAGAAAACATTCAAGCACAAACCTGCGGATGTAAGAGCTGAAAATATAGCCAAGGGACTTTGTTATTACTGTGACCAGCCTTATGCTAAGGGACATAAGTGTCATTTCAAAGAAACTCAACTTTTTACGGTAGAGATTGCTGGCAATGAAGTGGAAACGAAGGGAGCGCAGGAAATTTGGAAGAATTTAGGGAGGAAACTACGGAACCTTGCATATCAGTTAATGCATTGACTGGAACTCAAAATTTCCATACAATGGGAGTAAAAGGAGTTTTCAATGGGCGTACTATACATATTTTTATTGATTCTGGAAGTACTCATGATTTTTTAGAGCTTGCAACAGCTGAGAAATTGGGATGCAAAATAGAAAAGATCAGTCCTCAAGCTATTACTATAGCAGATGGTAATCACCTGCCTTGCCAGCATGTTTGCAAAAACTTTTCCTGGAAAATACAAGATTCTGAATTCAAAACGGATGTCATGTTAATTCCTCTTGGTAGTTGTGACATGGTCCTTGGTATTCAGTGGTTGAGCAAGTTAGGACCTATTTGCTGGGACTTCAAAAAACCGTTGATGCAATTTAAGTTGGATGGCAAACAAGTACTATTAAAAGGAGTTCCATTGCAGAAATTGAAAATAGTGAAAGGGGAGCTTAGTGTTAAAATATTGTCTCAGGCAACACATTTATGTTTACTACAACTAAAAGAAGTGAATGAGTTGGAAGGTACAAGCTGAGCTTCAGATTCTGCTATACCATGAGAGAACTTACAACAGTTGAAAGATAAGTATAAAGTGATTTTTGAAGAACTTTTGGAGCTACCTCCACATAGAGGAGTATTTGATCATACCATTCCACTGGAGCATGGCACGGTACCGGTCAACATAAGGCCTTATAGGTATCCACTGAAGCAGAAAGATATAATTGAGTAGTTAATCCAAGAAATGTTGGAAAGGGGAATCATTCAAAACAGTTCAAGTCCATTTGCATCACCAGTAGTGTTGGTTGGCAAGAAGGATGGTACTTGGAGGCTTTGTGTCGATTATAGGGAGTTAAATAAAAAGACCATCAAGAATAAATACCATATTCCCGTTGTAGATGGGCTGATAGATGAGTTGGTCGGGTCTACAATTTTCAGTAAATTGGATTTAAGAGCAGGATACCATCAGTTAAGGATACAAGATCAAGATGTCTTTAAGACTGCGTTTAAAACGCATACAGGCCACTACGAGTTCTTAGTGATGCCTTTTGGATTGACTAATGCCCCGGCATCTTTCCAATATTGGATGAATTGTGTTTTCAAACCTCTTCTCAGAAAATGTGTGCTTATTTTCTTCGATAACATACTGGTCTATAGTAAGAGTTTACAAGAGCATCTGCAACATTTGGAATTTGTATTTGAATTGATGAAAAAACATGGTATGTTTGCCAAAGAAAGTAAAAGTGTCTTTGGGAGCTCTGAAGTAGAGTACTTGGGTCATTTTATATCAAAAGAATGGGTTGAGACAGATCCAAGTAAGGTTGCTGCTATTAATAGTTGGCATGTTCCTGCATCGGTTAAGGAGTTAAGAAGTTTCCTTGGACTTACAGGTTATTATAGGAAGTTTGTGCATAAATATGCTCTTATCAGCAAACCTCTTACTGATCAATTAAAAAGGGGTGCTTTTAAATGGAATGAGCAAGCGCAAGCATCTTTTGAAGCCCTAAAACAAGCACTAGTCTCTACGCTGGTCTTGGCTATTCCAGATTTCTCAAAAGAGTTTATAGTGGAAACAGATGCATCAAAGAAAGGTATTGGAGCTGTACTAATGCAGGACAAACATCCACTTGCTTTTATTAGTAAAACTCTTGGACCGAAATGGCAACAACTTTCGGTTTATGACAAAGAATTACTAGCCTTGGTGTTTGCTATTCAAAAATGGGAACAATATTTTCTTGGTACTCATTTCATTATCAGGACTGACCAAAAGAGTTTAAAAAGGTTACTCCAACAGAAATTATCGACACCATTTCAACAATTCTGGTTGTCCAAAATCATGGGTTTTGATTTTGAAATTCAATATAAGAAGGGAGTGGATAATGTGGTGGCAGATGCATTGTCAAGGGTACGTTCTACTGATCTTTTATGTATGGCAATCTCTCTTACTTCATCTGAGTTACCAACTCTTATCAAGGCAAGTTATCAGGTTGATCCAAATTTAGTTGTGTTATTACAAAAATTGGAAAATCAGGAAATAGTGTCTCAATACAATCTGCAACATGGGTTGATTCATAAGAAGGGTAAAATTTTAGTGGGACCTGATGATAACTTGAGAACTAAAATCATCACTTGGCATCATTCTTCTCCTGATAGTGGACATTCTGGTAGAGAAGTTACTTTAAGGAGAGTAAAAGCTATTTTTACATGGAAGGGACTTTCTAATTCTGTGAAGAAAGTGGTAAGTGCTTTTAAAGTGTGTCAAGCATCCAAGAATGAAACAGTAGCAAGTCCTAGTCTGTTGCAGCTTCTCCCTATCCCCGAGGAAGTTTGGCTCGATATTTCTATAGACTTTATTACCGGTTTGCCCAAGTCTGGAGGTAAAGATGTTATTCTAGTGGTTGTTGACAGGCTAAGTAAATATCCACATTTTATGTCATTGGTTCATCCCTATTCAGCAATACAAGTTGCTCAAGCATATATGAATAATGTTTTTAAGTTGCATGGTTGGCCTAGGAGTATTGTATGTGATAGGTACCCTTTGTTTCTTAGTCAATTCTGGAAAGGCCTGTTTACTCTGCACGGGACTGAATTCAAGCTGTCAACTGCGTATCATCCACAAATTGACGGACAATCAGAAGTTGTTAACAGGTGCTTGGAGACTTATTTGAGATGTATGTGCAGTGAACATCCAAAATCTTGGAATTCTTGGCTAGCAACTGCTGAATGGTGGTACAACACTCATTTCCATACCGCTACTTAACTTACACCATATAAAGTAGTCTATAATCAACCCCCACCAATTCATCTTCCTTATCTTCCTGGTGAATCAACTCTTGAGGTGTTAGACAGGTCTATGCAGAGAAGAGAAGACATGTTGGCTAAACTGAAATTTCATTTGAGTAGATCGCAGAATAGGATGAAACAACAAGCAGATCGATAAGCATCGAAGTGACAGAGTTTTTCAAGTGGGAGATTATGTTTGGCTAAAGTTACATGCTTATAGACAACAATCTTTATCTCGTAGGGTCAATCAAAAGTTGGCACCTAAATACTTTGGACCCTTCAAGATTGTGGCTGCTATTAGTAAAGTAGCTTATAAACTACAGTTGCCTTCTACTTCAAAAGTTCACGATGTATTTCATGTGTCGCAGTTAAAGAGGGTGGTCGGTGAAGTTCCCTTGACCACTCATTTGCCTACCTGGTATGATCAATCTACTCCTTCAGCATCAAAGGAGCATGCATCAATTTTAGATACAAGAATGATCAAATACCAGAATAAAGTTCAGGTTCAGTACCTGGTGTCCTGGAAAGATTCTGCAACATTTGCTAATTCTTGGGAAATAGCTGAAGATTTCGTAGCTCAATTTCAGATTTCCAAGTCTTTTTAAGGGGGAAGGTATGATATGGGTGAAACCATATCATTTACTGAAAATAGCAATTAGTATTTAAAATGGCAGTTGTAGTTTGGCAGTTGTAAATTAGCAGTTGTAGATTCAGTTTTTAGTTTAAATTTGAAATTAGAATGTCGTGCAGTTAGTGGGATTTGGGCAGTTAGTGTGACTTGAGATATATAGATCCCATGATTATGTGTAAAAGGGTTATATGATGTTTTATTAATATATCAGGATTTCTTCCCTCAACTTACCTTCTTATTTCTCATCTAATTTTCTCTTTAACACTACATGAACTATGAAATTATTTCAGTTCATATCATTGCTCTTTGGAGTTGCTCTTTGAGCATCTCCAATGCATCACAATCCTTACCTATAATCTGCGATATAGAAAGCATTTAGGGGTTCTTCTCCAAATTATTCACTCCAATGGGGCTCCTCATCCCCTAAATTTTTTAGGTGAGAGAAACTTCAACCCCATATTTTGGTAACCAATATTGAGCCCCTATATATATTGGCCATGTCATCTGCCGCCCTCCATTCCCTCTCATTCCCTTCTCTCCCGCTTTCTCTCCCACTTTCTTTGCCCCGTTTATCTTTTTGTTTGCAATTTGTGTAACCGTTTATCTTTTTGTTTGCAGTCTGTGTATGTTTGTATATATACTACTGTGTCTATATATTCATGTTGTGTTTGTATATTCATGTTGTCTGTGCTTTTGTTTTCTGTTCTTTTTTATTTCAAATTTGATTTTTTATTTTATTTTAATAAATTATTATTTAATATTTGATAATGAAGGATATATAAATAATTGGAAAATTACATAAATTGTTGTAAAATTCTAGTATTTATAAAATTATACTTAGGATTATGAATAAATTAAAAAAGTAATGAAAGATGGAAATTTAAACAATTATATAAAATTAATAGAAACATTGTTGGGAGAGAAGTATTTTTATTCCTATCGCTAATTTTGAGCTTGATTTAATAAGATGGTTTCCAATAAAAATTATATTTCAATTTTCAAAATCTATACTATTATATAAAAACTGAAACATTAAATGGTTGGTTGGTCGGTCGGTTGGTACAGTACCTGTTGATTTTAATTATTTACCCTTACTTAATTATAGATAAAATCCATATTTGAAAAGGTATAAAAACCGAAACATTAAAAGTTTGGTTGGTCTATCGGTCGGTACAGTACTCGTTGATTTTACTTATTTACCCTTACTTAATTATAGATAAAATCCATATTTGAAAAGGTAATAACATGAAAAAGAAGTAAAAAAAAAAAAGATAAGTTTGAAAATGAGATATTTTAGTTTAAAATTATGGAAAAGATATTTTGTTTAATATAATTACTATTAATTAATCGATCAATTACTCTTTTCAACCAAAATATGTTACATTTTTTCTTTTTTATAACTAAAATCTCTCTTTTCAGCTAAAATGTGTCATCTTTTCTATATTGTCAAACTAAAATCCTTCTTTTTCTAGAAATATCACTGACAACATTAATTTCTCCTTTTCTAAAAAAACTACGAACAATTTTATTTAGTAAAATAACGTAATTAAATTATAATTAATATAAACTAATCAATTACCTTTTTCACCAAAAACATGCACATAATATTTTATCTAACTAAAATTTCACCTTTTTTAAAAACACTACAAGCAATTTTATTTAACATAAATACTATTAATTAATCGATCAATTACCCTTTTCAACCAAAATATGTTACTACCTCCGTCCCTCTTATTTCTTTACAGTTTCTATTTTGGGACGTCCCTCTCATTTCTTTACATACCATAAATAGTAAATTTTAACAATAAAATACATTATTACATCCACTACTTCACTCCACTTTTTTAACACTTTACACTATTACACCCACGACTTCACTTATTTTAACAATAAAATCACTATTACACCCACTACTTCACTTATTTTAACAATAAAATCACTATTACACCCACTACTTGAATTATCTTAACAATATTCATTGGTCTCTGTGGAAAAAGGCAACGTAAAGAACCTTAAGAGACGGAGGGAGTACCTTTTTTCTTTTCTCTAACTAAAGTCCCTCTTTTCAGCTAAAACGTATCATCTTTTCTATATTTTCTAACTAAAATCCCTCTTTTTATAGAAATATCACGGGTAACATTAATTTATCATTTTCTAAAAAAACTATGAGCAATTTTATTTAGTAAAGTAACATAATTAAATTACAATTACTATAAACTAATTAATTACCTTTTTCACCTAAAACATGTCACCTTTTTAAATTTCACGTTACCTTTTCTATTTTTTGTAACTAAAATATCTCCTTTTCCAATTATATCACGGCCAGTTCTATTTAATAAAATAAAATAATAATATTATAATACTAATAATTAATCGATTACTTTTTTCAGCTAAAGCGTTTAATCTTTTCTATTTTTTTTAATCCCTCTTTTTCTAGACATATCACATGCAACATTAATTTCTCCTTTTCTAAAAACACTACGAGCAATTTTATTTAGTAAAATAACATAATTAAATTATAACTACAAGCTGGGGAGTGGTCAAGGTACGTCTCTTTGGTTTGACCCGTGGTGGAATTCTAATTGCTTGGCTACATCTAATACGGATGCTATTATTGCTCAATCTGGCCTTTCTCACGATGCCCCTATTAGAATCCATCATATTGATCCGGGATTAACTTTTTGGATTCAAAATTTTTCCTTCCCAGGTTTCAACCTTCAAAACTCTGATGTGATCTGCTGGGGAGCAATTACTCTAAATAAGGTTAAAATATGGGATATTTGGAATTCTATTCGTAGGATTTTTTCTCAGGTTCCTTGGTTTGACCTTGTTTGGCACCACCTTAAAATCCAACGTTTTGCTCATCATGAATGGCTTCTTTGTCTGGGTCGACTTCCCACTGCTCAAAGACTTCTCTCTTTTGGGTTGGATGTTCAACCTCACTGCTTGTTCTGTGTGGGAGGTCTTGAAAACGACTCACACTTATTTGTAACATGTCCATATGGAAAATTCATTCTCACCAAGATTGCAGGTGTTTTAAACGTTCCTATTGAGGGGGAAAGTTGGTTGGAATTGATCTCTGCCTGGGGTTTACACACTGACTTTGTTCACAGGGTCGTTCTATTGCTAGCGGCGCAGATTTTTGCTCATCACTTATGGAGGGAGCGTAATGCTCGTTTTCACAATAAGGGCAGCCTTTTCCCAGGGCAGCTCATTGCTACCATAATGGTGGACTTGAAGACCAAGCTCAATAATTCTACATGGTTCAAAAAACATGTAAACTTAGATTTGTATAGGTGGATTTCCATTTGATTCTTTTCTTTCTAGCTGTTAGATTAGTTTCTCTCTAAATTGTTTCTTCTACTCCTCGCCTTGGCTGTGGAGTAGCAAGGGTTAACCCCTTTTTTTTCCTTTATATATATAATTTTTAGCAAAAAAAAATAATTAATTAATTAATTACCGTTTTCATCTAAAACATGTCACCTTTTAAATTTTCACCTTACCTTTTCTATTTTCTCTAACTAAAATCTCTCTTTTTCCAATTATATCACGTGAATTTGTATTTAATAAAATAAAATAATAGTATTATAATACTTATAATTAACCGATTACCTTTTTCAACTAAAACCTGTCATCTTTTTTATATTTTCTAACTATAATCCCTTTTTTTTAGAAATATTATATAATTATTATGAAATCATCTCATTAAAAAATTTAAATCATTCATGTTTTAAAAAATAATTCAAATTAATGAAAAAAATTCATATAATATTAAAAGAATTTCGTGCATAGCACATGTTTTAAGCTAGTACTAATTAAATACTACTTTTGAAAATATATAGAACCAATATAGGGATTACCATTGGAGAAAAATAGCTTTTTGGTTCCCTATATTTTAGGTAACCATTATTTTACTATATTTTAGGGGCCCAAAATAGGGAAGCCCATTAGAGATGCTCTTAGGATAGGCATTTCACACGCCCCGTTCGATCCAGATCTAATTATCATCTCATTCGTATTGGGAATTCGACGAATTTTTTGGGTTCAGGATAAAGAACGGGAAATATTTTATAAAAAATTCGGGGACCGAGATGGTATCGGGAATTAGGCGATTTTCGCATCGATCCTTGATTTTAATACTATTTAAAAATATATTTATAAATGTATATAATAAATTATTATGAGTATAGTAAATATATTTATATATATTTCTAATATTTAAAATTTTTAATTCATTTCACAGATTCAAAATTTTAATAATAAAATTTAAATTTAATTATATTTTTTAATATAAATAAATATTAATTTAAAATATTTTTTAGAATAGGTAATTGAATTTAAAAAATATATTATATATATTTGCACTCTAGAAAGAACACCTTATATAAATAACAATAAAGAACACCATCATAGTACTTTATTTTTCATAAAAAAATGATTTGTTATGATAAGAATCACAAATTTTAATAGCAATTAAGCTTAACATATCGAATTTGACGTAGAATCGAGTATATAATCCACTACAGAATCTTATATATATTTTTGTAACAATAAAATTATGTGTAATCATGTTATATTTGATACTAGTTTTTTATGAGATTTTATTTTTATTCATAAAAAACCATTTTTGATGTGAAAATTAGAATTTAAAAGCGATTTTATGGTGTTCTTTATAAAATAAATTTGATACATTTTCTAATATATATATATATATATATATATATATATATATAGGATTGGACTCCATAACAAACACCTTATATAACAAACAATAAAGAACACCTTAGATCTAATAGATCCAATGCCCCTGGCGGGGCCACCCAATACAAAAAGTTCTTATTTTTTTACCTTCTATCCATCCATCATCTCAAAAAAAAAGTTACTGTTCATGATGATGACGTCATCAGTGACGTCATCATGAACAGTAAACTTTTAATTTTTTTTTGCTGGCTTGATAGAGGGTAAAAAAATAACAACTTTTTGTATTGGGTGCCCCTGGCGGGGCCAAAGGATCTAATAGATCTAAGGTGTTCTTTATTGTTTGTTATATAAGAGTGTTCTGTATGGAGCAAAGGCCTATATATATATATATATATACTAGAGAATGTATAATTTTTTTAAAAAAATATCAAAAATCCACGATTCCTCGCAGGATCCCCAGTTCCCGTTTAAGGCGAGGATCGGAGAGCAAAATATTCCCCTTTCGAGGATCGGGACGGATTCGGGAAACGGATATGAGTTCATAGATTGAATACGAGGATTGTATCCCCTAATCCCCGAGTGCCCTGACACCTTTTTGATTTATATTATCATCGGATGATTATGGATCATTAAATTATAATGGTTGGTTAGGATTGTTTTTGTTATTTCCCAGTAGCACACCTCAAGATTGTAGAAGGGGGGTTGAATACAATCTTGTGAATTTCTTTCGACTTTAACTAAGACAACAAGTGAACTTCAATGGAAACAGGTGGATAAATCGAAGACTAAAACGTAAAGAAACAGAAAATGAACAATCACACAACACACTTAAAAATTTCAGGTGGGGTTTTATCGACTCCACATGAGGGTTGTATTGAAGAAAACTTCTCTGTGTAAAACAAGTACACAGCTGCGAATACAAGGCTAAAAACTATTACAAGAGAACCTAATGCTTATGGCTTTTTAGCTCAGTGTTTCTCTTCTCTGTTTTAGATATGCTACACTTGAAGTATATAAATACTCCAAGATTACAAACCCTACAAAATAAACGAATCTTACAAGTCAAAGTATTTTGCAGGGATGCTGCCACTCCTTATCTCCATGTGATACAATTTTTTCTGGTTGTCTTGGACAGATATGCACTAGATTTTCCAGCCAAATTGTTTGTGAGAATAAGAAATGTTTCTTTTTCTTCTTCGTTTCCAATACTGGTTCCCCTACCTTTTTAAGTTTATCAACCCATGTGATATGTCATGCATGTCAAGTCGCCATCAACCTCTAATCCCAAGACATTATTGGTTGAAGCATTTATCCGTTGGTGTAGACATGGATCCACAGGTTGATTTCTGCTTGTTGAGAATACCATATCTGTTGGCGTAGAATCTTCATCCGTTGATCACCACTTCATTTATACAGAATTACATAGCACAACCTATTTACAATTAGCTGCCCTATTCTGCATATCCATTGATAGTCAACATGACTTTGGATTTCTAGCAACTATGATATTAATAAACAAACTTAAACTTAAATACAAGGTATACTACAGACTTATAAGTTGATAAGATGCCTCATCAACGGATGTACATAGCTTGGATATCCGTTGATAAGTTACAAAACTTAATCTTGTACTCATATGATTTTCAAGGTGTTTTATGGTGTATATCATCAAGGACAACATAATTCCTAACAATCTCCCCGAATTTATGACTGATAGAACTACATCCATAAATTAAGGACCTTGATGATAACAAAACACCTTTACAAAGATCATGATATTCTATAAAAACATATGAATTGTACAAGCTACAAAATTTTGAAGAAATGAACTGAGTTAAGTAAAAGAATCATACTTCTACAAGGGATGCTCCTCTAGACTGAGCATATCATTGCTTTCTTCCCCTTGCAGTCCTCATACCATGGATTTTCTCTCTGTTTGCCTGAAGCTAATTTTCCAGAGATCTGTAGATGATCTTTTCTTCTGAGTGGTTTGGATCCAGCATAGACATTAAGTATTGCAAGTACTCATTGCTAGCCTTTTCCAGCTGATCTTCTATCCTGAAGAATCTTCTACAATTTTGATCATCTCTGAATTCCACTATCCAGAAAAGATAAAAGTGAACCTTCTTGCCAGGTTCATATGGAATGTTCAGTGTCTTGGGCAAACCCTCCTTTGAAGTCCGGTTGTTTCTTAATTCATTGGCCTTTTTGAAAATTATTCCCCTTGCTTCTGAAGTGAATCCTCCAGTTTTCTTCATTAAAGACCAAATCCTCCAGAGTTTGTCGTATCCTAAATTTAACACTTGGTCTAGGGGCCAGGCTACACTGTTCCCTCCTTTATAGGTGAAAATTAACCTTCTTAGAAGCCTTGCTGTCCTATCTGCAGCACTTACATTGTCCACATCATCCAAGAAGAAATTGATGCTTGAATACTCTTCAATATCTGCAATGTATAGTTCAGTTTCTTTCTTGGTGGCAACCTTTGCAACTTGAGGAACCTTAATGAATTGAATTGGTCTAGATAATGGTTGTTTCCTTCTTCTGGTTCTCCTCTTTTCAGGTGAGAGCCTGATCTTTGGAAATACCAAGCTGTTGATGTCAAAGTCAAATTCAATAGGTTCTTCCTTTACAAGTTCCAAGGTGTTGAGTGCCTGAGTGTTTTGTGTTGGAGGTTCTGTAGGTTGAGGTGGTACTGATTCAACTTGAACTTCTGGTTCTGGGCTCAAAGATCTCTTAGCAGGAACTTTAATCATGCCTTTTCTTTTCTTGCACGCAGACTTTTTGTTCATTTTCTTCTTCTTCTTAAATTTGGCCTCTTCTTCTTCAGCCTCTTGCTCCATTTCTTCTTCTAACTCTCTTACAAGCTCATCAGCCATTCTAGCTTCATTCTCACTGGATTCTACAGGTTTTCTTACAATTTGACCAGCTTGAAGTAACCTTGCAGTTTCTTCAGCTTTGGCAGCTACAAAGTCAGGGTAACATGCAGGAACACAAATTTCCACTCCCTCTCTGTAGATAAAAGCTAGGTTTTCCTTGAGTCCCACATCAACTTTAACCTTCTGTTTTAATTCAATAAGATGCTTGCTCATTAGCTTGAATTCATCTGGTTTTGGCATTGGA
This sequence comes from Kitagawia praeruptora, assembly GCA_037693485.1. Classification (NCBI taxonomy): domain Eukaryota; kingdom Viridiplantae; phylum Streptophyta; class Magnoliopsida; order Apiales; family Apiaceae; genus Kitagawia; species Kitagawia praeruptora. The sequence goes on along the minus strand of CM075351.1, from coordinate 109,375,168 downwards.
AATTCTACTCTCATGGTGTTTTTACCATTCTTCTTCACAAGTGACTTCTTGGGCTTGAGCACAGGCTTGAATTCAGACAAGTAAGATGACTCCCCTCTGGCTAGAGATTTAGGAAGCACAAAATCTGGAATTAGAACTTGTCTGATTGATGTGGTTATGGGAGGAATTTGTACTTGAGAAATCTGAGGATTAGCATCCAACCTCATGGCTATAGAGTCTTCAGGTTGAATGGCCGGTTCTTCCTCACTAGTTGAAATTGCTGGAGCTGTTGGAGGTAGAGTAGAATGAAGTTGCTCCCCCTCACTTGCTGACCCCTTATGACTCCTTATCTCCAAACTTCTCCCCCTTTTTGTTAGCATCAAGGGCTTGAGTAGTAGGCAGAGTCAACAGACTTGCAAGGAGAGCATTCTGTTTGTTGTGAGCTTCAACAATAAGCTTTTGATTTTCAAGAATAGTGCCCATTTGAAGCTCTAACTTATCAACTTTTGTAGACAGAATGTCAACTTTCTTTTCCGTTTCTACATCTTTTTTCAGCTTCTGATTAAGCTGCTTCATTGTTCGGGGAGGAAAAAGAAGCTCCAAGTCTTTGTGCTGAGATTCTAGAGCATTTTTAATTTCCCGCTTGAAGTCATCTTTATCTACCACCTTTTGATTGAGAAGACACTTGTGGAATTTGAGAGTATCCAGAAAATTCTCTTGCACAAGCTTCAGAGCAGGTTCAGCATCTTGTAGAGTAGCTGTAGTCTTCTCATACTGCACTACTAGCTCAGTGAAGGCATCCTTGGAGATATAATCTTTAAATACTAGCCATTCTGGTAAGTCTCCTGTGAAGGCTCTACATCTTCACCTTCATCTGTGAATTCAGAGTCAGACTGATTCACTTCAGTAGCACTTGGAGGCAGCTTGGTAAGAGCATCTGTGGCTCTTTGCATAGATTCTGAGTTTTGTACCAAGTTCAGCTGTTGCTCAGCCTCCACATTACCCTGTTCTGCCCGAGAGTTTAGGTCAAAGACAGGGTGAGTAAAGGTTTCAACTCCAAGAACTGGTCTATCAATGACGTTTTGAGATGTCTATTGATAGAAACTTGTTCCAGGGGCATCCTCAACCTCCATTAACTCACAAGCAATGGCTTCATCCACCCTTATATCTTCTGTACCTGCTTTTCTCTCATGTTCTCTCTCTTTTTGCATCAGGAGCTCCCCCTGGCTCACACCTCTCACACCCTCACCTTCACCTACTAAGGTGGAATTCTCAGTCTCTCCTTTTGCCTGGCAGGAAGAAATTGCCAGCCCCTCACTCTCATTCTCTCCTTTTGCCTGCTCACAAAGCAGCCTCTCGCTCTCAGTGATGTCACTCCCTTCCCTCAGTCCTAGAAGTGTTTGAACTACAAGTGTGACTTCTGCTGTTGATGCAGGGAACACATTGACCAATGAATTTGGTGTACCTATTGATCCTGTAGTTGGAGCTACCAACAGATGATTGCTGTTAAGCATATCCGTCGATGAACAAACACTTGTCAACGGATGAAAAATATCCATCGATGAAGTAGAAGGGATAACAATTGATAGGGAAATTATGATAGAATCTGTGCAGAATGATTTTAAAGTGGGCGACACAGATTCAGTCAAAGTTTCAGAAAGAAATGGCTGTTGGTCCAACAAATCATCTAAAAGATGATGACCAACAGGGTCTGAGTGGGGCTCCCCCCTTAGATGTAAAGAGGGAGAATTTGCTGGTGATGTGGAAAGCATGTCCACATCCAGAGATAGAGATGGTGAATTTTGAGTTGTTTGTGTGATTAGAGATTGAGAATTGGGTGTGACTCCACATTTGTTGGAGCCACATCAAACTGAGTTTGAGAAGGTTCAATCATGTGAGATTGAACAGTGTGTGACCCTTGTGCACCCATAGTAACTTTAGGTTTCTTCTTTCTGACAAAGGTTTTGGTTGGTGATTTTTGGCTAGTGGTGTCCCTTCCCCTCTTGTTCAATGTTCCTGGTTGGGAACTCTTTTCAATAACAACACCCTGTTGAGAGGATGCTGTTAGGGATGTGTTTAAATCCTTTTCAGTATTAAAAGTCTTTTGGGAGACTGCAATGTGGCTAGGCTGGGGCACACTTACCTCTCCAACCTTATCCTTAGGGTTTCTTTGATGTTCACCCTGTCCCTCACCACTCACTACCACCCACTACACCATAAAAGGCCTACGGCAATGCCCAAAAAGTGTTGCCGTAGGCCCAAAATATGTTGTTGTAGGCACAAAAAACCCCAAAGGCAACATTTTGCTGATGTTGCTATTTTTGCCGTTACCTTTGGTGTCAACGGCAACATTCTTATTCTCTATGGCAACATCAGTTTTAATGTTGGCATAGACTTGTTATAGCAACATTATTATTAGTCTTTAGCAACATAATATTATGTTGCCTTTGTATAACATTTTAAAAAAATAGTGGGTCCCACCAGTGGGGCCCACTTTTAGGACCCACTGTTGGGCCCACTTTTGGGACCCACTGTTGGGCCCACTTTTGGTCCCAATGTGGGGCCCACTTCAATGCCAGCACAAAATTTTGCCTATAGCAACATTTTCTAGCAACATTTCATTACATTAATTTTCCTTTTTGCCAACACTTTATGACATCAATGGCAACACTTTTCTATTTCCAACAAAAAATCATATATATGAAAATATTCATTCCCTAGATAACCAAATCAACACAACCAACATTACAATCATAATAATCCATACCATATTCAATACAATCACAACAACCCAAATTTAGAGCAAAAGACATAAGAGCCGGTGCCTTAAAGTACATAAACTACAATCTTACTAAGTACATAAGACTAATATAACAACAAAAAAAGATGGTCTAAAACATAAACATATGCTATGACTAAATTAAGAGCTTGTGCCACTAGTCATTGGAGTCCCATCTTCCTTGTCACTTGTCATTCGAGATAGTGCAGCAGCAAGTCCACCGATCACAATGCCTTTTGCTATGCTTGTTGCTCAGTCTGTGAAACAGATTAATAAGAAAGCATGTTATAACAATAAATTACAATTACGGGAAATGGATTCAACAAGAACACGAATGGTAACAAAATTTCTACGGAAAATTTTGTAAAATTTCTACATTGCAAACACGGTCAGTTCTAGTAGAAAATGTCCCAACTGCATTCACTTGAATAAACGAGTACAATACTAAAAACTTTTGTCAATAAATTACAATTACGAAAAGCCCTTCTCTTAACTATCGAATTAACACACATTTCGACAACAAATTAAAACACAATAAAGGTGTTACATTTATTAATATAAACGACTTCTAAACCCCAAAGCTACACATACTAATAGTCATCAAAGATGTAATTTCTTAAAAGTTACAATAAAATATCTTTCAGTTTACAAAGTAACTGCTTAAAAACAACACAACACAGCAAAAAGAATAAAATAATTTTCTGCACAATTAACATCTAAAACAACGAAACATGTTAGACACAATTAAATAGCTTACATCCCGTGGTACAGAATGCTACAATTCCGAAGATGCAGTGCTCAATACCGAGCGTTTGGTTTATGAAGAAAATGAAATTCAAACTCATATGACAAGCTTATGTCAAACACCAAACAGTATGCAATTTAGTCTACTATTCTTGAAACAATGACTTTAGTAGAGAGAAAGGCTCTTCTGTTTGAGTAGTGTACAGATCTGGCAGATCGGTTCTATCTTAGAGAGGTTGTAATAGAGTAGCAAGGGTAAGAAGACGGAAAAGACAGCAGTCTGCATCTTTTTCATATAGGAAATTGTTACCATCACTAAATCGCTAAAAGGTTTAGTGGTCTTATGAATGACGCAGACACGCAAACTAGTAAACACACGGTAAAAGTGTAATACAAGAACAAATACATACACAGACAGATACAATGAAAGAGTTAAACATGTATATTTGTAAAAGGATCCTGGAAGAACATAGGTCACTTTATTTAAAACATAAAATGTTTGTCGCTTGATCGTATACCTGGATTTTCTGGTCTTGGCCCCATCTGACAATATTTCCGACTACCATAAGCGCGGGAATGGCAATCCACGAATGATGATAACTGAGATACCAGTAAAATATAAAAATACACGATAATCTACAGCTAACCCCCTTCCAGGCCAGAAATCCATAGATGAATAAAAAAACAGAAATCAAATGTACAAGCTGCTTGAGCATTTTGCGACGAGTCACCTTTTTTATTATGAAAAAAGTAATTGATCTTAGCATGTGTGCAACTTTAGGCCATCTATGAGACCTATGCAATTCTGGATGAATAAAGTGAGATAACATACTAACATGCATTATCAAATTCATTATAGCAAACTATATTTCGACAAAATAGCCACATGTCCTCCATCATAACACCAGCTAGTCCAGTAGCATGTCCTCTGTAAAACAACTGAATTAACCAACTGTCATCACGATAAGATACAATAAAAAAGTTACGCAAAGACCATCTATGATTACCTATAATTCAATTTAGAACTATATCAGTTGTAACTATTATTGATTAAAAAGCTAACATAATAACTTAATAAATGTACTAATAATCCTATTAGGATAGATTCAACAATTTCTTCCCAAACTTGGTGAACCACCAGTTGGATCGACCTATGATCCAACTGTAACAAAATTTCTATGGGAAATGGATTCAACAAGAACACGAATGGTAACAAAATTGACAATGCTTACTTAATGGTAGCTTTAATTTGTTCATAAATAGCCTTTTTTTCCAACCTGACAGTAAGAACTGAGAAGGACATGCCAGTCAACTTCCCATTCAATTGAGGAAGCACTTTTCCAACAGCCTAATGAATAATTATGACAAAACAGAGCACCAACTGATTAATAAAATGTATCAACAAATTCAACAGCACAGAAAGTAACAACCATATTTGATAGCCAGTTATAGACCCCAAATTCTTTTGCAAAAACATCAACATACCTTGGCAGCTCCAGTACTGATAGGAATGATGTTGAATGATGCAGCACTTCCACCTCTCCAGTCCTTGCCAGAGGGTCCATCAACACAAAGCAAGAACTTCTTTCCTGGATAAGAGTGAAGCCTTTTTTAAGCATCCTGCATGACAAATGAGATCACAGAATTATTTAATATCTATGGCGCACACGACAAGATGCAGTTATAAGAAAGTATATGTTTCTATAACAAAAACACAGAAAATACACAAATTAAAGACGATGCGACAGACGGAGGAGAAGACCCAATACTAGATTTAAAAGCAGATGTTCATACGAATAAGATTGATGGACGCATTTACAGGATATATGTACAAAAGGTAGTACTGGGGCCAGTTGTAGCTGTATGCATGTATTTACGAGTCTATGACCAAAATCACAATCCACTCCATTGTAAAACTCCTCTCTTTTTTCTTTTCTTTTCTTTTTTTGCTAATTGAGAACTTCTTTCTTGATTTTTCTATTTTAAATAAAAGAGCACACGTTAATAAAAGAGCACACGTTCTGCCTACAGCGAAGATGAACTTTAGCACATAAAAAGTGGAGTCAAAATATATAATTTTTGTACAGATTCTTGTTTAAGTACAATTAAGAAATGAAAGTCAAGAGATAAACTTGCGATCAAGGCAAAGATACCATTTGTTCTGCAATTTTTACATGGCACAAATTGTATAAGCTAATTGCTTTATCTTTTAAAACATTCATAAAGGTTAATCTGATTCCTAGAACTTTCAAAAATATGATAAATTTAGAGAAAGCAGCATACTAATAATGCATAAATATGATGCTCATTTACCTGTAAGAGGATTGGTGGGAGTGCTTAAGTAGAGTAAAATATTAGTAGTATTGTCCATCCTATGACATGTAACAAATAAATAATAAAAAACAAAGATTCAGAAATTCCATTCATATCGGTAATGCACATTTCCTATTTACAGCTTGCAAACTCAAGATTTTAGATAAAAGTGCTAAAAACTGCAACAGTGTTTTTTACCTTAATTATGTGACTGTAATATACATATGACAAATAATAGCACATTTTCTACCTATATGGCTATATGTATTTCATATTTTACATTATTTACTAAATTTTATACATGATCTTGTTCTGCAAGAACATTATATTCATGTTTATATAACTACTTAATATTCCTCCAAATTTATAGAAAAGTAAACTTACAAGAGCAGCAGCGCATATTACTGAGGCAGACCACCTTTGCTTAGAAAGTGAGATCCCTTGTTTTCCATCAGATAGCGGAGACCAGGTAGAAAGGGAACCGAACTTCAGTGAATCAATGCTAGCAGGAAGCGAACCAAATTTTAATGAACTATGTTCAATATGCTTGGTTTGCCTGCTGACCACACTAACTGTGTAACATCACAATAGGAGGATTAAGCCATTATCATTATTTAGCAACAAAAGAATAACAGAAGCAAGTCTCTACTATAATTTCCAGTTTCCACACAAAAACCCTGAATGAGGTTATATCTAGCATTACTATGTTATTTAACAATTTCACAATCCTTGGTGTTCAACAGACGACGAGAAACACTTCAAGTAAAAGTATCATTTCCATTTTATTAAAACTGGACAATAGAAAGGCAGTATAATATTTAAACCTCAAAACTGGCCAAATCCAAGGAGATGAAAACCTTTTCTTGCTTGGCAATCCTAACAGCAGCAAGTATGAGTTCCAAATTCAAAATCCCATATCTCAAAATCAACCACTGAAATCAAAACACATCATTGTTGTTCAGAAGCTTTACAAGTACTGATAATGTGTGGAGAATGTACAATGAAAGAAAATATCCACGAACTAGAAGCCGCCCACAATTTTTTTTTTCTAATTCTGAATGATAACAAACATAGTTTTTAAACTAAATTACACTCATGAGCACTACCATTTTTCACCAAACTTGAGAAAAGTCTAGTCAAATTAGGCTCACAAACTATGGACATTTTAATTATAGGTTCAGCAATGTGTTTCTGAAACACATTATAATTATCCCTAGTGGTGAAGCCTAGTGGAAGGGATAGCCTAGTGGTGAAGCCTCATCTCATGGGTTCAATTCCACACACACACCCATCCCTTATAATTATCCCTTAAAGTCGAACAAATACGCACAAAACATAAACAAGTACTTTAAGAAAACATAAACAAGTACTGACAGACCATAAACAAGTACCCACAAAACTTAGTCCAAATACTAAGAAAACATAAGATACAGAAATACCTTATACTCGAACTCCCAAATCGAAACCCTAATTGCAAAGCCCCAAATCGAATCCGATTGAAGCCCCAAAATCACCCGAACCGTTTCAAGCCTTAATTGGAAATTAATCCTGAGAATGGAAAAAAGAAGCCCCAAATTAGTGAATTAAAGCCCCAAATTGAACCCAATTAATGAATTAAATCCCCAATTAAAGCCCCAATTGACAGATGCATATGTAAATATTAACAGAGGATGTGAGAGAGGAGAGAGATGCGAGAGAGAAAGGAGAGTGTGGAACTGGGTGAGAGAGGGGAGAAAGAAAGGAAAGAGAGAATCGAGTGTGAGTATCGAGTGTGTGTGTGTGTGTGAGTATTGAGCGGAGAGAGGAGATAGTGGAGAGAGGAGAGACCGTGGACAGAGTGTGATCATCGAGTTGTCTGAAAATGAAAGTCAAAAGTGTTTTAGCGGTCCAAAATTTTGGTTGGGCGGTACTTTTGCCGCTCACCAAACTTTAGCCCCCAATTTTTTTTCCAATATTTTATTTAATTAATTTATTTCTTTATTAAATATTTAATTCTTTTTTTTTGCTAAATGATTTCTTTTACATAATTTGTTAATATATTCAAAAAAATTTATATACGAAAATATTTATTTATTTATTGATATATTACAATATATTTAGAAAAAAATTATTTTAAAAATTTTGTTTAATAATATTTAATAAATATAAAAATAAAATTACACATTTTAAAATGTTTTAACATGTTTAGTGAAATATTCACTCTCTAATGGAATATTCTAGATTTTTATAAAAATAATTTTCATGTGAAAAAAGGTTAAAATTTTTATTTATAGTAGAAAATATAAAATTTTGTTCATTGCAAAATCACGGCAACCCAATTTCAGACCTACGGCAACACACAAACACTTTTATTCTATGCCAACATATTTTTTATACCTAAGGAAACATAAAAATGATAATGTTGTATTAGCCAAAAACATGTATGGCAAAGGCAACATATCCAAAGGCAACATAGGCTCTAGATGTGTTCATAGGCCTTTTATGGTGTAGTGACCCGAACACTCCCCTCAGAGGTTATGGTAGGCTTTACAACAAGTGCCTGTTGGGAAGCACTTGAGGTTGGTTTCTTTGACTTGGATTTGGATTTAATTTTGGTTGCTTGGGTAGAAGACTGTGGGTTCTCAGACTCAGTCTCCATAGCAACACTCAATGGCAAAGAACCTTGAGGTTGAGTAGTAGGAAGAGGGTTAGAAGTAGTTACCTCAACTTGAAATCATGCTGATTGAAAAGTGTTTTCTTGAGTTCATTAAATCAAGCAAAAGTGAGCTTGACATTGAAATTATGTGATATTCAGTAATATGTGGAAACCTTTTATTGACACTGCTAAATCATGATCACACTTTGAAGAGTCATGTTAAAATATCCCAGTTAAGCAATTAGCAGGTTTAATCAAGTGAAACACACATAAAGTAACACATTTGATAATAAAAGCAAGTAATGAACACAAGAAATGAAGAAAACAGATTTCATTAATGATCGATAAATTTAAAAACATGGAGATTCAAGTACATACATTTTTCTTTAAACAAAATACAGAAATCCTAAGAACTAGAGGGGTCCTGGATTTTCTACTTCTTCTGCCGGGCAGCTTCACTTTGACGATGGAAAATTCTGGACATAGTCACAACAAGTCCAATGATGCGCTCATGCTACTCCAATGCACGGAGATGCTACATCTCCTTCTCCTCCTCCTCTTGCTCTCTTATCAACTCCAGGTCCATTCGCATGAAGAGCATTTCAAGCTCTTGTTCATTGGTGAGCTCAGACCTGATATCCTCATAAAGGTTGTCAACTGGATGGCTTACGCCATCGATCTGAAGAGTGTGGTTGAGGTAGTTGAAAAAGATGGCTCCGACGAATTTAGAATTTACATGAAAGGCCATTGATCAGATATAAGAATTTGATCGGGTGGAGGTTTAAAGAAGGAAACTGATAGGATGAAACTGGTAGAACTGGTGATCAATAAATAGTTGGTGTTTTGGAATATGAATCGATGAGGAGACACGACTATTAATACCAGTTAAGACCGCATGCAATGCTAAGCTAAACACATAATCTCTCTCTTAGATTCCCTAGAAAGTGTCATGATTAAACCTATTTATCATGATAATAGTAATACTCGAGAATCAAGATATAATCTCTAGGAAATCAATTAGCACATAAGCATGCAATCACACGTATCAAGACAAATATTCAGTCACGAAATGGTAAAAATGATTTGACAGCACAAACATGACCAAAGTAAAACAAATAAATTACCCAGTGGATAAAAGAATAAATTCTCGAGAAACGAGCTTCCCGTTGATATGTATTATTGAGATAATACACACAAAGGAAACTAAATATCCACCGAATAAATAAAAATAAAATCCAGATATTATTTGAATCATCAACGGATATTTGACACATCCGTTGATGGGTAAATTCTGACTTAGACAGAATTTCGTACCTTTTCTTGTAGAAGAAAAATTCAAACTAATTTCTGGCTGCTTATTCAACCATGCAAATACCTTAAATAAATTATGAAAAATTCAGCATACCTAGCTCACTTACCAACCTTGTGAATGTTGATTCATCAAGTGGATTGGTAAAGATATCTGCAAGTTGCTTCTCACTAGGAACAAAATGAAGTTCCACAGTACCTTCGATCACATGTTCAATGATGAAATGGTATCTAATGTCTATGTGCTTGGTCCTGGAATGTTGCACTGGATTCTTAGATATGGCAATTGCACTAGTGTTGTCACAAAAGATTGGGATTCTGTCAACTATTAATCCATAGTCAAGCAGTTGATTCTTCATCCATAGTATTTGTGCACAACAACTTCCAGCTGCAATATACTCAGCTTCTGCAGTAGAAGTGGAAACTGAATTCTGCTTCTTGCTAAACCATGAGACCAGCTTGTTCCCTAAGAATTGACAAGTGCCTGTGGTACTTTTTCTGTCAATTTTACAACCTGCATAATCTGCATCTGAATAGCCAATTAGATTAAAACCAGATTCTCTAGGATACCAAATGCCAAGGTTTGGTGTTCCTTTGAGATATCTGAAAATCCTTTTAATAGCTATTAAATGAGATTCCCAGGGATCAGCTTGGAATCTTGCACATAAACAAGTAGAAAACATAATATCAGGTCTGATTGCTGTTAAATATAGAAGTGAGCCCACCATGCCCCTATAACTTGAGATGTCCACTTTCTTCTCCTTAGTATTCAACTCAAGTTTAGTGGCAGTGGCCATGGGTGTTTTTGCAGAAGCACAATCCAACAGGTTAAATCTCTTCAAAAGATCACTAACATACTTGGATTGGCTAATGAATATTTCATCACTAACTTGCTTTACTTGTAAGCCAAGGAAATAAGTTAGTTCACCCATCATGCTCATTTCATATTTACTTTGCATAAGTTTGGCAAAGCTTCTCATCAGTAGACCCAAAAATTATATCATTTACATAAATTTGAACAAGTATCATAGAGCCATTGACATTTCTATACAAGGAACTGTGAGAGAGTGTCATACCAGGCTCTAGGTGCTTGCTTCAGGCCATAGAGTGCTTTGAGAAGAAAATAGACATATTCTGGGAATTATAGATCTTCAAAACCAGGAGGTTGACTCACATATACCTCTTCTTCCAAAATGCCATTTAGAAAAGCACTCTTGACATCCATTTGATAGACTTTGAAGTTTGCATGGGCTGCATAGGCAAGAAAGATTCTGATTGCTTCCAACCTTGCTACTGGTGCAAAGGTCTCATCAAAATCAATTCTTTTTTCTTGACAGTAGCCTTTTGCAACCAATCTTATTTTGTTCCTTGTCACTATGCCATTCTCATCCATCTTATTCTTGAATACCCATTTAGTGTCAATCACTGACTTGCCTTTAGGCTTGGGTACAAGCTTCCACACTTCATTTCTCTCAAACTGGTTTAGCTCCTCTTGCATGCTAAAACCCTGTCTGGATCTAGGAGGGCATCTTCAACTCTCTTAGGTTCTTCTTTAGACAGAAAAATGCTATACAAGCATTCTTCTTGAGTTGCCATTCTAGTTTGGACTCTTGCATTTGAATCTCCAATGATGAGTTCAAATGGGTGATCTCTGGTCCATTTTCTTGATGGTGGCAGGTTCAACCTAGATGACGTAGCTTCATTCTCCCTGTGTTGATCATTCTGATTGGTTGTTGAGTGATGGCTTTGAGAGACTCCCCCTGAGTGTGTGGCTCTTGAGGTTGGAGTTCTAACAGAGTTATCAATGGATAATTCTCTGTAACTATCAACGGGTAATCCAGAATTGTCTTCAACGGATCGGGTTTCCTCAACATCAACGGATGGTGTTCCATGCTCTTCACCTCGAGCATGCTGCGATCTTACACCAGTCGATACTGTTCCTACATCATCTTCACTGCCTTCACCATTCATATCATTTTCAAATGATAGATCTTTATGGAAACCTTCATCTATCAACCCTTGGATTTTCTTGTCATCAAAGACAACATGTATGGATTCCATAACAATGTTAAGTCTTAGGTTATAGATTCTATATGATTTCCCTGCTGAGTATCCAACAAAGATAGCTTCATCTGCTTTGGTGTCAAACTTTCCAATGTTTTGACCTTGATTTCTCAGGACAAAACATTTGCAACCAAAGACATGTAAGAAGTTAACTGTTGGCTTCTTTCCCTTGAATAGTTGGTATGGAGTCAGTCCTTTTGCTTGATTGATGTTAACTCGAATAACTTGTAGAAGGGGGGTTGAATACAAGTTATATAATCGTGTCTGATTTTTGCTCGAATAAATAAAACAAGAACAAACGAAAACCAAACTGTTTGTATTAATAGATCAAATACAAACTCTACTAAAGGTGTACAAATACCTTTAGCAGCTGCTGACAATACAAATCTCTCTCTCTCTGTTTGTTTCGAACTCTCGAATATAAACCTTATGCTATCGACTCACAAATCATTCGACTATCTCTCGGTCTGGTGGTATCCTAGGCAATTCATCAGGGAAAACATCTTTGAACTGATTATTTACAGGAATCTCATCAATGGTAGGATTCGGTTTCTCGGTATCTATCACATGAGCCAGATAGGCTTGACATCCTTGCCGAAGTAGTCTCTTAGCTTGAATTATTGACAGAAAATCTTTTGCCGGTTTTCGTTCGCGAAATGGGATTCTCATACTGTTAGGTCCACATAAGCTAACCTTCTTCCGACGACAATCGATTTGGGCATCGTAACATGCTAACCAATCCATCCCTAGGATTACGTCGAATTCCCCTAACTTAAAAGGAATGAGGTATGCGTCAAAACGTTGACCCTGAATCTCTATAGAATAGTTCGGGCACAAACGGTTCACTGGAATAACCTCCTGATTTGCTACTTCTATGCTCAGAATTTCCCTCTAAGGGCATAGACTCAATATTAAGTTTATTTATGAAGTTCTCAGAAATAAAAGATTTGGTAGCACCAGAATCAACTAGAACACATGCATCCTTAGAATTAACTAGAAGCGTACCTGCAATCACATCGCTGTCATCAATAGCATCTCTCACAGTCATGTTGAAAGTTCTTACTGTCGGCTTGTTGCTGGGAGGTGCTGTGAGTCGAGGCACTAGGTTTTTCTTAGCATTCTGTCGGCAATCTCGGGACACGTGACCTTTCTTCCCACAGTTGAAGCATGTGACAGATTTATCCTTGCAACTAGAAGCATAATGACCTTTCTGTCCGTAGTTGTAGCAATTCACCGTAGCTTGTTGGCAGGGTCCAGGGTGCTTCCTTCCACATGTCTTGCATTCTGACAATGGTGGTCTTCCTTGCATCATGTTCACTGTCTGCTGAGGTTTGGTCCTCTGATTGTTTCCTTTGGTGTCATGGCTCCCAATCCTCCTAGTATCTGAACTTCTATCCTCCCTCTTCACAAACGGCTTCTTGCCACCACGAGTGTCAATTCTCCTCACAAAACTGCTTCCATCACTCTAAAACTTTCTCTTCTTCCCATCTCTATCCTTCGGGTACAACTCACTTCCACTTTCCACTATAGCCGCTTTCTGAACTAAGGTTGCATAGTTGGTGATCTCAAGTACGGCGATTCTATTCTTTATCCAGGGTTTCAACCCTTACTGAAAATGCTTGGCTCTCTTCTCTTCAGTGTCCACATGATAGGGTACAAACCTTGACAGTTCTGTAAACTTGGCTTCGTAGTCTGTGACAATCATCGTCCCTTGCTTGAGTTCCAAAAACTTGATTTCCATCCGGTTCTCTAGATACTTGGGAAAGTACCTTTCTAAAAACAACGTCGTGAATCTGGTCCATGGAATAACCGCATTACCTTCCAAAGTTCTCTTTGCTTCCCACCAGTAATTAACTTCACCTTTTAACATGTACGCTGCAAACACTGTCTTCTTATCCTCTTCTACTCTCACAATCTCAAAAGTCTTCTCTATTTCTCGCAACCACATTCTAGCCTCCACGGGATTAGTGGTACCTTTAAACTCAGGTGGGTTCAGAGATTTGAATGATTTGAAAGTCACGGTGGCATGAGTCAGTTGAGCTGGAGGTGGATTTCCTCCCACTGGGTTTGGGTTCTGCTGAGGCTGAGGGTTTTGGGCATGTTGAAGAAGAAAGTCCAAAAGTAGGTTCATCGGGTTATTGTTCTGGTTTGGATTCTGATCGGGTCCTGGTCCAGGGTTTGGAACTGGGTTCCGAGGTGGAACCTCATTATCTGGATTCACTTCAGGTTGAGGACGGGGGTTTCTTGGGGGTCTCCCTCTTTTAGGTGGCATATTTTTCTATAAGAGCGAAAACAATATGGTATGTTATATCACAGGTATGCAGTTATATGACACCATTGCTGGCACAGTTATGACAGGGTACTCAAAACAATTACTCTTTTTCCTTATTATAAAAAGGTTTATAAAACAGTTACTCTGGTTTCTCAAAAATAAACCACACTCATAATCATGATTTTCTCTCTTGTCTCTTTATAAAACAGTTACTCTTTTTCCTTATTATAAAAAGGTTCAGGGTACTCGTGAAAAGAAACTAATTCGGGTTTTACTGGTAATTCTTATAAAAATCTTTAAGTTCTAAAACTCAATCGTCGTTTTGATCCTTGGTTTTCGAAAACTCTTTTTCTTTTTATTATTATTATTATTATTATTATTATTATTATTATTATTATTATTATTATTATTATTATTATTATTATTATTATTATTATTTTTAAAACTCTTTTTAAATCGCAGTATCTAAAAAGAAATTTACTATCCAGGGGTATCATGGGAAATAATCTAGCATGCTCTTCTAATACAACACAGTTCTATAACAGATAAAATAAGATAACAGTACTACTGGCAGATCATAATATATATATCACAGGGTACCATACTGGTACAGTCCAAGTCATAATATTGAATACATCCATCATAATAATACAGACCCATAATCTGAAAGCAAATACATCGTGGAACATCTACTATCATGCTAGTACGGGGAGATAATAAGATAACTACCCAACAAGCTGGGCATAGAGTCAACTACATCGAATAAATCGATCAACAGAATATGTGCACCCTATACAGAAGGATCTATCATGACGCCATACAAAAAGCGGGTCACCACTAGCTATAATATACATGATAGCCAAAAGATGGGAATGCACAAGCGTAGATATATGTCATCCCCTAAAACCAGAAAGACTATGCTAAGTCAACAGCAACAGCAAGTCAAGTAGAACCATCACGGGCAAACATCTCACCCACCCTCCTATGGAACTCTGCAACGATGTCTGAGATCAGGGCAGAAACTCTGGTACGATCAATCTGTCCGGTACTAGATGATGGCAAGGCAGCTAAGTCAGTCTGAAGCCCAGTCAACACAGTCAGGGCTATCTGATGCATAATCTCCATAGAGATGTCTCTCACCAACAGACTACCTCCATGATGCACGGCAATGGGATCTGGAACAGACAAGAGTCGAAGAATACCATCCCTAGTAGCAAAGATCTCCTCATAACGAGACCATAACCAATGGTACTGCTGGAACAGGGTATGGTGGATATGCCATGGAACCGTCTCTCCGGCCACAACAGGATGCTCAGAAGGAGCAGGTGGCATAGCATCAGTAGTAGCAGCCACTGGAGGCTGAGCAGGAACAGGTGCAGGTATGGTAGGTACTTATGGAGTAGTATCACATGCATGAGTAACACTGACAGGTGGAAACATGTAGTCAGGTATAGTAAGGACTGTAGGAGCTGCAGCATACACCGGAACAGGAGTAGCAAACAAATCAGCAAAAGCTGATACTCTGGTAGGTGTATCAACTCTAGTCACTGGAGCAGATAAGCTAGGTAAAGTCTTAGTACGGACGGGCGAAAGCTGGCCCTCATCAATCGGCTCAGAAGTAATAGGCTCGGGTGTCTCAAATCTGAACATCTCAGGAGTAAACAGTATAGTAGTCTCTGCAATCATGGTAGATACTGGAATCTGAGCTGGCTGCTCAATCTCTAGAGTAGGTGCCTCTAGGTCAATCACCGGTATCGGACAATCAGCTACCTCTATGATCTGGTCAGGAGAATATACCAAATCTATCACATGAGGTGGAGAAGGTGTAAGAATCCAGATTGAAGAGTCCTCCGAGTCGCTGTCCATAGGTACAATCTCCTCAGACGGGTCACTTTCTGAACCTGAGCTGGGATCTAGGGGTCCCTGAGGGTAAGGTGTAGGAGACTTGTCTTTAGCTGAGCGGAAATCATCAAGTCCTGAAGTAGTCATCTACAAAAGCACAAGTAACTTTGGTCACAACAGGTTCTAATCGATTAGATTCATATATAGATATACTTATATAAGGGTGTAAGGCACTTAGTGCTAAAATCTCAACATCGCAATATATCTCTAAACTCTCACGTCGTGTTATAATTCTAGGCTCATACGATTCCTAAAAATATAACTAACGCTCTGATACCAACGCTGTGACGCCCCCAAATCCGCCATGTCCGGGGACCCGGGTCGTCACATCAGGTCTCAGCATCCTGCAACACACGTTAGCTAAATAATAATAAAATCTTTATTACAACGGAGCGGAACAGCTGTTGACTCATAAACACGCAAGTATACGCGATCACAAATAGCAAGTGATAAGTAAGATTCGTTCCGCAGAGACTAGGTGTAATGCCAATTTTAGTACTTATGCAACGGTGTATGGTTACTTCTTAATGCTTGAACATATATCAAATTTGGTTGTTTTATCTAAATTATACTACTAAAAGTTACTAAGGTGAATTAACTTATATGAGAGAAACACAGGGTTCTAATTTCATGAATTGTTTCATCTAGATTAATCGTCAAGATTCAATGCAATGTGGTATTTTAGGGAACTAGCAGGAACACTAAAGAAGTATGAGCTATCTTTCAATAAACCCACACCAAACCATAAATCATCCACAATTAAGATAGAAGAATTACGGACATCAATTATATCCAAATCACTATATGTCTATGAGATTGGGTGATACAATCGATTTAATCACAAGTTCCATTAGCAACTACATAGGGGAGTAAGTTCTTTCGAATCTATACTACCAAAATGCGGAGAAGTCGTCATAAGCCTATGCTAACATGGCAAACCCTAATCTCTAAATCCACTTTCGCGTTCATTAGAGATTGACAAAATAGATGATAGCTACGCATCTATATTAATTAACACAACCATGCTAGGTAACCTTAGTATAAACCACAAGCATATATTATCAAGACTATCAACTACTAGATTCCACAAAACACTCATTAGAACCCCATGAAAGTGTTTAGTTCATAATTGAACTTAGCACCATCATGGGTTCAATTGATAACATAATTCTAAAACAACAAATAATAAAAGAAGAGTAAAATAAGGTTTAGAAATAAATCCCCAAAGTAGATGAGTACAAAAGTTCCAAGATTGCTCCTTGCTTGTCACTAGCTTGGAGATCTCCTCTTGAAAAATTCTTCTAAGAAATGTTGATAGATGATAATGAAAAATGAAGAACAAGTTCTAACTAAATTGATAGATATTGTTTTTAGGTCTAACTATTACATATATAGTTGCCCTAATAGATAGGCCCAAAGTTTTGACCCGATTTAAATTCTGAAAATATTCGGGAAAAAAACCAACTCGAGCAATAGCCCTTCCTGGAGCGCCATTGCGCTTACTTTCTCCTGGAAACGCACACATGCAGCGCCCTTGCACCTTATGACCGCGCAGATGCACCACTTTGTACCGCGCAGCTGCGCTCTTCCTCGCGCAGTTGTGCCCGAAACTCCCTGGAAAACTACTGCTTTTCTTCAGTTGCGCCACTTTGTACTGCGCCGCTGCGCCTGAAACAAGCGCTATTGCGCCTCCTGATCCCTGGACAGGCTCAACAGCTTCTAGCACTTAAACTTATTTTCCAGCCTTGAATTTCTTCCAAAAGCTCTAGATTAAATTCACACCACCATATCACCAATTTAACACCATAATGCCTTCACGATTAAACCTACACAATTTACATAAAAACATATCAAATGACAACGAAACTTGAGAACTTGCAAACGATTAAAGTCCAAACGGAAGGTAAATAGTGGATATAAAATCCACTTATCAAACCCCCAAACTTAAACCGTTGCTTGTCCTCAAGCAATGCAAACTCAACCTAAAATGATGCATGAATATAACTAAAAATGAAATGTCATGATAATACGAACATGTCCTAATGCAATGATCCCACAAAAGTTACCAAATCCAACTCAACAAGCAAATGCCTCAAAGAATGCAACAACTCCAAACAGAGCTCGACTAAGCCCCGTATACTAACAATACATGCTCGGGAACGTGGTGTGTGCATTTCTCACTAGATATACTCTCGAAACTAGACCAAAGGCATAACCAATTCTTCGCCAAGACAATCACATGTTTATAAACAGAATAGACTTTAGACACTCCATGACTCAAAGACACCGCCATCATCATTTAAGGTAGACAAGGACTCATGCTTTACTACATAAAACATCATAAAACACACATGCTTTTGACTGTGCAATGAGTGAGACCCCTAAAGGCTTATACAATAGCACCCTTGTAGCGAGCGTTAGGTTAGTGGATCCCAGACCGGAAAAGTCTTAGGTCACTAGGCATAAAATCCCCTCGAACTTACTTGCTCGAGTACTAAAGAGCTCACCCTAGCCAGTTAGCATACACACACTCTCACAATTCCTCATTTTTTTATTCTCACAACTCTTTTCTTTTCTTTCTTTTTTCCCCTTTTTTTCTTTCTTTCTTTTTTTTTTACATGCCTAGACTACTCATATCAAATATGAGCCGGCTACTAGCCATTTGACGCCTAGCCATTATTACACTACGACACGACACTTAGCATGAAATCCCTGTTTTCCCCCAAACTTATACTTAAGTGCTCCTACGCCATCGAGGGAATAACGAAAATTCTAGATATAAATAAGTGATTAACTCCCAACAACCAAACCAGGTATGACTCGATCTAGCTCAAAAGCAAACAGTGAGACCGTGAAAAGATTGTGTTCCCGACACATGCAAGTCAATTTCATAAGTACTTAACTCAACCCTCTATTCATTGTCATCACACTCAAAATAACGTCGACCTATCAAGCCAGAAACAACACTCAAGTGGAATCATGTGAAATGCATGAACAACATGATATTACACTCCTAAATAAACTATATGACATGGCATCCTAAATGCAATCTAAATGGTATGGCAAAGCTAAATGCACAAATACTAACATGAACTAGCATGAATATGCAACTATATGCAATGCAATGACTCTTGATACCCTAAAATCACCCCCAAACTTAAAAATTTCAATGTCCTCATTGAAGGTAAAATTAAAGGGTACAAGAGATACTCCCCTAGTCGTCGGCATCGTCACCCTCCTCGGGTGGTGTGTCTGGTGGTGGATAGACGTGGTGCGCTCCGAAGGTGGGCAATGTGACCTGAAAACCCTGCTGCCGATACATTCCATCCAATGACTGAGTTAAATCTGTAGCAAATCGGTGAAGCATGGCATGCGTAGTATTATAACGCCTCAACATGCGTCTGAACTGAGCATCACTGAAAACCATAGTACCCTGACTCGTCTGGCTCGTCTGTGCATGACAAGGTCCCGCTCTGTCTAGGTCTGGTTGTGGAAGCACCTGCTCAACCGGTGGCGGGTCACCACCTCCCTCAAAAATCTCAACATAACCAAGACCCCTAAGGTGAGGAATACCACCCGGCCACTCCGCCATTTTATTAATCGCCGTGTGATTAATAGAACCCCTCGGCCTGAGCAGCATCTCATCACTATGCCAACGAACACCCACATGAACACACAACTCAGCAATAATGACAGCATGTGGGATCCCACCTGTCGTACCACCCCGCAAGAACTTCAAGATATTCTGATAGACTAGTTCACCAAGATCAATATACTTCCCGTTCAAAATACCCCACAAAATGATGGCACGATCAACATTAACCTCAGTAACATGGGAAGTTGGCATTACGCGTGCACATATAAACAAGAACCAAGCTCGGGCATACCTAGTCAATGCAGCTGCAGGAAACGTACTCGGCGTGGTTGAACCTGCCTTGTACTTCCAAACCGTACCCGGGATACACATCCCCGCCATGATAGCATCTAGGTCAACATCATCCCTAGTTTTCTGTGCCCAATCCTCAACATTTCTAGGCTTCGGCGACTGAGACAAAATGCGCCGGATATACCCAGGCTTATAAGCCACTGCTTGTCCCCTAACCATAGTGATTCCATTCTTGTCATCCTTGGCATTGGCATAAAATTCCCTAACAATGCTCAAGGGAACTGCCATAGGTTTAGCACAAAACATCAACCAACCTAACTCCCTCACCATATCTCTCAATTCGCCATCCTCACTCGAAGGCTCAAAACCCCTCTCCTTGACAACAGCTTTCGTCAATAAATTTTCAAACTCATCTTTAGCCGCCTTAGAAACAAATTTATCCGCATCATAATTCGCCTCCACCTCCACCTCCGAACTACTACTACTCGCCACACGTAATCTTTTGGGAGCCATACTGTAACGACCCGAAAAATTACGTGTAATTTATTATATTAAAATATATTTTTAGTTGATTTTAATTTGTGTTAGTTTATTTTTAATGCAATTAAACGCGTTATGATTTTTATAAAATAGGAAAATTATCTCATACGTGTTATGTGACTTCTGTGTATCATAGAATATTTTATTCTATTTTTCTGTAATTTTTATATTTTTAGAATACAATTATTTCGCGTTTTAATTTCCGGATCCAGCCCTTATACTGAATCCGAGGCCTTGATTTTGATAAAATTATTTTTATATAATGATAGGATATCTAATTATGCATTATTTTGTAATTTTTGTAATATTCATAATTTTTGGGGAATTTTGGCATATATATTATATTTGTTTAAAAATAAAAATTTTACATTTTTATCCCATAAAAATTATTTTTAAGGCTTAATGATTTTAATTAGGGGTTAAAAATATTTTTGGGGTATTAATTTTTAAGTAATATAAATAGCAGCTAAATTATTTTTATTTATTAAAATAATCAAAAAATCAGATTTTCTGATTTTATTTTCTGGAAATTCTCTAAATATTGTTCTTGGTGTTCTTGAGGATCAAACCCGTTTTTCACAGTGATTCCGGCATCCAAATCGATCATGTGAGTAACCAAACTGAAGCTCTTGATCTCTACTACATGTTTATGTAGGTGTTCATAACCAAAATTGTCTGATTCGAAAATTTGTTTTTTTAATTTTAATTTTCGAACTTGTTTAATTTGTTGTGGATTGTGTAGTGATTTGTTGTTGATATGGTTAGTGTCTATAGATTGTATATAATCCCAGGAGCATCATGATAATTTTTGTTTGATTTTTAGTATCTTAAAACTCGAAATCGATTTTTGTGGGGGTGAGAATAATTTTCAATTTTCCGGATTATGTGATGATTGTTTGATGTTTTTGATGATTGTTATGAGTCATTGAACTCCTGGGCTTTGATTTGGTATATAGAACGTTGGATTTGGTTGAGAAATGACAAAAATCGGAGTTCACCGGTGAGGTCGCCGGATTTTGCTTCGATTTTGACCGGATTCTGGGTTCGGGTGATGCTGGGTTAGTTTGAATGGTATAGCTGTGTTTAGGAGGTGATTTGGAACGAGTTTGAGCCTTAAAACGTAGCGAATGGTACGTTTTAAGGAGACCGGAGGTTGGCCGGAATTTTCTCCGGTGGCCGGAAACTGGGTAAACTGCCATTAAAGCTGATGAATGTTCTTGGAGCATTCATACGAAGAACAGTGAAGATGGTGATGAATAGTTACCTTTTGATCTTCATAATCTGAAACCAATTTCTGAAAAATGATTTTGGATAATTATTTTCAAAAATTTATTATAAATTCGAATTTTATTTTCAGAAATTCGAAAAATCATTTTTAAATTCCGAAAATTTATTTTTAATTTCGAAAAATAGTTTTAAAATTTTAATAAATTATTTTTATTCGAAAATTTATTTTATTTGATTATTTTAAATTTATTTAGCTAATATCTTAATTAATTTAAATTGATTGGTTAATTAATATTAATCAATTAATTTAATTAATTAAATATTATTTAAATATAATTGAAAATAATCAGATTTAATTATTTTGGAAAATAAAATGATTCATTTATTTTCTAAATATTATTTTACCTTTAATATTTATTTCTTTATTTGTTTTATTTGTTTAAAATGTAATAAAATTGTTTTAAAATTCTAAAAATAATCCGGGAACGATAAAAATAGTTTTAAAATTCTAAAATTATTTATAAACCCGGATTAAATATTTACTAAAAATATTTTGAGGATCCAATAATTAACCAAAGGGTTATTAATGATCCTTTTCGATACGGGAAGGGTTATTTAAATCTTTTAAAATTCTTTTAATTATTCTAAAAATACTTTTAAATATTATAATAATAATTTGAGTGCTCTTTTAATGGTGAGTCGTATCCGTGCTATGTGTTGATTGGTTACGTGACAAGTATATATGTATTTGATTTGAGGATTAATGATGTATCTCCAGGATTAATTATTGTTTCGAGGAATAATCGTGTCTTGAGGATTAATTGATTATCATGTTTCTTTATCGAAGAATAAGATAAATGTTTTGAGGATTATCTATCGATTGAGTTGATTAATAAATAATTAATTTGAATATTCAATTAATTTAATTATTCTTATTAATTGCGTATTAATTAAACCGTTTGTCCGTTTTCAACGAGAAAAGTATTTCTGGAATTAGAAAAATGACCCGGTTCTTATAAAAATAGTTTTAAGTTAAAATTCAACTTTTAAATTTTGGTCGACTTTTTACCAAACCTTTTTATTGAGTCGGTTATATTTGATAATTAGGGTTTTGACCCGTTTTCTGTTTTAAAAATATTGGATAAAATCTTTTTATGATCTGATCAACGTGCTATGTGATTATGTGATCTGCTTATTGAATCTCTTTACGTGCAATGTGAATTATTAAGGTATTAAGTAGCGAAGGTTATGATGTAAATCGAGTTTTGATTGATATATATAGTTAATGTGTGTTAATTGTTTATATGATTTATGCGATAAGTTGTCGTTAATAGTAGACGACGTTTTCTTTGATTTACTGGCAACGATGACGATATCGTTTGTTTTCAAGGATTAATTGGTAAGTATTGATTTAGGTTGTCAGCGAAGATAAGAAGATTTAATGAAGAGGGATTGGAGATGGATGTAATATTCTTTGTGGGTTATGAAGAAGGTTGGAGATGGAGGCAGTATTGTTTGTGGATTGTAATGAAGAAGGTTGGAGATGAAAGTATTGTTTGTGGAATTGCTGGTTTACTTGTGAGGTGTTTTAACACCGGGAAAACGTCTATGTTCAAAGGGGACATTTCCAATTATTTTCTTCTGGCAAAGATATTGAAGTAGACGCGCAGGCTCGATATCGACGGATCAGACTCGTGGCAACCGCTGAAGCGTAAAGCAAAGCATAATTAAAACAGAGGACATGATGACGTGAAATAGAAGAAGATAGTTGTATTACTTCGGCGCTACGTAACAGCTAAGGACCAGAGGCAAGTATTTTCTTGATCATCTTAAACACTTTTTATTTTATGTTTCATTGATTCATATCATGACGAATAGCTATTGTTCAGAGCTATTTGTGATTCTTAAATATTTTTGTGCGAACACAGTTGTTTGATATTGGTACCCTTGATGTGGGGAATTGTTTCAGATAAACTCTTCATATCCTCATTATCGTAGTAATAATGGGATATGACCTGTATTTAAAACTAAGCATTTCCTGTTGAATTCGGAAATTGCTCTATTGGATTGGAAAATAGTAAAGCGTAGGAGGCCACATCGAGTAGTTGGTCCAGCTATATTTAAGGAGGATATGGTAACCATTCCATCTTCCTATAGGCTAACATTACTTGCCTATTTTGGTACCATAAGAAATCCGAACTATAAAACGAGTATAATGAAATACCGTGATTATAGAGGGTCCCACTTTCCCCATAACCTGATCGTGGGGAATGATGGTGTTTTAAGAAAACCGAACTATAACACCGGTATGGTGACATACCGGAAGATTATAGAGGGTCCCATTGCTTATTGCCTGATCAGGGGCAGTGGTGTTAAAGTATATCCAATCCATATCGCCCGAATGGCTATTATATATTGTGAATTGGCAGATGATTCATTTTTATGACATGCCAAATGATTTCAGTTATGATTTGAATTATATCACAGTTGTTGATTCAGTTTCTCTATAAACTGTTATACATTTCAGTTGATTTTTATGCCCCACTAATCCTGGTTTTATATCAAAATTTTTATACGCTTGCTGAGCATTCCTTTCGCTCATACTTGCTGTTGTAAATTCTAACATTTCAGTAAGGTAGTTTGGCGAGACGTATCCGCACAGCTCAGAAAGAGAAGAAGCGTGATGCTATTTCGAAGATGACTTGGCTCAGGATGTCTGGATTTAGTGTAAGATCTATTTTATATAATTGAGTTCTAATATTTATTATTATTATGCAATGGTCTGGTTAGCCTGGCGTACTTCTTATCGAAGTTACACCAGTGGTTTAAGATTTTATCAAAGAGAATGTTGTAAAGAAGGAATGCTTTTTATCTAATGGAATTTGGATTCTTGTTTCTAGCCCTATAACCTTAAAAGATCTTGGTATGTTGGGGTCACAGATGTTATATTTCCAGTGTTGGACAATCACAAGTGAATGATTATTATTAAGCAAATGATTTATTTTGAGGATTTTCGCGTGACAACCAAATCTTCTGACCCCGGATTTGGGGGGTGTCACAGTTGGTATCAGAGCTGAGGTTATAGTAAACTAGAAACGAGAGTGTGTAGGAGTGTGTACAGCTAAGTAAGGAACGTCAGAGCTCATGTAGAGTTCGTGTTGGACTATTGG
The DNA here is from genome assembly GCA_037693485.1 of Kitagawia praeruptora. Lineage (NCBI taxonomy): Eukaryota > Viridiplantae > Streptophyta > Magnoliopsida > Apiales > Apiaceae > Kitagawia > Kitagawia praeruptora. The sequence goes on along the minus strand of CM075351.1, from coordinate 109,350,349 downwards.
ATATAGTACCAATTAGTAAGTTAAGATTGGAGTACTCGTTTGAGATAGTTTTGATGAACTGGATAGACCGCCTTGCGAATGGAGATGTTTACTGTGGAATCTTCAGAGATTATTACGAGTTGACGATGACATACGATATCGATGTTCTTAAAACGTGGAACAGAAGAAGCTTAAATTCGAATGACGGGCTATCGAAGGAATTGGCAAAGAAGGCATAAGTAGTGACCTTGGCAATACCTTTTCTTTCTATGACTTATTTTGATATCCCTCCTAAGGAGGTATTCGTTAAAAGATATATCTCCTCTTCTAAACAGTGACATTTTGATACTTGTGTTCAATCTCCATTTTGAATCTCAATTGTTTCAGTGGTTACTATGGAACCTATTTTTAAATTTCTGAGACTTTCAACTTTTTGTTTTCTCCAATGATTAATAACCTTATTTGCAATATAGTACCACTTGTTCGGTACTTTCTCCCTGGTTTTTCTTTTCGGAAAATAACAAATTTGGAATTCCTTTCATATTTCTCTAATCCTACTGAGACGAACAACCCTATTTATAGGGGACACCAGGTATATCTGTCTGTGTGATAGAAGTTGGATGGGACGCCATCACTGGTGTGTTGTGTATTACAAGAAGGCTGATCACCTTTAATTGTAAATGTCGGAGCTAAGACACACAATGTCGGGTTCATATGATCATATTGATCTCTCACTTATTCTTTCATTTCAAATCAAGTTGCTTTAAAAATTTGTAAAAAAAAAAAAAAAATTCATAACCACAATTGTAGGACATTTGCTATGGTATGAAATATGTTCTCTTCAAAATTTCATGATTCTTTTTATCTCTACTGAATTTCAAGGGTATGCCAATCAGGTCAGGATAAGCGAAATTCGCTGATAGAAATTAGATTCGAGCGGAATCGCCAAGAGCAAGAGCGAGTCCTACAATGATGAGAATATCAGTGGCATGTCAATGGAATCAGTTCACTCTCTCTCTCTTTCAAGGATAATGTTAATGGAAAGTTGGTCGAGCCATATTTGAAGCGAATAATGATGGGTGGTAAGACTCCAGTGATAACTGTATCAGATAGAGACCCTAAAGTGAATTGAGATTTTGGAGAAGCTGTTTACGAATGGATACTATCCCCAGTTTTGTAAAGCAAGTGTTGATGATGAAGGAGTTAAGGAACCCTACTAGTTGCCTTAGCTGATTCCGAGGACGGAATCCTTATAAGGGGGGAAGAATGTAACGACCCGAAAAATTACGTGTAATTTATTATATTAAAATATATTTTTAGTTGATTTTAATTTGTGTTAGTTTATTTTTAATGCAATTAAACGCGTTATGATTTTTATAAAATAGGAAAATTATCTCATACGTGTTATGTGACTTCTGTGTATCATAGAATATTTTATTCTATTTTTCTGTAATTTTTATATTTTTAGAATACAATTATTTCGCGTTTTAATTTCCGGATCCAGCCCTTATACTGAATCCGAGGCCTTGATTTTGATAAAATTATTTTTATATAATGATAGGATATCTAATTATGCATTATTTTGTAATTTTTGTAATATTCATAATTTTTGGGGAATTTTGGCATATATATTATATTTGTTTAAAAATAAAAATTTTACATTTTTATCCCATAAAAATTATTTTTAAGGCTTAATGATTTTAATTAGGGGTTAAAAATATTTTTGGGGTATTAATTTTTAAGTAATATAAATAGCAGCTAAATTATTTTTATTTATTAAAATAATCAGAAAATCAGATTTTCTGATTTTATTTTCTGGAAATTCTCTAAATATTGTTCTTGGTGTTCTTGAGGATCAAACCCGTTTTTCACAGTGATTCCGGCATCCAAATCGATCATGTGAGTAACCAAACTGAAGCTCTTGATCTCTACTACATGTTTATGTAGGTGTTCATAACCAAAATTGTCTGATTCGAAAATTTGTTTTTTTAATTTTAATTTTCGAACTTGTTTAATTTGTTGTGGATTGTGTAGTGATTTGTTGTTGATATGGTTAGTGTCTATAGATTGTATATAATCCCAGGAGCATCATGATAATTTTTGTTTGATTTTTAGTATCTTAAAACTCGAAATCGATTTTTGTGGGGGTGAGAATAATTTTCAATTTTCCGGATTATGTGATGATTGTTTGATGTTTTTGATGATTGTTATGAGTCATTGAACTCCTGGGCTTTGATTTGGTATATAGAACGTTGGATTTGGTTGAGAAATGACAAAAATCGGAGTTCACCGGTGAGGTCGCCGGATTTTGCTTCGATTTTGACCGGATTCTGGGTTCGGGTGATGCTGGGTTAGTTTGAATGGTATAGCTGTGTTTAGGAGGTGATTTGGAACGAGTTTGAGCCTTAAAACGTAGCGAATGGTACGTTTTAAGGAGACCGGAGGTTGGCCGGAATTTTCTCCGGTGGCCGGAAACTGGGTAAACTGCCATTAAAGCTGATGAATGTTCTTGGAGCATTCATACGAAGAACAGTGAAGATGGTGATGAATAGTTACCTTTTGATCTTCATAATCTGAAACCAATTTCTGAAAAATGATTTTGGATAATTATTTTCAAAAATTTATTATAAATTCGAATTTTATTTTCAGAAATTCGAAAAATCATTTTTAAATTCCGAAAATTTATTTTTAATTTCGAAAAATAGTTTTAAAATTTTAATAAATTATTTTTATTCGAAAATTTATTTTATTTGATTATTTTAAATTTATTTAGCTAATATCTTAATTAATTTAAATTGATTGGTTAATTAATATTAATCAATTAATTTAATTAATTAAATATTATTTAAATATAATTGAAAATAATCAGATTTAATTATTTTGGAAAATAAAATGATTCATTTATTTTCTAAATATTATTTTACCTTTAATATTTATTTCTTTATTTGTTTTATTTGTTTAAAATGTAATAAAATTGTTTTAAAATTCTAAAAATAATCCGGGAACGATAAAAATAGTTTTAAAATTCTAAAATTATTTATAAACCCGGATTAAATATTTACTAAAAATATTTTGAGGATCCAATAATTAACCAAAGGGTTATTAATGATCCTTTTCGATACGGGAAGGGTTATTTAAATCTTTTAAAATTCTTTTAATTATTCTAAAAATACTTTTAAATATTATAATAATAATTTGAGTGCTCTTTTAATGGTGAGTCGTATCCGTGCTATGTGTTGATTGGTTACGTGACAAGTATATATGTATTTGATTTGAGGATTAATGATGTATCTCCAGGATTAATTATTGTTTCGAGGAATAATCGTGTCTTGAGGATTAATTGATTATCATGTTTCTTTATCGAAGAATAAGATAAATGTTTTGAGGATTATCTATCGATTGAGTTGATTAATAAATAATTAATTTGAATATTCAATTAATTTAATTATTCTTATTAATTGCGTATTAATTAAACCGTTTGTCCGTTTTCAACGAGAAAAGTATTTCTGGAATTAGAAAAATGACCCGGTTCTTATAAAAATAGTTTTAAGTTAAAATTCAACTTTTAAATTTTGGTCGACTTTTTACCAAACCTTTTTATTGAGTCGGTTATATTTGATAATTAGGGTTTTGACCCGTTTTCTGTTTTAAAAATATTGGATAAAATCTTTTTATGATCTGATCAACGTGCTATGTGATTATGTGATCTGCTTATTGAATCTCTTTACGTGCAATGTGAATTATTAAGGTATTAAGTAGCGAAGGTTATGATGTAAATCGAGTTTTGATTGATATATATAGTTAATGTGTGTTAATTGTTTATATGATTTATGCGATAAGTTGTCGTTAATAGTAGACGACGTTTTCTTTGATTTACTGGCAACGATGACGATATCGTTTGTTTTCTAGGATTAATTGGTAAGTATTGATTTAGGTTGTCAGCGAAGATAAGAAGATTTAATGAAGAGGGATTGGAGATGGATGTAATATTCTTTGTGGGTTATGAAGAAGGTTGGAGATGGAGGCAGTATTGTTTGTGGATTGTAATGAAGAAGGTTGGAGATGAAAGTATTGTTTGTGGAATTGCTGGTTTACTTGTGAGGTGTTTTAACACCGGGAAAACGTCTATGTTCAAAGGGGACATTTCCAATTATTTTCTTCTGGCAAAGATATTGAAGTAGACGCGCATGCTCGATATCGACGGATCAGACTCGTGGCAACCGCTGAAGCGTAAAGCAAAGCATAATTAAAACAGAGGACATGATGACGTGAAATAGAAGAAGATAGTTGTATTACTTCGGCGCTACGTAACAGCTAAGGACCAGAGGCAAGTATTTTCTTGATCATCTTAAACACTTTTTATTTTATGTTTCATTGATTCATATCATGACGAATAGCTATTGTTCAGAGCTATTTGTGATTCTTAAATATTTTTGTGCGAACACAGTTGTTTGATATTGGTACCCTTGATGTGGGGAATTGTTTCAGATAAACTCTTCATATCCTCATTATCGTAGTAATAATGGGATATGACCTGTATTTAAAACTAAGCATTTCCTGTTGAATTCGGAAATTGCTCTATTGGATTGGAAAATAGTAAAGCGTAGGAGGCCACATCGAGTAGTTGGTCCAGCTATATTTAAGGAGGATATGGTAACCATTCCATCTTCCTATAGGCTAACATTACTTGCCTATTTTGGTACCATAAGAAATCCGAACTATAAAACGAGTATAATGAAATACCGTGATTATAGAGGGTCCCACTTTCCCCATAACCTGATCGTGGGGAATGATGGTGTTTTAAGAAAACCGAACTATAACACCGGTATGGTGACATACCGGAAGATTATAGAGGGTCCCATTGCTTATTGCCTGATCAGAGGCAGTGGTGTTAAAGTATATCCAATCCATATCGCCCGAATGGCTATTATATATTGTGAATTGGCAGATGAATCATTTTTATGACATGCCAAATGATTTCAGTTATGATTTGAATTATATCACAGTTGTTGATTCAGTTTCTCTATAAACTGTTATACATTTCAGTTGATTTTTATGCCCCACTAATCCTGGTTTTATATCAAAATTTTTATACGCTTGCTGAGCATTCCTTTCGCTCATACTTGCTGTTGTAAATTCTAACATTTCAGTAAGGTAGTTTGGCGAGACGTATCCGCACAGCTCAGAAAGAGAAGAAGCGTGATGCTATTTCGAAGATGACTTGGCTCAGGATGTCTGGATTTAGTGTAAGATCTATTTTATATAATTGAGTTCTAATATTTATTATTATTATGCAATGGTCTGGTTAGCCTGGCGTACTTCTTATCGAAGTTACACCAGTGGTTTAAGATTTTATCAAAGAGAATGTTGTAAAGAAGGAATGCTTTTTATCTAATGGAATTTGGATTCTTGTTTCTAGCCCTATAACCTTAAAAGATCTTGGTATGTTGGGGTCACAGATGTTATATTTCCAGTGTTGGACAATCACAAGTGAATGATTATTATTAAGCAAATGATTTATTTTGAGGATTTTCGCGTGACAACCAAATCTTCTGACCCCGGATTTGGGGGGTGTCACACATACCACTCTTTGAACAACACAATTTCAACAAACACCAACAATCCAAAATATATCTCCACACACAATATCCCAATTCCAACAATTCAATTCAACTAAATAATTAAATTAAGAAAGAATATTACCACTTGAATTGAAGATGAGAACCTTGAAAGCACTCCCCCAAACTTGAATTAGAGAAATCTTGAAGCTTGTATGGAGGTTGAATGATTTGGAATAAAGAGGGGATTTGTGTGTATAGGTGTATGTATAGGTGGGTATGTAAAGATTATTAGGTGGGTTAGGATTTGAGATGGGTTTGGAAGATGTAGGATTTGAATTTAGGAAGGAGTGAGGTATAGTGATTTTAGGGATAGGAATATGAGATGTAAGTGTTGTGTGTGGGTTCGGGTGGGAGGCTGTATACAACAAAAATATTTGTTTTTTTTTCACACAGGAACAGCGCAGCTGCGCTTTGCAGGGCGCCTTTGCGCGAGCCATCTCCTGGACTGCAGTTTGCGTCGGGCGCAGTTGCGCGTCTAAGGCGCTGTTGCGCTTACAAGTCCCTGTTTTTTTTTCACTTTGCATTTTTTTTTCTAAAAGCAAAAATCAATGCGTGGGTTGCCTCCCACGAAGCGCTTCTTTACTGTCATTAGCTTGACAATACTGCTGAGGCTCATGTGGAAGCAAGACTGATGGTGAATGCCTCCCTATTCACCGTGACACCGTAGTAATGCTTTAATCTTTGACCGTTCACCTTGAACGACTTATCTGGAGATACACTGAAAATTTCCACTGCACCATGTGGAAACACTGTCTTTACCTTAAAAGGACCGGACCACCTTGATTTAAGCTTTCCCGGAAAGAGTTTGAGCCGAGAATTGAAAAGAAGTACTTGTTGGCCTGGTTCAAAGGTTTTGGGCACTAGTTTTCTGTCATGCCACTTCTTCACTTTCTCTTTGTACATCTTCGAGTTCTCATAGGCTTGAGAACGGAATTCTTCCAGTTCATTTAACTGTAACAAGCGCTTCTCCCAAGCTAACTTCATGTCAAAGTTCAGCTTCTGCAAGGCCTAGTATGCCTTATGTTCAAGCTCCGCTGGCAAATGACACGCTTTCCCAAAGACCAACTAGAAGGGAGACATTCCCAATGGAGTTTTATACGCTATCCTGTAGGCCCATACGGCTTCATCTAATTTCAAGGACCAATCCTTCCTCGAAGGATTCACTACCTTTTCTAAGATTCTTTTGATTTCTCGATTCGAAACCTCGGCTTGCCCATTTGTTTGAGGATGATAGGCTGTTGCAACGCGGTGAGATACTCGGTACTTGGCTAATAAAGCCGTGAACTGGCGATTGCAAAAATGAGTTCCTTCATCACTGATAATAGCACGAGGGGTTCCAAAACGAGTGAAGATCTGTTTGTGTAGAAAGTTGAGCACTACCTTAGCATCATTCGTTGGTAGAGCCTTCACCTCAACCCATTTGGATACATAATCCACTGCCAAAAGAATGTACTGGTTGTTGCATGAGGGAACAAAAGGTCCCATGAAGTCGATTCCCCAAACATCAAAAACCTCCACTTCGAGCATATTATTCAGAGGCATCTCGTTCCTCCTCGAAATATTACCAACTCTTTGGCATCGATCACATCTCATCACGAACTGATGAGCATCTTTGAATAGAGTTGGCCAGAAAAATCCAGCTTGAAGCACTCGAGCAGCGGTCTTATCTCCACCATAATGTCCACCATAGATAGTGCCATGACAATCTCGCAAAATCCCTTCCGTTTCGCTATAAGGAATACATCGCCTGAGAAGCTTATCCGGTCCTTGCTTGAATAAGTAAGGCTCGTCCCAACGATACCATTTGACATCGTGCAGAAATTTCTTCTTTTGAGCGTAAGAAAACTCAGAAGGGATGACATTGCTCACCAGATAATTCACATAGTCAATAAACCAAGGTACTTCACCTTGCACAAGAAACAACTGCTCGTCCGAAAAGTGTTCATTGATGAGAGTATCATCCTTCTTAATTTCCTCTCCCCGCTCCAATCTTGAGAGATGGTCAGCCACTTGATTTTCAGTCCCCTTTCTGTCCTTTATTTCGAGCTCAAACTCCTGAAGCAAGAGTACCCATCGAATCAATCGGGGTTTAGCATCCTTTTTGGAGAGTAAATATCTGATGGCTGCGTGGTCTGTGTAGACCGTGACCTTTGCACCCAGCAAGTAGGATCTGTGATAAAGTGTATATTTATATACACTTTAGAGGATTTTATTCTCATAATTATAGGATTTTGCAAATAATTGGGTAAGTTTGATTATATTTTATTGTTTTATTTCAGGTAATAAATAATTCTTAAAGTTGGGAGAAAATGAGCTTAATTGGATAAAAATCAGGTGGAAATTCGGATTTAACGGTGGGCCTGCGCAGCAATTCTTATTTGGGCCATATCTCGAGTTCCAGGAATCAGAATGGGGCGAAATTACAGCCCACGCGAAGGTATCGAGAAAATCTACAAGTCTAGACCGGCCCAGCAGTCACCAGCCTTATGTAGCAGTCCAGAATCAGCCTTGAACAGTAGTATGAATTTTACAAAGGCCCAACTTATTTTAGGAAACATTGTAAAAACATCATGATTATGATTATTAGGTTTTGAAGAGATAGGGGGAGTTTTGGTGTGTTTTTAGGAGAGGCATATATTTTTCATAGAGAGAAGAAGAGAGAGTGGAGCAAAGGAAGAAGGGATTCTACCTAAGCCCTATTTGCAATCTTAAAAGTTGTAATTTCTTACTCTTTATCTTTGTAAACATGGTTTCATATCTTTATATCATTTTGTTTTCTTCAATTATTATGGGTAACTAATTCCCAAATCTGGGAATTAGGTAGTATTCAGTGGTTAACATGTTTGTGTGAATTTATTATGTGATATCTCATGCTTGTTAATTCGTTGTTGAGGACTTAACCCAATTTAGGGAGTCATGAACCCTAGGTTGTAATTTTAGGGATTGTAATGAATTGGGAAATGATTTATGATTCTAGTAAATGAGACGACGAACGTAATTCAATTATTCAATTGGGAGATTAATATGCGAGTTATGAGGCATGTATTTCTTGGGCTTGAATAACTTACAATTATGTGTTAATTGATCATGGGAGTGACAATAATATGTTTTTGTGGGTAATATGTTGTATCTTGGGAAAGATCAACATATTCATTAGAGAAATGTTTTTAGCAAGATATGAGGTTGAATATCACAAATGATTGCACATTCGTTAATACCACTGAAGAACCCTGATTCTTGGATTGCTTTTATTTATATTTGTTAAATCATCATTTTAATTTGTTATTTAGTTAATTTTAGTTAAAAAAAAACAAACCAATCAAATTCTTCTTGACATTTCTGAACAGTGAGAATAATAAGTGAACTTGTGTTTGATTAAGTCCTTCCCTGCGAACGATAACCCCCCTAAAATCTACGATAACAAATTGGGTTTGTTTTTTTTAAACTAAAATTAACTAAATAACAAATTAAAATGATGATTTAACAAATATAAATAAAAGCAATCCAAGAATCAGGGTTCTTCAGTGGTATTAACGAATGTGCAATCATTTGTGATATTCAACCTCATATCTTGCTAAAAACATTTCTCTAATGAATATGTTGATCTTTCCCAAGATACAACATATTACCCACAAAAACATATTATTGTCACTCCCATGATCAATTAACACATAATTGTAAGTTATTCAAGCCCAAGAAATACATGCCTCATAACTCGCATATTAATCTCCCAATTGAATAATTGAATTACGTTCGTCGTCTCATTTACTAGAATCATAAATCATTTCCCAATTCATTACAATCCCTAAAATTACAACCTAGGGTTCATGACTCCCTGAATTGGGTTAAGTCCTCAACAACGAATTAACAAGCATGAGATATCACATAATAAATTCACACAAACATGTTAACCACTGAATACTACCTAATTCCCAGATTTGGGAATTAGTTACCCATAATAATTGAAGAAAACAAAATGATATAAAGATATGAAACCATGTTTACAAAGATAAAGAGTAAGAAATTACAACTTTTAAGATTGCAAATAGGGCTTAGGTAGAATCCCTTCTTCCTTTGCTCCACTCTCTCTTCTTCTCTCTATGAAAAATATATGCCTCTCCTAAAAACACACCAAAACTCCCCCTATCTCTTCAAAACCTAATAATCATAATCATGATGTTTTTACAATGTTTCCTAAAATAAGTTGGGCCTTTGTAAAATTCGTACTACTGTTCAAGGCTGATTCTGGACTGCTACATAAGGCTGGTGACTGCTGGGCCGGTCTAGACTTGTAGATTTTCTCGATACCTTCGCGTGGGCTGTAATTTCGCCCCATTCTGATTCCTGGAACTCGAGATATGGCCCAAATAAGAATTGCTGCGCAGGCCCACCGTTAAATCCGAATTTCCACCTGATTTTTATCCAATTAAGCTCATTTTCTCCCAACTTTAGGAATTATTTATTACCTGAAATAAAACAATAAAATATAATCAAACTTACCCAATTATTTGCAAAATCCTATAATTATGAGAATAAAATCCTCTAAAGTGTATATAAATATACACTTTATCAAATATCCCAATCCTGAGACTTCTATCTGGGATCATGAGACTCCCAATCCTGCGAACTGCAGGTACAAGACTCCTGAGATTAGCGCAACTCAGTACAACATCAATCCGAGCTTAATTCAGATGGTGAGCAATTCAGCTTTCGAAAGGGACATTGAGCGAGAGGATCCACACCGTCATCTTGAGCGCTTCGTTCAGATGTGTGGTTCATTCAAGATCACTGGAGTTACTGCAGATCAGATTCGACTTCACATGTTTCCTTACTCTATCAAAGGGAGAGCCATGGAATGGTTCCATCAGCTTCCTGAAACCGCAGTTGCTACTTGGGAAAGTCTTTCTACCGAGTTTTTGTCCAAATATTATCCTTCTGACAAGACTCAACAAATGAGGACAATCATTCTCAGTTTCAAGACACAACCAGGTGAAGGCTTGTATCAGGCATGGGAGAGATACAAGGCACTTTTGAGAAAATGTCCACATCACGGTTGTACAGAATGGATGATTTTGAGTACTTTTTATGGATCCTTGAATGCAGATGTTCGTTTGAGTTTGGATGTGGCAGCTGGTGGAGATTTCAAAAAAACACCAGTTCATAAGGCAAAAGCACTTCTTGAGCAATTGGCCGCAAATAACTATTCTTGGGCACCTAGTGGGACGAGCTCAGCTAAATCAGCACAAGATACTGAGATGATGAACTTGCTGACTCTTAAATTGGATGCTCTTACTCAAGAGGTACGTGGACAAAGGGCGAATGTCAATGCTATCTCTTCTCCAATGAACGGGTACAATGATTATGGTGCTAATCAAAATTCTTATCCACCACAATTCCCAGAGGAAGCAGCTTTTATTCAGGGAAGACAGTCGTGGCCTGTGCAGAATAACTCTTACTACAATCCTAATCAGAGGCCTAATAATAATCTATCTTATAGTAGTAATCAGGCGGCTAACCCTTCTTATGCATTTCCTAAGCAGAATCAGGCTCCTGGTTTTCAGTCGCGTCCACAGTATCAAGCACAACAACAATTTCAACCACCACCAAAGGAAAAGAAAGAACCTGCTGATTGGGAGGTGGCACTCAGTAAAATGATACAAGGGACTACAGGGGCGTTTGCCAATATTGAAACAAAATTCGGAAAGATGGAGTCTAGGATGGACCAGATGGCTTCTTCTCAAAAGATGTTGGAAACGCAGATTGGCCAAATTGCTGATAAGGTTGGTGTTCGTGAGCAAGGAGCATTACTCAGTCAACCTGATACGACTGCAAGAGAGCATTGCAAGGCTATCACTTTGAGGAGTGGCAAAGAGCTACCAGAAATTAGAGCTCCGGAACTTCAAGTTGAACTTCTTCCTCCTAAAAAGAGAAAATCTTATCAAGCCCATGTGGAGATTTCTGAGAAAAGTATGGAGGAGCCTAAAGAAGAGAAGCCTACATCTAAAGCTCCTATTAAATCATACGTGCCACAGATTCCTTTTCCACAAAGGTTGAAGAATGTGAAGTTGGAGAAACAGTATGAAAAGTTTTTGAAGATGTTTCGAGAAATTCATATTAGCATTCCTTTTGCCGATGCTTTGGCTCAAATGCCTCTTTACGCAAAATTCATGAAGGCGGTGTTGGCCAATCGGAAGAAGTTAGAGGAGGTACAGACAATCACTCTTAATGAAGAGTGTAGTGCTGTTATTCAACGCGAAATTCCTCCTAAACTCAAGGATCCTGGGAGTTTTTCTTTGTCATGCACCATTGGAAAAATGGAGAACATTAAAGCCTTGTGTGATTTGGGGGCTAGTGTGAGTTTGATGCCATACTCCATTTATAAGAGAATTGGTCTTAGAGAACTCAAGAAGAAAAGAATCTCACTTCAGTTGGCAGATCGCACTGTTAAGTATCCTTTGGGAGTCGTTGAGGATGTACTTGTAGAAGTTGATAAATTTGTCATCCCATGTGATTTTGTTGTTTTGGAGATGAATGAGGATGTTGACATTCCAATTATTATGGGAAGACCGTTCTTAGCGACTGCAGGAGCTAACATAGATGTGAAGGCTGGTACGGTTACATTGAATGTGGGAGAAGAACAAGCTCACTTTGCTCTTAATCAAGGTATGAAAGTCCCATCCATTAGTTCTACGTGTTATGGAGTGGATATTGTTGAAGAACTTGTTAAAAAGGTGGAGAAAGATACTCGCGAGGAGCTAGAGAAAATTGATGGACAACTTGTTCTAGCAAGTGAATTTCGAGAGAAGAGTATGGCTGAGGTGGATGAAATCGGACCACTCGTGGTTTCGAAATTTCCACCATAATGATTAAAAGAATTGACGGCGTCGAGCTAAAGACGTTAAACAAGCGCTGCTTGGGAGGCAACCCAAGATTTTAATATTAGTTTTTAATAGTTTTTTTTACTCCCACATGTTGCCTTGACGTGTTTGTTTGTAGTGATTCAGGTGTTTACAATGATATTTTGTAAGGTTGGGCATGTTCATTCATTATTAGGCATGATCGTGCAACTCAAGTGGATATTAATCTTTACCATCGACTGTTTTTCTAGCTGTTGGCATAGTCATGCAGTCAAGCTAGCATGCTCACGCAGGGAAAGTGCCATGATATGAAATCTCACGACAGAAATTTGATGGTTTTGCATGATCACGCAAGTGTCCAACATGGTCATGCAGAAAAAAACCTAGATTATCGACCCTTTGTCATGGATTGAGCGTGCTTATGCAGCTATTTGACATGCACACGATGTACGAAGAGTTGCTAACGGTGGAAATTTGGTGGTTTGGCATGGTCATGCAGCATTTTAACATGATCACGCAGGAAGACATGGAGACTACGTACACGTTTTCTTTATTTCGCATGGCTACGCAAACTGATGACATGCCCATGCAGCACAAACATATTCCCACGACCCTTTTTGAAGCTAATAGCATGGTCACGCAGCTCTACGACATGCTCATGCACCATAACAAGAAAACACACGCTTATATTATGGACATCTAGCATGATCACGCAAGCATGTTGACATGATCATGCACTGGATTGGCATGCTCGTGCAGTTAATTAGCATGCTCATGCAACAAATAGAAAATCACCAAGCAAGTCACGGATCGCGGCGCTTCATGCTTATGCATAGGGGAGTACTTCTTTCATTCTTTTATATTGTAGAATTATTTGTTTTGTGTGTCAATGAGGATATTTACCCATTTAAGTGTGGGGATGTGTTCTCAATAGTATTAGTTGTAAAAAAAAAAAAAACTAAAAAATTAAAAAGTTGAAAATACCAAAAATAATTCTAGTCATGCAAATTGAGTAGTTGTTGTACTTTGCTTGATGCACCCATGCATGCTATAGAAATTTTGTGCTCTTGACGCTTTTGTTTGAGAAGTGACGTGCTTTGCTCTTGTGCACACACTTACACTAGCAAGTTGAAACTGGTAGATTTAGTGAATGTCTTAAGTAATCAGAATGACATGAATATGTGCAAGATGACTTGGTTTGCATGCTTTGAACACAAGTAGGTGCGTTAGAGAGTCTTGTTACTTGGGATTGAATATGTTTTGTCACACCAAGCGAGTTTTGAGCCTATATGCATATCGTTTGCATTATTATTCGTTTGCTTGAGTGTCCACATGTTGTTTGCATTGCTAGCACTTACTTGAGGTCTTTCTTGAAATGCATGACACTATTTGATGATAAAATGATAAAGGCACTTAGGATAACCTCATGTTTCCCAGATTACCACACCATTTAAACATGATCAATTAGTTACCCTTTTGAGCTTAATCCTTTTCTTTCGGTGACACACCACATATCTTGCCTATATCCTTTTATTGTATTGGCCTTACTTTAATCTTGAACCCATATTGTCAAAGGTTAGTATAGTGCTTGAGGGAGTGATAAGGTGTTAAAGGGGGGTTTATTTATGATCATTACTTTTGGGGAATATTTGGGGTTTGGTTGTTTACTTGTTAGTCGAATCTTGTAATAATACCATGGATCATCGTACTTGTTACATTTTGTTTTCTTCAAAAAAAAAAAAAAAGAAAAAAAAAAGAAAAAGAATATTATTTATACGAGAGCATACTTATGTTTACGATCCTTCTTCTTTCGACTTATCAAGTTATTTAATAAAATGGAATAAAAAGATCTAAGTGTGGGGATGGTACTTAAGGAGTTGAATGAATTATATTGTTGGGTACTAGCTTTTGACACTTAACCTGTTTTGGCTTTACTTGACATACCTTGTCCCTAGCCCACATTACAACCCGAATTAAGACCTTTTGATTATCATCAGTGGTGTAAGTTGTGTTAGATTGAGATTAATTGCGAGTGCCAAGCGTGTTTATGATTTGTTGGAGTTGAGTGATACACTTTGCCTTGTTTTTGAGAGAATATTCATTTTTGAGTGAAAGGTGAGGTATTATTTGTTTTGGCATAGGAGATCCCAGGTTTAGACTCAAAGATGTGTTTCTTGTGGCCTTAGCATGCTTACCAACTATTTTTGCACTTGACATGGAATTTTGTGAGCTTATGCATGTTCATTTAGTAGACCATGTGAATACTTGCACTATCGACACCAAGACATTGCATACTCATTTTGATTCTTAAGTGGATATGGCATGAGAGGACTTACATGTGTGGTGTTGTATTAGCATATAATCTTTTGCATGAGCTAGATGAATTTTGTGGGTACATTCACTGTAGGCCCTCACGAGACCTCACTCGTCCACTAGGGCTACCTAGGGGTTTAAAGGACTTGTTGCATATGTTAAATGCAACCGTGATCACCTACGGAAGTGGTACTAGTTAGTTAGTTTAGTGTATTTTATTTAGTTTGCCCGAGGACGTGCAAAAGACTAAGTGTGGGGATATTTGATAAAGTGTATATTTATATACACTTTAGAGGATTTTATTCTCATAATTATAGGATTTTGCAAATAATTGGGTAAGTTTGATTATATTTTATTGTTTTATTTCAGGTAATAAATAATTCCTAAAGTTGGGAGAAAATGAGCTTAATTGGATAAAAATCAGGTGGAAATTCGGATTTAACGGTGGGCCTGCGCAGCAATTCTTATTTGGGCCATATCTCGAGTTCCAGGAATCAGAATGGGGCGAAATTACAGCCCACGCGAAGGTATCGAGAAAATCTACAAGTCTAGACCGGCCCAGCAGTCACCAGCCTTATGTAGCAGTCCAGAATCAGCCTTGAACAGTAGTACGAATTTTACAAAGGCCCAACTTATTTTAGGAAACATTGTAAAAACATCATGATTATGATTATTAGGTTTTGAAGAGATAGGGGGAGTTTTGGTGTGTTTTTAGGAGAGGCATATATTTTTCATAGAGAGAAGAAGAGAGAGTGGAGCAAAGGAAGAAGGGATTCTACCTAAGCCCTATTTGCAATCTTAAAAGTTGTAATTTCTTACTCTTTATCTTTGTAAACATGGTTTCATATCTTTATATCATTTTGTTTTCTTCAATTATTATGGGTAACTAATTCCCAAATCTGGGAATTAGGTAGCATTCAGTGGTTAACATGTTTGTGTGAATTTATTATGTGATATCTCATGCTTGTTAATTCGTTGTTGAGGACTTAACCCAATTTAGGGAGTCATGAACCCTAGGTTGTAATTTTAGGGATTGTAATGAATTGGGAAATGATTTATGATTCTAGTAAATGAGACGACGAACGTAATTCAATTATTCAATTGGGAGATTAATATGCGAGTTATGAGGCATGTATTTCTTGGGCTTGAATAACTTACAATTATGTGTTAATTGATCATGGGAGTGACAATAATATGTTTTTGTGGGTAATATGTTGTATCTTGGGAAAGATCAACATATTCATTAGAGAAATGTTTTTAGCAAGATATGAGGTTGAATATCACAAATGATTGCACATTCGTTAATACCACTGAAGAACCCTGATTCTTGGATTGCTTTTATTTATATTTGTTAAATCATCATTTTAATTTGTTATTTAGTTAATTTTAGTTAAAAAAAAAACAAACCAATCAAATTCTTCTTGACATTTCTGAACAGTGAGAATAATAAGTGAACTTGTGTTTGATTAAGTCCTTCCCTGCGAACGATAACCCCCCTAAAATCTACGATAACAATCTGAATTTTTCGAACCCGTAGACAACTGCCAAAAGCTCTTTTTCAGTGGTGGTGTAATTCAGTTGGGCATCATTAAGGGTTTTACTAGCATAGTAAACCACATGAAACACATTCATCTTCTGTTGCCCGAGAACCACGCCCACGGCGAAATCACTTGCGTCACACATCATCTCGAACGTCTCATCCCAGTTAGGAGCCATAATTATTGGAGTAGTTGTCAGCTTCTTTTTCAAATGCTCAAATGCTCTCAAGCATTCATCAGTGAATTTAAAAGGAGTATCCTTCTCTAGTAGATTGCAGAGTGGCTTTGTGATTTTAGAGAAGTCCTTTATAAAACGCCTATAGAAACCGGCGTGTCCCAGAAAGCTACGAACTCCTTTGATTGAGATAGGAGGGGGAAGTTTCTCTATAGTCTCCAGCTTGGCCTTGTCCACTTCTAAACCCTTACTAGACACCTTGTGCCCTAGAATGATGCCTTCCTGTACCATGAAATGGCACTTCTCCCAGTTAAGCACTAGATTTGTCTCGACACACCGTTTAAACACCATGCTCAGATTATGCAAACATTCATCATAAGAAGACCCAAACATAGAGAAATCATCCATGAAGACTTCCGCATTAATTCCAATCATATCAGAAAAAATAGCCATCATGCATCGTTGGAAAGTGGCTGGAGCTCCACAAAGTCCGAAAGAAACTCGGCGGAATGCAAAAGTTCCAAAGGGACATGTAAAGGTAGTCTTCTCTTGATCTTCCGGAGCTATGGCAATCTGATTGTAGCCTGAATACCCATCTAGCAGACAATAGTACTCGTGACCAGCTAATCTGTCCAGCATCTGATCAATGAACAGTAGAGGAAAATGATCCTTCCTAGTAGCCTTGTTCAGTTTCCTGTAGTCCATACACACTCTCCAACCTATGACTGTCCGCGTTGGAATAAGCTCATTCTTCTCATTGGTTACCACTGTCATACCCCCTTTCTTTGGTACACACTGAACGGGGCTCACCCAAGAACTATCCGAGATGGGATAGATAATGCCTGCATCTAGCCATTTAAGAATCTCCTTTTTGACAACTTCCTTCATGATGGGGTTTAGCCTCCTCTGATGTTCCACGGAAGGTTTGCTTCCTTCCTCCATTGGAATTTTGTGCATGCAGTAAGAGGGGCTGATGCCCTTGATGTCTGCTATGGTCCACCCTATGGCTGATTTGAACTCTCTTAGAATCCGCAAGAGTTTTTCTTCCTCACTACCTGACAGGTTAGAAGCAATAATAACAGGTAATGTAGAAGATTCACCAAGAAAAGCATACCTTAAATGATCCGGCAGTGGCTTTAGTTCAAGTTCAGGAGCTTCTTCAATAGATGGCTTTAGACGAATCTGTGATTTTTGAAGCTCAGCTAAGCCAAGTGATTCTGGTGGAACATTTAACTTCCTTTGGTAGGGGTTAGCATTCAACAATTGAACACACTCTGCAATTTCTTCATCTTCAGAATCAGAATCCCCTTGTAACGTGCTTACCAAGGCGTTTGCCTTCAACAACTAGTTCATTTCCTCATGCTGCACTGATTTAACCATGTCAAGTCTGAAACATTCTTCCTCTTCAGTTGGGAGTTGCATGGCTTTAAAAACATTGAATGTAACGTCTTGATCATGCACTCTCATAGTCAGCTCCCCTTTCTGAACATCAATCAACGTTTTTCCAGTGGCCAAGAAGGGCCTTCCCAAGATGATAGGGATGTTCTTATCTTCCTCAAAGTCCAAGATGACGAAGTCGGCGGGAAAAATGAGTTTATCCACTTTGACTAAGACATCTTCCACGAGGATATGTAACCGACCTATCAGCTAGTTGCAAGGAGATATTGGTTGGTTTTGGGTCGGGAAGTCCAAGTGTCATGAAGACTGAGAGAGGCATCAGATTAATACTTGCACCAAGATCACACAAGCATTTGTTAAACGACACATTACCAATCGTGCAGGGAATAGTGAAGCTCCCTGGATCCTTCAGCTTTGGAGGTAGTTTTTGTTGCAAGATTGTACTACATTCCTCAGTCAATGCAACCGTCTCGAAATCAGCTAGCTTTAACTTCTTCGAGAGAATTCCCTTCATAAATTTGGCCTAACTAGGCATTTGTTCCAAAGCCTCAGCAAATGGGATGTTGATATGCAACTTTTTAAATACCTCCAGAAATTTGCCAAATTGCTGATCCAGCTTCTGTTTCTGAACCCTTTGAGGAAATGGTGGAGGCGAATAGACTGGAGGATTAGCCTCTGAAGGAACCGACTGCTTGGCTGATTGAGGGAGTGTCTGTTTTTCCTTTATTGCAACTTCCTCTTGCTCTGCATGTTCTGAATTCTGCTCCACTTCTGTTCCCCCTGTGACTTTTCCTGATCGCAGAGTAATAGCTTGTACCTGTTCCTTGCCATCCTGTTTCCCTGGATTAGGTTCTGTGTTGCTCGGTAGACTTCCTTGTTGTCTATGGAGAAGGGCATTTGCAAGTTGTCCAATCTGATTTTCCAAAGTCTTAAGAGAAGAAGCCTGACTCTGAAGTGATACTGCTTGACTCTTGACCATCGCTCTCAATTCTTGTAGTTCAGATTTTTCACTTGACTGCTGCTGAAATCCTGGGGGCTGATATTGCTGCCTCGGTGCATACTGCTGCTGCATTCCCGAAGGATTGGACTGTCTACCCCCAAACTGCTGGTTAGGAAGAGGATAAGATGACTGCTGCATATTGTTCAGACTGTTACCCCAGCTAAAGTTAGGGTGATTCCTATTGTTCGGATGATATGTGTTAGGAACTGGCTGTTGTGGCCTTTGAAAGTTGCTAACGAACTGAGCTGACTTATTAGATATGGCACATTGACGAGTGTCATGTCCACCTGCACATAGCTCACAGATGCTAGCTACCTGTTGCATCCCGAGATTAGCCAAAGAATCCACCTTTAAGTTCAGAGCTTCTAACTGAGCTGACAGAGCAGTAGCGGTATCAACTTGAAGAACTCCTGCTACTTTGTTTGGTTGCAGTCTCTGCGAAGGATTTTGGTACTCATTCGCAGCCATCATTTCAATCAGATCATAGGCTTCCTCATAGCTTTTAGCCCACAACGCTCCACCAGAAGCAGCATCTACCATAGGTCTAGATTGACTTCCAAGTCCATTATAGAATCTATTAATGATCATCCATTCTGGCATTCCATGATGGGGGCATTTCCTGAGCATATCCTTATAACGCTCCCAAGCTTCACACAATGACTCACCCTATGCCTGAGCAAACTGAGCAATAGCATTCCTGATGGCAGCTGTTTTCGCCATAGGAAAGAATTTCGAGAGAAATTTTTGTGCAAGCTCGTCCCAAGTAGTGATGGATCCAGCCGGTAAAGAATGTAACCAACCTTTGGCTTTGTCCCTTAAAGAGAAAGGAAAGAGTCTCAGCTTCACAGCATCATCAAAAATACCATTGAATTTGAAGGTGTCACATATTTCGATAAAATTTCGAATGTGCATATTAGGATCCTCTGTTACACCACCCCCAAACTGCACTGTGTTCTGCACCATTTGGATAGTACCAGGCTTAATTTCGAAGGTATTCGCTGCGATAGTTGGCCTGATGATACTAGATTGTATATCATTGATCTTTGGCCTAGAATATTCCATGAGTGCCTTCGGTTGTACCGGTGGATTAGCATTAGCATTAGCCTCGTCCATCCCGAAAAGAGTAACCTCTTCCGGAAATAGGATTACCTCGCTTGGTTTTTCTAACTCCGCTTGAGCTCTAGCTTTAGATCGTGTTAGCATGCACGTTCAAGTACCTGAGTACAAAGAGCAGAAAGACACGAGATAATAAGTAAACAAAAATATATTCAAGTCAGTAATCTATAACGACCACTGCTGACAAGCACATAAACTACAATTAACACCGAAGTCCCCGGCAGCAGCGCCAAAAACTTGTTGACTCGTAAACACGCAAGTATACGCGATCACAAATAGCAAGTGATAAGTAAGATTCGTTCCGCAGAGTCTAGGTGTAATGCCAATTTTAGTACTTATGCAACGGTGTATGGTTACTTCTTAATGCTTGAACATATATCAAATTTGGTTGTTTTATTTAAATTATACTACTAAAAGTTTACTAAGGTGAATTAACTTATATGAGAGAAACACAGGGTTCTAATTTCATGAATTGTTTCATCTAGATTAATCGTCAAGATTCAATGCAATGTGGTATTTTAGGGAACTAGCAGGAACACTAAAGAAGTATGAGCTATCTTTCAATAAACCCACACCAAACCATAAATCATCCACAATTAAGATAGAAGAATTACGGACATCAATTATATCCAAATCACTATATGTCTATGAGATTGGGTGATACAATCGATTTAATCACAAGTTCCATTAGCAACTACATAGGGGAGTAAGTTCTTTCGAATCTATACTACCAAAATGCGGAGAAGTCGTCATAAGCCTATGCTAACATGGCAAGCCCTAATCTCTAAATCCACTTTCGCATTCATTAGAGATTGAAAAAATAGATGATAGCTACGCATCTATATTAATTAACACAACCATGCTAGGTAACCTTAGTATAAACCACAAGCATATATTATCAAGACTATCAACTACTAGATTCCACAAAACACTCATTAGAACCCCATGAAAGTGTTTAGTTCATAATTGAACTTAGCACCATCATGGGTTCAATTGATAACATAATTCTAAAACAACAAATAATAAAAGAAGAGTAAAATAAGGTTTAGAAATAAATCCCCAAAGTAGATGAGTACAAAAGTTCCAAGATTGCTCCTTGCTTGTCACTAGCTTGGAGATCTCCTCTTGAAAAATTCTTCTAAGAAATGTTGATAGATGATAATGAAAAATGAAGAACAAGTTCTAACTAAATTGATAGATATTGTTTTTAGGTCTAACTATTACATATATAGTTGCCCTAATAGATAGGCCCAAAGTTTTGACCCGATTTAAATTCTGAAAATATTCGGAAAAAAAAACCAACTCGAGCAACAGCCATTCCTGGAGCGTCATTGCGCTTACTTTCTCCTGGAAACGCACACACGCAGCGCCCTTGCACCTTATGACCGCGCAGATGCGCCACTTTGTACCGCGCAGCTGCGCTCTTCCTCGCGCAGTTGTGCCCGAAACTCCCTGGAAAACTCCTGCTTTTCTTCAGTTGCGCCACTTTGTACTGCGCCGCTGCGCCTGAAACAAGCGCTATTGCGCCTCCTGATCCGTGGACAGGCTCAACAGCTTCTAGCACTTAAACTTATTTTCCAGCCTTGAATTTCTTCCAAAAGCTCTAGATTAAATTCACACCACCATATCACCAATTTAACACCATAATGCCTTCACGATTAAACCTACACAATTTACATAAAAACATATCAAATGACAACGAAACTTGAGAACTTGCAAACGATTAAAGTCCAAACGGAAGGTAAATAGTGGATATAAAATCCACTTATCAACAGCCCCACTCCACAGATCCATGATCGGTCTCACACTTTATTACAATACGATTATTACATCTCCGAATAATATCTTACAAAAGTCTACAAAGGTAGAAAAGATAAAGGTTCCAGCTGGTCATTCAATTCGCAACTTCCGGATTAGTTGGGCTCGTATCAAGTCTCTAAAAATTTAATCTAAAACTCTCTATTTTTAATTTTTCTTTTAAGTGTTGAAAGATTATTTTTACAAAGTTACATGAATTCTCTCAAGTGTTTTGTTAAGTTAAAAATAATTATTTACAATATAAATATTTGATAAAGTAATATTATGATTTCTATATATATATATATATATATATATATATATATATATATATATATTAAAAAATAATTACGCAATTTTTTTAAAATTAAGTTACATATAAAAATATTATGTAATACATGTGTTCCCAATCAATAAAATCTAAATAAAACTAAAAAATAGCTAAGAGAATCTTGGTGTATTACATAAATTTTCTATATATTTATTTTTTTAAAATAAAATTTATACATTTCTATTAAAGTTAAGTTACATGTAGAAATATTATAAAAAGCACCAAGATTTTCTTACCTGTTTCAAATCAGTATATCAATTTATTTATTTTTACAATCTTTTTAAGATTCTTTTAAAGATTATTTTTACAAAGTTACATGAATTAACAAAACACCTAAGAGAATCTCGGTATTACAATAGTTCTATATATATATATATATATATATATATATATATATATATATATTAAAAATAATTACGCAATTTTTTTAAAATTAAGTTACATATAAAAATATTATGTAATACATGTGTTTCCAATCAATAAAATCTAAATGGAACTAAAAAATACCTAAGAGAATCTTGGTGTATTACATAATATTTCTATATATTTATTTTTTTAAATAAAAGTTATACATTTCTTTTAAAGTTAAGTTACATGTAGAAATATTATAAAAAGCTCCAAGATTCTCTTACGTGTTTTAAATCAATATATCAATTTATTTACTTTTGCTATCTTTTTAAGATTCTTTTAAGTGTTGAAAGATTATTTATACAAAGTTACTTGAATTCTCTCAAGTGTTTTGTTAAATTAAAAATAATTATTTACAATATGTTACTAATAGAGAAAAATTATTAGATATTCTTAACTTTTTAACTAAAAAAAATTGTACATGATTAAAAATTAAATTCTTGTGTCATTTGTACGACGAAACGAGAATCTATTAAATATTTCACACAATTTTGATAAATTTATATATTTCCATATTTTTTTTATATTTGCGAAGTGTTATTGTGTTATAAAATTATACTGTATACGATCAAATTTTAAAAATTATAATTATAATTATAAAGTCTTATTCTTTACAAAATTTTAATTATATTGATATATTTTCCAAAGTTTTATATTAGATTGATATATAAAAAACAAAACTTTGAAACTATGTATTATAAAGCATAATATTCTCTTTAGTGTTGCAGGATTATTTTTAAAAAGTTACATGGATTCTCTTAAGTGTTTTGTTAAAAAATAATATTATTTCTACTAGACGTGATACTCTTTATTGTTTAATTAATAAATTGTAAATGATTAAAAATTACATTCTTGTGTCATTTTCACGACAAGATTTTTTTAAGTGTTTCACACAATTTTGATAAGTTTATATTTTTTCTGTATTGTTTTATATTCGTTAAGTGTTGTTGTGTTATAAAATTATATTATATAAGAATTCATATATGTGTTTCCTAATAAGTTCTTATTTTATTTTTAAGGTTGTTTTTTCTTCTCTTTAGATAAAATTTGTGAATAATATTTTTGTAAGTGTAAGTGTATTAAATTAAAAATCAAAGAAAATTTTTTTTAATTAAATTTGATTGTATATGTGTCATTATAATTTATTTTGATATACTTCGAGTTTTTATAAGAAGGTGCATTGTTACACTTCGATTTGTTTCCTTTTATAAGAAAATGTATTGTCATATTAAACATGTTTAGAATTCTTTCTTTTTGTAACAGAAGATAACGTAAATCATTGTTTCCTTTTATAATATAGGAAAAGTCAACATAAATCATAATGTTTAGAGAAACATTTAAGAAAATGAAAAATTTGGAATCACACTAAAAATATAAAAGAATTTAGCTAAGTATGACAGAGTTCTATGTCATAATGTTCTATTAGGTGTTCTTTGAAAAATAATTGAATTTAACAGATTCTACGTGTTGAATATGCTTTTCTTTCAGTTCAAGAATAGCAATCAACTAGATATTATATACATCTTTACAAGCTTGCCAACCCTCCTTGATTTGTTTTGTTGTGCCTTTCACAAGAGGTTATTAATCATGGCTAACAAAACAATGGAAGAAGTTTGAAAAGAACGAGCCAAGTTAACGCTCTAGTAATCCTTGTGGAGCTCTTCAAGTTCGATTCTTATATTTTTTGATTGAAGATGTATCTGGTTTCTTCTTGTAGGATTCAGATTCTAGTTCTGGCTGGTCTGCGATAACAACGTACATACAGATGGAATAACATGAATTTGATTGAAACAAAAATGGAATAACATGTAGATTACTGAGAACACCTTTTATTGATGCAAACGTGAGGATTATACTAAGTTGTCTTCCCTGTTTGGTTTTTTATCGTAAGATTCTATAAACCATATTTTTGCAGTGTATAAAAATAAGATTAACATGGAGTTGTTCATATTTATTAGATAAAAATTTTGGGAGGGCAACGAAATTGGGATGATAAGTCTGCCGATAATGATTATGTTATCATCAACTGTGATTTGATTTTTAATTTTCGATTTAATTTTGTTAGCAGTGTATCAAAATAAGAAAATATATGTTATGGATGAATCAAATTTGATTGATTGAGATGAGTATATTGATTCATATATATGGAAAATATGATGAAATATTGTAGATAATATTCCTAATTTGCCCTTATATTATAAATAAGGTATTGCTGCATTTTTTTAAAAATTAACTAGTAGAATTCCTAACCATCAGATCAATCTAAAATCAATGGTGGATGATAGGGTTCTCTGGTTCTCTTGGTAATAAGGGTTCTCTTTTGAAGCTCCTCATATATATATATATATATATATATATATATATATATATATATATATATATATATATATATATATATATATATTTTCTATTGGGCTCTTAGTGGGCTATAACTCTCTTCGGTTGGAATCCTTTTAATCCAATTAATTTCCTATTATGCATACTAGTCATCAACTTGAAATTTATGGGCCAATAGGTCCTATTTGAAATTGTTGTTGAAATAAATAAAATATAATGCAATTGTAGTAACACGATTTGGTAGCACTAATCACAATAATAATAATAAAATAAATAATGATAATGATAGTAATAATAATAATAATAATAATTATAAATCACACTTAATAAAAAGGTAGCATTGCACTAATCAAATATTTGCACACATCAGTAAAAAAGATAAAAATCGAGTTTACCAAAATTTATTCGAAGAGGCTCGACGTTAAAATTTATTAATAAAATTCTTGGTTATTACATAGTCGATTGCCTTTTTCACATTTACTTTTAGTGGAACATATTACTTTTTATGAACACCTAAAAACATCAATCGTATAATATCTCTCGATCATAAATATTTTCTTTCAAATTAAAACACGCTACCTTTTTAATTTAAAATAAATCTTACAATCATTAATATATACCCAAAAATATCACACCATAATTTTCAAGAAAAATATAACACATAAAATAAATAATAACATAATATAATTAATGGAAAATGAATTTTTTTGTCACTGAACTATTGACCTTTTTAGAAATCTACCACTCAATTATGAATTTTTATTTTTTACTCACTAAACTTAGGTTCGGATTTGATTATTAGCATTATGTTAATTATTAGCATAAATTAATAATTTCTTTATAGTCATAAAATATTTATTACACTTTTATAAAAAGTAATTCTAATAAATTTAAATTTTAAATTTATATGAAACCCATCCCTAATCTTTTTTATTACATCCAAAAATTCAAATATGATATTTTTGTACTCTATCAAAAAATTATTAATTAATGTTTTCAACATCTTGAATACTTTTTACGTGCAACAGATCTAACGATGTTGTATTATCTTTAATATCATCTATATATACATTAATATTTTACTTGTATTATTTTTAATATCATTTATATATACATTAATTTTTTACTTATATTATCTTTAATATCATCTATATATACATTATTTTTTGTACCGAATCGAACTTGAGCTCGATTACCTTAACGAGCTTTTTTTCTTGCCGAACTCGAGTTCATTACGACCCGAGCCGATTCGGTAACGAGCTTACCGAATCTATCGCTCTCAAATTTAATTTTATCTTCATATATCTTATTAAACTTTATCTTACTATGATTTTAAAGATATAGTAAAATATCGATAAATGAATGTTCGTTAAATGAATAACCTTGTTAAATGAATATATTTTTTTCCGGTCCAAACGTAATAGAGATAATGTATTTTTTACCTCGATTAATGATTAAAAAATTTCGGTCCAAGCGTATTCATTTATCGAGATTTAACTGTAAAGATAAATCATTAGAGAGGATAACTTTATCTTATTAAACTTTATCGATTTATTTCCAAGATACAATTTAATGCAGACTTTATCTTATTAAAATTTATCGATTTATTTTCAAGATAAAGTTTAATGTAGACTTTATCTTATTAAATTTAATCAATTTATTTTCAAGATAATGTTTAATGCATCATTTTCAAGTATTAAAGTTTAGCAAATTGTCCTCTGTAATGCATTATTTTTAAGTATTAAAGCATCAATTGACTTTTTCACTCCGAACCTAAGGTTAGTGAGTAAAAAAACTAACGTAATGTTAATAATCAAATCCGAACCTAAGTTTAGTGAGTAAAACAAAATCCGAACATAAGTTTAGTGACTAAAAAAGAAAAATTCATAGTTGAGTGGTAGATTTCTAAAAAGGTCAATAGTTCAGTGACAAAAAAATTCATTTTCCCTATAATTAATGGTAATTAGTCGATTGCCTTTTCACTTTTATTTTTAGTTGAAGATATTACCCTTTATAAACACCTAGAAAGATCAATCGTATCATATCTTTCAATAATTAATATTTCCTTTTTAAAAACACATTACCTTTTTAATTTACAACAAATCTTACAATCATTAATATATACCCGAAAATATCATACCATATTTTTCAATTTTAATAAAATATATTAAAAATCGTATACATTGTTTATAATAAGGAAACATTAGTATAATCCGTAAACATGAGTATATTCAACTATATAAAATTAAAATTAAAAAGTTATTAAAAATAATGATTATAGAAACATAATTATGATATTAAATAAAATTTATAATATAATACAAGAAATCCGTGCAATGCACGGGTTATAAGAGCATCTCCAAGTAGGGATGGCAATTTTTACCGACCGATATACCCGATCCATTCCGACCTGGGTTTGGGTTTATTTTTTAAACGCGAACTAATTTCGGGTCGGGTTTGGGTTTTGGCATTACCGTACCGAACCCGACCCGAAAACCCGAAATCGGTTTCAACCCCGATCAAACTCGAACCCGACCCGAAAACCCGTATTTAATTTAACTAATATAATATATTTATATTAAGGTTTTATATTATCCTCCCCCAATTTAGTTTTTCAGCAGGTGTTCTAATTCTCGAGCTCTCTCTTCCCTCTCTCCCTTCAAATCTCTCTAGGTGTCTCTCTCAAAACCCGTCACTCTCTCTCTCGATATCTCTCTCTCCCACAATCACAAAACAATCAAGCTCATCTCTCTCCCCAGTTCTATATATACTCACCAAGTAAAATTGATCCAATATCCATCCAAGAAGACTCTCCCTGCCTCATGGTCGAAGTTTGTGGTCTTGTCAAAGGGTCCATGTAAATTGTGTTGAGTTTGTTCTGTGTTTTGTAATGGGATTCTGATTCTTTTTCAATGGGATTGCGGATATTTTATTAAGATATCTTCCAACAATTTCTTTCGATTTATTTGTCCTCGGGCCTCAACTCATGAAATTTGTAGTTGTTAAATTTTGCATTCTAAACAATTTCTGTGTTGATTGCTTCTTGTATTGCTGTGTGTGTCGAGACTGTTGCCATGTGTATGCGGGCGTGGCTGTGTGCGTGTGTCGGCGTGTGTAGTGCGTGTGTCGGCGTGTGTAATGCGTGTGTGAGTGTGTGATTACCGTGTGTAGGTGTGTGATTATTTTGGGTTTGTGTTGCTGCGTCCAAAATATCCAGTAAAATTTTATATTTTCGGGTTTTGGTTAAACCCGAACCCGATTGAAATCCGACGGGTTCGGGTCCGGTTTTAGCATTTCGGGTTTTTTCGGGTTCGGCTAACAAAAACGGGTTCGGGTTTGATGGTTGGCTATATTTTTTTAGTAAGGGCTTGATGGTTTTTTTTTTGACAAAATGCAAAGGATTATATTACTGAAACAAGCTAATAAAACAGCGGGACAAACCCCAGACTGCAGATACGACCAGGTTGAAAAAACAATAAATTGTTTCCAGATCGTGCAACAAACTGAACTAAAAAGTTCTTGAAGCTAAAAAATGAATTCGAAGATATTCGAAAAGATTCAAATTGCACCAACATCCCTGAAAGTCGCGTTATTACAATTGA
Organism: Kitagawia praeruptora; assembly: GCA_037693485.1. Lineage (NCBI taxonomy): Eukaryota > Viridiplantae > Streptophyta > Magnoliopsida > Apiales > Apiaceae > Kitagawia > Kitagawia praeruptora. The sequence goes on along the minus strand of CM075351.1, from coordinate 109,321,877 downwards.
CCACTTCACGTAAGATCCGTTGATACCACAGTGTTCAGAATCCTCAATTGTATAAACTAAGGTCAGAGTAACGATCCTCCAGCTATCTACATGCCGGAAACCAGCTATAGACATGCCGGAAATGGAATTCCCCAAAGGATAATTAATACCCCAGCTATCTACATGCCGGATACCAGCTATAGACATGCCGAAAGTGAAAACCCCCAACAAATAATATTCAACAATCTTTAGTTGTAAGTGATGAGCTCTTGCAATAAACGTTAGCATCTCAACTTCGATGCGAACTTTCCAGATCCCCCAAACTATCGACAAAATCATTCTCAGCAGGTCTGATCTATTGTAGATCTTCATTAAAACCAACACACCAAGCAAACTCTCACGAGGAGAGACAAACAACTCTCACAAGGAGAGACCAATAAACCCAATTAATGGGTAAAGCAAGTCAAAAACTCACAATCCTCACAAAAGGAAGATGATTATTAAAGGAAATAAAAAACTGAACAGGAAAAGGGGCCTCCGGTCGATGGATAAACCACCGCCGGAGGAGGAGAGGCTGGTGAAGATGAAGACGAAAGAGGAAGGCTGGAGAGAAAAGCTTCCCTTTCGATGGAAAAGTTTGTAAGGGCTTGATGGTTGGAGTGCTAAGTTTTTACATAATAACTAAAAAGTGCCACCTATATGCCACATAGATGATTTTACCTAAGGATTTTATCTCATTGGAGATGCTCTAAGCTAGTTTGTATGTAAGAAAATTTTACCAAAACTTAACCCATATTAGAGCATTTGCAATGGAAGTAGCTAAAATGGTTAGTTAAAATAGTATAAAATAATGATTATGTAAATTTTGCTGAACCTGTAAGAAATTGTTTCCAACGAGGTTAGTTATAATGGTTAGCTATATTGTATTTTATTATTATTTTCAAAATAATAAATATAGATCATTATTTAAAAGAGAAGAAACAAGTGAGAGATGTTGTGGAGGTGAGAGAAACAAATATAAAAAATAGCTTATAGATAGGAAAGACATTTAACAAATGTAACTACTCTCACTTGGACGAGCTAAAAATTTGCCTAACAGGTGTTGCCGTTGGAGAGAAGATTAGACAAAGCGTTATCTAAAATTCTTTGTCAGCTGGGATTTGGAAAGAGTTTTGGTTAACAGGTCTTCAGCCTTGGAGGTGCTCTTATATAGAGCCTGTTTGGCAACATGGCTTTAAGTCATTAAAGTGCTTTAAGTAGTTTTTGACCAGTTTGCCAACTACGGCTTTAAGCCGACATTAAATTAAAAAACTACATTAAGTCATAAGTTCCATTTAGGTACTTTTGACTTATGACTTATGGAGTTTTTTTTTTGTTTTTTTTATTTTCACGATTCTTGTAAAGTTTAAATATTATGAATTTAAAATATTTTTAAGTAAAATTTCACTTTAAGTCAAAATTATTAAACCCCCATTTAACTTTAAGTAAAATTACCCAAACACATTAATTCAACTTAAAGTAAACAACTTTACTTTCTCCATTAAGTCAAAAGTAACTTATTTTAAGCAATCCCAAACGGATAGTATTTATAAGTAACATATTAAGATATTGTTGGATTTGCTCTAATACCAACACAAATCATATGCTCATTCTATATATTTCTTATTAAAATAATTCTTAAACAGATACTTTTACATAGCATCTTTTACAGTTCAAAAACTATTCAAGACAAAACTAAATTCTTGGTGCACGGGAACTATGGTATGCCAGCTCAATTAAAACCCTCTTCTAGGTGTATAACACAATTACACAGCTACGGAAACACAACCAAGAATTTCAGGTGCCAGTGCTCCTAATGTACTACAATGCTGCTTTCGTTGTCCACGAATATGGGTAGCTTTTTGAAAACCCACTCTACGATCATTTCTGTACTAATCTGGGAACCTTAGACAGAAACTGGCTCACCAACTGGACTAGAAACCCCAGCTTTAACCTGCACGAGCAAAAAAACCCTGGTAATTAAAGTTGCATACACACTTGATAATGCTGTTTATTACTGATTCGGTCGCAAAGGATATAATCATGTGATATTGTTTCTGGAAATACTAATGTGTTTGGATGGTGGTCTATTGTACCAGTGCAAAATGTGAGAGAATCTCAGTTCAGTAGCTAAGGAGGCTGTCCCCCTTACCTGCAATTCGTACAGAACATAAGATGATAAGAGGGGTTCTTTTATGCGCAGTTGGTCGTCTCACATACTCCATATATCATTAGATACTATCTATCTATACCATCTGATGTTTTACTTCACTAGAAAGTAAAAGGATTCAGTACCCTATTGCAATATTTTTGTCTTAATAGGTTTAATGGAAAACTTAAACGGACAAACTTGGATCGATAAAGGAACTACATTAGATATCCTCGTACTCTCTTTTGCACCTATAACAGAACAGGAGCTATTACCTTTGCCGATTTAAAAAGTTCGTCAAGCACTTCAGATAAGGTTGGATGTGCATGAACAGCAAACTTAATGTCCTGCAGAAGGCCAGGTTATAGTAATGATGAGAAACAGTTATAAGCAGAGACTGATGATAAGAAACAGTTGTAAGCAGAGACTATGGATCTTTTAACTGCATACTAAAAAAGAGCATGTGAAGCAGCAATTATATGTTAAACTTCTACCCCTCCATGAGATATGCTATCTAGCATAGTAATAAAGTATTTCATAACATACAGGAATGATTTAATAAAAAAAGGTTTTCACTGGCATTTTTCGTTTTTGGCCTTGCGAATGCTAGTCAAATAAGTGATGCAAATTACTAAAGTACTACTTTTTTTTCCCTGCTGTAAAGTCAGATCTTTACCTGTATGCGTGTTCCCAAAGCCATTGCATTAGATGCTTCATGAATGAGGTCAGCAGCATGTAAACCAAATATATGGACACCAAGGATCTCACCATTGTCTGGTCTGTATATTAACTGTAAAAGAAATGTGCTTTAGAATGCAAGATTAATTTACACCAAGATTCACCACTCAAAGTATAGCAGACCTTAGCAATTCCTTCCCCTTCATTTTCAGCAAGAGCTTTGGTGTTAGCCTTGAAGCTTGTCTTTGCAATACTAACTTCAAATCCCTCCTTTTCAGCTTTTTCTCTTGCTTGAGGCTGAAAAAAAAAGATCATAAGTAATAAACAAAATATAATAGAAGATGGCTCATGTTCAGAAACTGTTCCGAGTATAAGAGAGGAACAAGTCTAATTTGTTGGCAAAACAATAGTGTCAAAATTTTAAAGAACATTTAGCGCCTTTCTTCCAGCAAAAAAGAAATTGTACTAACAATTTTTTTGAGGCCAAATTGTACTAATAAAAGGTACACTCACGGATGTAATAACTTGAGGGAAAAAACTGTACAATTTTGAAAAGTAATAGACCAATTACTGTTGTTGGTTCGAGGCACAAAAATGAAGTTGGAAATCTAGTCACCCTTTAGCCAAGTTAGTGACTTAAAAAAGAAAGTTACCACAGAAAATTACCAAGATTCAGAGTTCATCTAGACAGTGTTTGAAAACAAACACGTTCCTCCCCTAAATTATTGGAACAGTTACAAAGTAACTAACTCACTACATTCTTTATATATTTACATATAACAAATATATAAATGCCAAAATTTGTTATTATTATATCAAAGTGGGAAGAAACACTAAATGAAGTAGGAGGATGAAACAAAAAACAGATATAAAAAGGTACATACCTCTGTTAATCCAACCATACTGATTTCAGGATGAGTGAAACACGCTGCTGGGATGCTCAGATGATTCAGCACATGGTCATTCCCAGTAACTTGCTCAACAACTATTTCAAGAAGACGATTGCAGGTGTCAATTACTAGCACAAAAAGAGGCAGAACACAAAATTACTATACGCCTAATGGGTAGTGAGCCTACCAGAGATTCCTTGAGCACTTGCTGCATGTGCAAGCATTAACTTCCCGTTTGCATCACCAATGCAATACAAATGAGGGACCTGATAATTTGAGACCCTTGTCAGTGAACAATGCAATAAAAAAGAATACCAGATATACGAGTGAGAAGTGAGTAAAGTAAAAGATGTTAAAGTAATATATTACCAGTGTCCCATTTGCATCAATCACTTGCATCCGTTCATCAACAGGAATGAATCCACGTTGAGTCTCTACATTAATCTGAAAGTTGACCAAGAATAGTAGTATGGCAGGTTAGAATCTAATTCTTAAATAGGTGACCACATTTCTGTCTATGTTTGCTTACATTTTCCAAGCCAAGCCCTTTAGTGAATGGAGACCTTCCAGTTGCAATGAGGGCAGCATCAACCTACATTCAGGTAAAATACAAAGGAATTTAATGAAACTGAGCGTACAAGCAGAAATGCCCCCATATAAAAAAACACTTCATGAAAGAAGTTAATAATCTTAAAAAGACGATGATTCTGCAATTTATCACTAGCAGGCAATGGTAAAAGCTTTCTTGTGTTAAAGAAAGGACACTTGTACACCCCAACTGCCTAAAGATCAGCCTTGTGATATCTCATGAACATGGAGCACTATGACAGAATTGAGGGCATTTGGTTTGTCTTTTCTGACAAAAATAAGTACTTACTTTGGAAATAAAGTACCACAAAACGTACTTGTTTTTCGAGAATTACTGCTTATTTTCCTGAAAAGCAGGAACCCGAACTTCCCCAAAATTACCCATCATTACACATTGTCGCTACATTCAAAGTCTCAACGGGAGCCGTGTTGGCCAAATATATATATTATCACATCAGTCATTTAGTTTGCAATGTCTATTATTTGATCATAAAAAGCACCTAAACAAGACCTCTCGAAAACATGGCTATAGGTGACCCATATGGACATAATAAAAAAAAAACACTGATTACAATGTTTAACACCAATCCCTATAGAGGAGAACAAAAGAACTAATCACACATCAATACATAATACAATATCAACCAGCTGAACTAGTGCATGTGTCTAGGTAAATTAATAAACCACCTGCTTTTGGCAGATGGATCAAATGTAATATTTAAACAGAAACAGACAAGCTACGCCAATACCTCATCAAAAAGTTATGTGGAAAGTGTTCCCCCGTGTATGCGTGTAAGTGTGTGGGGTTGTGTAATTATACGCTAAATCACAAACGCAGCATAATCATATGAACCAAAGTCACTTTATGTAAATTTTATTAGATATAACTACATGGAGATATCTACTGCCAAAACATTAAAATAGTTATGCATTTACGGGGTCTACAATAATTTCCTTTATAGATTAGCATTGGAAACTTACCTCCAAGGTATCCTTTGGCTCCTTTGTCTTTGCATCAATAAGCTCAATCAATACAGGTTTGCCATCCTTTGCTGGCGTGATCTATTTACACGAGTTGATAGCAATAATGAGAAAAAAAAACTGGTTAAATACTACTTAAGTAGTCATAGATGTGAGGATTAAAAATCACCTTGCTTGCAAATACACCTGTGTGGTAATCAATTTTTCGAGGGTTTATGAGAACCCTCTGAGCCAATTTCCCGATCTCAGGATCAAAACCAGGCATTAGTTGGTCAAGAGCTTCAACGAAAGTAACCTAAACAAAATATACACTGGTGAGCTTGATGACATATTGACATGTATATATAGTCTATACATGGAGCCTAATTGGCTTTTATTTTTTTCCCAACTCAAAGTTGGAAAGGAAATATATGAAAGTGGAAGATGGCAATAATGTCATGAATACAGGTGTCCGTTGTGTGGGGTGTATTAGACTTTCTAAGATGAAGCAGATATTACTGGGTTTTTCTCAATATTGATATATTATACATATATTTTTCTTCCACCATAATCTGTTAATGTTCTTACATACAATTATTAGCAGAAATAAAATTAACTTTACACAGTATAAAGGTCGTTTGGAGCCTACCTCGCTTCCAAGTGCTGTATAAACATCGCTAAATTCAAGACCAATATAACCACTTCCTACAATAACTATCCATTCAGGAACAGTTTCCAGTTTGAGTGCGTGATCACTGGTTATCACAGTCTTGCCTGCAGTATTCAGTTACATAGCAAGTAAAAACAATAAATATCAGTGTTAGATAAATTAAAAAAGAAATGCTGTCATAGGGATCCCAAGTTCTTGGATAAACACAGAAATTTCCTTATCATCATTTCTATTTGTATTTAGGTTCACCCTTACAGAAAACAGACTTTAAGATCAATTACTGCTGCAGATATGTAATTAATTTTGTTGATAAATTACAAAGCTACCATCGAAGAAGGTAAAATGGCATCCATTGTTATCCTATATTTTCTTTTTCAGTTTTTCCAATCTACGGAATAGCTGAATAAAATAGAAGTAGTTTAGTACTTACAAATTACAATCTCAACATTTACTTCAGATAAAAACAATGGCAAATTCTTATAACTACTACGCAATTTACATTCACTAAAAATTATAAGCTATGGATGTTATCATTAGAAAGTCTATATAAATGCATTACAGCTTTTAAATCATCTGTTTTCTATCAAGTATCTATCTATACTACACTATTATAACCGAAACAGGGTATATTTGGTTGTCGGTTTGGTACAATTTTTTTGGTACACTCAATAACAACCATTAGATTTTAAGATAAATAAATGAGAACCGTTGGATCTATTGCTAAAAAAATATTTCTTTTCTAATATTTGAAATACTCTTATAGGTTCCAAGTTCAAATCCAACCAACAACATATCTCTATTAAACATATATATTATTTTATAAACTACTCTCACGAGTTTAAGATTCAATCTCCGTCAACAACATATTATTAATTATTACAACACTATCGTTAAAAATATTATCAAACATGTATTATAATATTTTATTATCTTTTATAATTAATTTTCCTACTAATCAAAAATTATATATGAAAATATGGATAATAAACAAAAAATATTAAAAAAAACATTCGTGCATCACACGAGTAATAAGCTATATAGTAAAAAATTACACAAAATCTGGAAAACACTTACAATATAGAAAATTTTGTAAAAAAATTGAAAAAAGGTCTACATGATTAGATAAATTTCACTTTTTCTATTAAATAAAAGTTAAAAAAAAAACAATTTCCATGTAATGATTTTATGTATACGTATGTATTTTAAATTAACAATTCAAAATAAATAATTTTTATAATATTTATATTCATGAGATTTATAAAGTTAAAAAATTACTTCAATAATAAAAATATATATACAACTTAAAACTTTAATAATAAAATATAATTAAAAAGTTTACAAGCAACCGTGCATCGCACGGGTTATAGGCTAGTATTATTAATAGATCAATTATACTTTAGCACTAATGACATCATTACATGAAGAATAGATAAAGTTTGCAGCTGTTTACATAATTTTTTTTTTTACATCAAATAGCTAAATAATCTTCTTGAGCAGGTTATATAAAGTAGAAAGGTTAATCAATAGCTCCTAGTTTCAAGGAGACAAGGACAATGACATGGGCAGCTAGACTGGAAACTTGACTAAATTAATGGCACTTACCATCAACTTCAACTCCTTTCGGCACAAAAGGTACAGAGCCTGTAGCAATAATTATGTTTTTTGCTGTTATTGTAGTGTCGGGGAGTCCAGCTTTTGCATATTTTACCTTTTGCGGACCCTGAATAGTGATGAATAGATGCATATAAGAAATGACATCACAATTTGGATCCAGTGATTTCTTATAACTTACAAGTATTAGAATCATAAGTGCATCAGAAAAACACAAATTAGTACTATAGGTTTCCATTTTAAATTCACATAACCAACTTGTCCGCATGTACAACTTACCACAACTGAACCAACACCAGTCAATATATCCACGCCAAGATTTTTCATGGAATTGGTCAAATTATTTCGAATTTTGGAAGCAAGATTATTGGCATGATCAGCTACTGCCTGTCTGTCATATCCGGCAGCTGCAACCTGCAATGAAGCATGTAACCTTAACCAACCATCTTCACACATATTTTCAACAACACATTCCGAGGGATAGATATAGAATCAACAGGTTTAGATATTTCGAAACGGAAAATAGATTTGTACTATGCACTACAACTAACAAGCTTATGTACTTTAAATTCTCTAAATTTCTACCAGAACACGCTGTAGGGATACACTTCTCAGCCTCTACTAAGTAATTATGATCCGAACTTGTATGCTTTGAATCATTCGATAAGAATAATTTGACTCAGACAGTCCTAAGCTTCAGGTGAAAAGGACAAGATCAGGTAAGATGTATTACCATACCCAAATATCATCTAAAACATAGCATTATATTCATGGACAATTCCTCCCAGAGTAAACAAGTAGGAACGCATGTGCAGAATAGTATCTATATCAAAAAAGGAGAGGGGATGAAGTATATGCTGATGAACAAAGTAGTAAAGGGGGTCACAGTCGTCACTGATACAAAGTTTTTAAACAAGGACAACCTTTTGTATCTGGTAATAAAAAAACTAAAAAAAACCTGCAGGTCTTCATTTTGATTAATGCAAGGAAATATACTATCGTAACAAAATCCACAAGTTGATTTTCCGAGTTCATGTTGTCAAGTCAAAAAACAGTCAAATAATGTCATGTAATTAGATCAAAGGTGCTGGTTCTCTTCTTTTTTTTTTAAAAAAAATCTTGTTTAAGTACATAAACCATGTGGTAGTTAAAACTGAATTGTTAGTGACTATTAATGCTTTTAATGTACCAATTGACCAATCTTGAAGCTAAATAATGTGTATGGATCAACTTACAGGAACTAAAAATTGAAGGCTGCATTGCATCATGACTGTAAGACATACCTGTAAACCAAAAGCTTTCATGTGGTGTTCATTCTGAAGCTCTCGCATTCTACCACTGACAGCAAGAAGTGCTTTGGAAGGGACACAACCACGATTTACACATGTTCCTCCCACCACATCACCCTCGATTATGGCAGTTTTCAAACCCTGAAAAGAGTAGATCAATTACTTATTATTGTCCATGCATATAAAAGTGTACATAATGTCATCATCTATATTCGACTGATCAGGCGAAGTACACTCTAGATCTCTTCCGTTCGTCACTAACTAGGAATCTACTGCAAATTTTGTTATTACTTTGCTGAATCGCAAGTAACACCGCACTATAGTCTAAGTATCCAAAATTGTTATAAACTCTAACAGAGTATATGTATGAATAAACCATACAGCAACTAAATTCTTAATGAATTAGAATGCAAAGATTGTACTGTCCTCACATTACATTTTTAATCACTTCATCAAAGCAACCACATAATATAACCAAATCAAACATTGAAGCACCCATCATTAATCAATAAACTAAAGTTCCCCAAATTATAAGTACGCCTGTGCTCCAAAATACAATTCCTGTTTAACTAAAAAGCAATCTCGTTTATACAATATGAGCATAGCATGACACAGTCTCGTAAATAATAAAACCATATCTTTAAAATTTATAACTTTATTTAAAAAATATAATAAAATTTCTTTGAAAAAAGTAGAAAGTAATAAAACTTCAATGTTTATATTTCAAAAGACAATATAATCTTATCTTTAAAGTTGACCATGGATGTCCAAACAATAGTGCAATAATGCAGTAAAGCTACAAGTGAAACAACTATTCTAGCAGTTAAAAATGAAATTTAATGATTCACTTGAGTTTATATTTAAAACACACTGAAAAGAACCATCCTACTGCTGATCTAATCGGAATAATAATTTATAAATCATTCACACCATTAAATTAAGCCCAATTAGTCAATCGCAGCTCGTGATCAGCTCACAACACTAATATGTAACAACCACCGATCACAGCTACAAAAAAATTAGACCGAAAAACAATAACAACCAATGCAGATCATAAAAACAATCAACACTGCACTACACTACACACAATCACACAAATCACAAACACATACAATTATACAAAACAATTACACAATTATACCTTCTCGACGGCATGAAGAGCAGCACCGTGACCGCCAACACCAGCGCCAATAATAACCAAATCATAATCAAACCCACCCGAAACCGTCCCATTAGCAGACGCACAAACACTAAACTTCCCCCTACATTGCCTCGAAACCAAGCCTCTCGAATTTGAACACTTGAGAGGCATAAACCCCTCTCTCCGCAGCCCACAAAAGCGGAGAGATTTGGGAGAGATGGAAGAAGAGAGAAACAGATCAGAAATTGAGTTGGAGGATCTGGTGGTAGAGAGATTGGAGGAGAGAGAGAGGGAGAGAGATGACATTTTGTTGAGAGAGATAGAGAGAGAAGAGAGAAGAGAGGAGAGAGATGGGGTTTGGGAGAGAGAGAGAGATGGGGGTATATAGAGGAAAGAGAGAGGGAGTTGTGGTGGGGGCTTTGAGATGTCCGCCGGAGAGAATGAAATGGGCGGAGATAACAATGTTATGAAACAGAGTTTTTACAGCTTGCTTTGTGTTTTATTTTGTTGCTTGTGATTTTATTTTTTTTTTTTAAAAGTTTTGGGGGTTTATGAGGTTGATGAATTGGCCAACAACTGTTTTGCTTTGGTAGTTATGTGGCCCTCTCGCTGTGGACTTCTTTTAGCAGGGGAAAGCCGTTCTAAGCGGTGGGAGGATCTTCTAGGCCTAGGCGGTGGGAGGATCTTCTAGGCCTAGGCGGATTAGGCGGGCGTCTAGGCGGATTTCTAAGCGGGATGTTAAGCAGATTGTGAATATATACATATATATTTTTTAATTATTTAATTATATATTTAGAGGTTATGAATTATACAAGTTTAAATTTTAATACATATATTCATTTATAATATGAAATTTGAAAAATAATTAAAGAAAAAATAAATAAATAAATAAAAATATTTAAAATATATATATTTTTAAGGTTCAAAATTTGGTCAACCCGCCTAATTCCGGTCAAACCCGCTTAATTCCGCTTAATTCCCGCTTAATCCCCGCTTAATTACAAAAAACGCTTAAAAGTCCGATTAGTAGAAAATCGAGTCGGTTAGCCCGCTTTTTTCGCCTAAGCGGCCGCTTAGCCCGCTTTTTAGAACAGAGTCTTTTAGTTCTTGTTTCCTGTTGTGTATATAAATTAAAATTAAAATTTATTTTTTCTATGCCATAGTTCTGACATTAAATATTAAAAATATTTATTTAAATGAGAAAAATGGTCTTACACTTCGCTGTAGGAAATTTTCTAAAGTTAATTCATCAAAACTACGTAGTTTTGATGAATTTTTTATTTAAAAAAAACCCCGTAAGGATATTATTGATTGTGCATATGTGTCACAATCTTAATGATTAACTTTAGAAAATTTTTCTAAAATTAATTATAGGAATATATTACCTTATTTAAATATATAAATCAATAAACATCACATGTATACGTTCAAATTTGGTGATACACCTGCCTAAATCTCACATGTATACGTTCAAATTTGGTGATATACCTGCCTAAATCTTTTCTTGCCGACTCCTACATTTGAGCAAAATGCTTTCTTTTATTCCTTTGAGGAACAGAAATTGTCTTCACAAAAGTTGGATACGGAGGATATATGCCGTCAACTAGATAGTAACCCATATCGTAAGTGTGTTCATTGACTGTATATTTAACTTGGGGAGCTCGATCATGTTAATATCATTTAGTGATCCTGGTAATCCAAAATACGCGTGCCATATCATATGAAGCTATAGCTTCAGGGATAATAGTTGGCTCATGATAACGACCCGAAAAAGCCCTATGCCATGCAGTTGGGCAATTCTTCCACCTTCAATGCATACAGTCTATACTACCTAGCATCCCTGGAAATCCTCTTTATTCAGCCACCTCCATTAACCTTTGGATGTCAGCATTATTTGGACTTCTTAAATATTGCTCCCCAAATATTTGAACAATTGCCATCACAAATTTTCTAACACTTTCATTGGCAATACTTTTACCAATACGAACGTAATCATCAACAGCATCTACAGATACTCCATATGCAATAATTCTCATAGCAGCGGTTATTTTTCGAAGTGACGAAAGACCAGGAACTTCTACAACATTATACCATTGCACGAAGTATGAATCATGGGACTCAATGACTGTTTGAATTCGTAGGAATAAATTTCTTCTCATATAAAATCTTCTATGAGAAATATAATCGGGATATGTTGAATTGTCACTGAAATAATCCCGAAAAATACGTTCATGACCTAGTGATCTATTACGATTAATAATACGATGACTGAGAATTGACCTGGCATGTCAAGTTGGATTGTTCATTGGGAGATTTGATTCTGCATATATAGCCGTAGCAGTGTTCAATTCCTTCTCCTCTTCTTCTTCATGAATTAAATATGCTATTATATCTTGGGGATCCATACGGAATTGCAAATAATATATAAACTGATAAAATAGATGGATCTAATAAACACATATGCACACAATAATTTTATAACCATTAGAAAAGAAAAGAATCGTTGGTTACATACTCTGTATATGTAATTGTAATTGTAATTGTACGTTTATGACAACAAATCTTGATTGAAATTCAAATAAGTAGCTAGATTTAAATTTATTATTATAATAATAGTAATAAATGAGTTAAGGATATTTGTTGGAATTAACATATAAAATAAGGTTTCTAAATTACTAAAAATCATTTTTTATTATATTTTTAAAAATCATTTAGGAAGCTGCTGGTCTTATAATTAAAATCCCACCTATATGAGTAGTAAAGTAACGAATAAACGAGCTCAAGGGGAGGCTTCTGAAATCGTTCAGCTCCTGCCGCCCGCCGCCCGCCTCTCTTCTCTCTCCTCTTTCCTCCCTCATCCCTCTTTTTCTTCCGTCCATTTCTTCATATCTTCTCCGCCCTCCCCCCACCCATCCTCCTATTCCGATTCCTCCATCTCTTTCTAGTTACTACGGATTTTCAATAAAATCGAGATCCAATCCTTTTTTGGGTAAGATCTCTTTTGTCGTACCCATCTTTTTGGGTTGTTTGTTGTCCCCAATTGTTTGGGGTTTATGCTTGGTTGTGTTTATTTTGGGTTGTTTGGTTGCGTTCTCCACTGAAATTGGTTTATTTGGCATTTTGGGAAATCTTGAAAGCTTGCATCGATGCTACTTGCGGCATGTCTATAGCTGATTTTTGGCATGTAGATTGTTAGTAGTATTTTTATGTGTTCGTTCGCAGGGAAGGACTGAATGTAATATCAAGTTCAAGTTTCTTATCTCTCACAATTTATAAGTGTAGAAGAATCTTTGGTTTGTTTATAAACTAAATTAAACTAATTATCAATCGAGAATAAAATATATGAGGAAAACAATCCAAGAACTGGGGTTCTTCACTTGGTTTCAATGCACATTCAATATCTATGTGATGTCTACGTTCTTACTCTGCTGAAAACAATTCTTCTAAGGTTATAATGTTCTCTTCCAAGATACAATATAGTGTCTACAACTACACCTTAATTGTCACTTCCGTGATACAATCAAAGACAATCATAAACTATTAAGCACCAAGAATTATAAGTCTCACAATTCGAATATTAATCTTCCAATCAAATACTTGAATTATGTCTGTTAAATCATGTACTAAAATTGCAACTCCTCTTCCAAGTTATTACAATCCCTAAAATCCAATCAAAGGTTCATGACTCCCCTAATTGTGTTAAGCCCTCAATAACAGATCAGCAAAGCAAGAAAATCACAGATAATTAAACACACATGAATACCAAGGAATACTACCCAATCCTCAGATTAGAGATTTAGTTACACATAATTAAAGAAGAAAACAAAACACATGAATTAATAGATGAAATCATAACTAGAAGAATATAGAAAAGAAACCTTTAATCTTCAATCTTCAATGAAAATAATTGTTCTCCAGAAAAATCCCTAAAAGCTGTGTACAAATTGTATCTCTCTAACGAACCCCGTTTTTCCCATCCCTAGATGTGTTTATATAGATACTCCTAGTCTTGCCCAACAACCAATTGCCTTCTATTACAATTATAATTTAAAGAAGGTACCAAAACTGCCCAGAATACAATTAGAATTAGAAAAAGGGCAAAACAGTAAATTCATGGCCTTCTTTTATAAGAACATGTGCGCGACTTCATTCAGCACGTCCCTTGCACTTGTTTCCTATCCCAGGTTGTAGAAAATCTCTCAAGCTTCGCGTGGGCAGTAAGATCGCTGAAAACGGACTTCTAGAACTCCAGATATGGCCAAAACAGTATAAGCTGCGCAACCTTCCCGGAAAATCCGAATTTTAATCAATTAAATCTCCAAAAATGACAAAAGCTTAGTATTCTTGCAAACCTGCACAACTACACAAAACACATCAAAACTACACAAACTTGAGTCCAAAACAATCAATTTAAGCCGATTTAGAATGCTCCAAGTGGATATAAAATCCACTTATCAAACACCCCCAAACTTAAACCGATGCTTGTCCTCAAGCATAAACAATTACAACTAACTAACTAACTAGTACCACTTTCGTAGGTGATCACGGTTGCATTTGGCATATGCAACAAGCCATTTAAACCCCTAGGCAGCCCTAGTGGACGAGTAAGGTCTCGTGAGGGCCTATAGCGAATGTACCCACAAAATCCAATGCAATGCAATGCATGAATGCAACTAATATGAAAAATGCAATTAATCTAGTACTAACATCCTACCATACCTTCAAATCCTTTCATGCCATATCATCGTAAGAATCAAAGTAAATACGCAATGTCTTGGTGTTGAAAGTGCAAGTATTCACATAGTTTACTCAATGAACATGCATAAGTTCTCACAAGTCCATGTCAAGTGTAAGAATAAGTTAGTAAACATGCTAAGCCTACAAGAACACATCTTTGAGACAACACTCGGGATCTCATACACAAGAACAAGCAAACACTCACATTCCACTCACAAAAGAATATTCACTCAAGAACAAGGGTAAGTGTATCACTCAATTCCAACAAAATCATAAACATGCTTGACATTTGGTATCAATCTAACTCTTAACACAACATACATCAATGACGATAATCAAAAGGTCTTTAATTGGGTTGTAACGGGGCTAGGGACAAGGTATGTCAAATAAGCCAAAACATGTGAAGTGTCAAAAGCTAGTAAGTACCATAATGAACCATTCACAACACCCTATTTCCCCCCCCCCCACATAATTTCTACTCTTCTTCTTCCAACAAAAATGCTCGACTAGTCGACTGAAATAGGATCACAACAAACACAAACAAGCTCTCATAATATATATTTTTTTCTTTTTCTTTCTTTTTCTTTTTTTTTCATATTTTTTTCTTTTTTTTTCTTTTTCTGAGAGCTAGATAAAACAATAATATAAACAATAACAATGATCCCATGAATTTATTACATATGCCGACTATCAAGTAAACAACCAAACCCAATCTCAATATTTTCCCCAAAAGTATGACCAACAATAAACCCCTCCTTGCACACCTTATTACTCCCTTAAGCACTTTACTAGCCTTTGACAATGTGGGTTCAAATTAATGTAAGGCCAATACAAGAAAAAGGTCTAGGCAAGTAATGTGGTATGTCACCGAAAAATAGGATTAAGCTCAACGGGTTAACTAATTGATCATGTTTAAATGGTGTGGTAATATGGGAAAATATGCGGTTATTCCTAATGCCTTTATCATTTTAATCGTCAAATAATGTCATGCGTTTCAAGAAAGACCTCAAACAACTGCTAGCAATGCAAACAATCCGTGTACACTCAAGCAAACGAATAAATTGCAAAAAATATGCAATATGGCTCAAAATCTCACTTGGTGGAAAAACATACTCAATCCCAAGCAAAAACCTCTCTAACGCACCAACTTGTATTCAAAGCATGCAAACTAAATCATCTTGCACATATTCATGTCCTTCTAATCACTTACAACATTCAATAAGTCTACTAGCTTCAACTTACTAGTGTATGTGTGTGCATAAGAACAAGCATATCACTTCTCAATCAAAAGCGTCAACAACACAAAATTCCTATCAAGCATGGGTGCAAATGCAAACTACTATGAACTCACATGAATACAAAAAAAAAACAGAATGTCCTATATGAAACAAACGTAGATAACACAAACATAAATGCATAATTTACTACTACTAATATGCAAAGCATGAAATCCTACATGAACAAATAATACAACAACAACTTACTAATCCCTCAAACCACCCCCAAACTTAAAATATTCAATGTCCGCATTGAATGGAAGTAAATACAAGGGATAGCAGAAAACATACCTAATCGTCCTCCTCCTCGGAGGAATCAGAATCTGGCGGTGGATACCGCGTACGAGCTCCATAGACTGGCCACCTTGCCTGAACACTACAAAATCCAATTGACAAGAACACAAATTCGTAATAAAAATAAGATTAGAGAAAAAGATTTACCCAATACGAATCGAAGAGGTGAACTTGCAATTAATTCCTCTTTATAATTGAATTTGTAGAGATTTAAATAAATAGAAGAGGAACTGGAATTTTATGTATAGGTGGGTATATATAAAAGATGATGAATAGGATAAAAAAAAAATTTAGAAGGTACGAAATTTGATGAATAATAATAATAATAATAATAATAATAATAATAATAATAATAAATATGAATTAGAATAGAAATAGGTTAGAGATTTGAAGAAAAGATGGGGAGTTTTGGAATTTATTTAGGAAAAGAATTAGATTAAATAGGGGTATAAATAGAATAGGAGGTGAAAACTTTTTTTTATATATATACATGCACAGCTGCTGAAAAAAAAATTGGAAGAGACTGCATCAAACGCAACCTGCGCGCGTGCTCAGCAAACTGCCTCACAAGCAGTTGCGCAGGCGCAGCCTGTGCGTCTCCCCCGCAACCTGCCTCTTCTCCAGTAACGCAGGCGCAGCCTGCGTTACTCACCCGCAATCTGCCCTGAAACCAGTAACGCAGGCGCAACCTGCGTTACAGACCTGCAATCTGCTCAATTTTTTATTTTTATTTTTCTGAACAGATTTTTTTTTTTCTGAAAACACTCAATTTTTTTTTCTTCCTACACTAATGCGTGGGTTGCCTCCCACGAAGCGCTTCTTTAACGTCAATAGCTTGACGCCGATTATACCTGGAAACTTCAATGAGGATAAAAAGCAAACAGATACACATATCTACGAATTTCTAATATAAACATATTGTGCAAATAAACCTTAGATTCATTGAAAGGTACGAAAACTTCCAAGAACCTATCATGCTCAAGAGACTTGGAAACATCAAAATAGCTAGAAAAGTCGTCAGAATAATCATTATAAGTACGACTCATATACTCCTCCCAAATCGGATCCTTATACTCTAAAGCAAGATTTTCAACTTCCTCAATCTTAACTTCCTTCTCTTTTATAATTGGACACTCATCAATTTTAATCTCGTCTACCAATGTATTAAGCTCAAAATTTTCTAGATTTGGTAGAATTTCAATTGCATCCAAATTATCATTAATGCGCATGAGACAATTATCAACTACATAAGTAGACTCATCAGACACAACATTATCATCAATTGCTAAACAAGAATCATGGCATAGAGGAAAATTGACACAAGGGGGAGTTCGATAACAACCTTCATGCCACACTGCTCGAACTTCCCAAATAAAATTATTTAGTTTAGCATTCTCCTCGTACCAAGCTATTGAATCACATGGAATATCATTGTCACTAGCAATCTCTAAAGTTGGTTCATCAAAAACTCCCAAAGAAAATAAGGGAGGATTAGACTGAGTTCCTTGAATCATTTTATTGAGCGCAATCTCCCAATCAGCAGGTATAGAAGGATTAGACTGAGTTAAACTCGTATCAACATCATTACACATATATGGATAAACATCCTCATGATATTGATTTTCAAACGAATATGAATAATCATTGCTAGGGGCATGTTGTGAGGGAAAAATGGTACAACACTTCAATGAGAGATTACAAGAATCAACCTAAATAATCTAAGAACAATGATTAAATAAATCGAATTATATTCCAAAAACCCTAATCTCATGAACCCTAATCCGAGAGGGAGAAGAGTGATTTTATGGACTGAGTTTGCAAGGTACCCCAGGCTATGATGATCGAATATGACCTATTCAATCCAATGTTCACAGCTAGGAGCAAGTGTTAGAGGTGTGTGTATCCAACCCCTTGCAAAGTGCCTCCATACTCTTATTTATATAAGAGATCAAGTCCTCATGTAGTTCTTTGATAATTTCCACGATCTGATAAACCTCATCCTCCCTAACCAACCTGCCATGATCCTTTATCACCATCCACCTGATTATCCAGTTTGTTAGCCTCCTGATAATTCCCGCTTTTTCTGTGATATATCGATACATACACGCATATATATATATTCCATATATATATATGATGTTAATCCTTGATAATTGTTACTGTTATACCGTTCCTATTGTTTAGGAGATATCCTGAGGGATGTTACGACGTACATTATCCAATCTCCTATAATATAGGCGATTATGAGCCCGCTGGTTTATTTTCTGGAAACCTTTGGGGTTCATGCGCGTACCCCCAACCTGGCAATCTGCTACCCAGGTGAACCCCTGCCTGGCCTTCACACAGCTTCACCCTTATCCGGGGTTCACAAGCACGCACCCCTGTATGAACATACCTCGAACTAGATGCCAGAATCCTGTCCTCCAGTCTATTTATAAGGCATACTAAATTACCATACTTACCCCTTAGCTCAATCTATCCATCCATATCCACCTGATTCGAGTCCATAACCTTAGTGGGCCTTAAATCAAGTCCAAGGCGGATTTTGGGCACAACAACTACCCCCCGGTTCCTTGTAGCCATTTGAATGCAAAAGGAACCTAACGTCATCCATACCCCCATCACCCTTCTACTCCATGCGAACCCCTAAGCCTACGCGAGCGTACTCATTGTAGGAAACAAGGGATTCAACCAGGAAGTATCCGTGCTCGTAACCGTACCCCTTCGCCTGTACCCTGAGGTTCAATGTCCCCCAATTTGTGGGTGCAGCCGTTGAACCTCCTAAATTCATCACCCAATGTATAAACGCATACCTGCTTGGGGATTTAATAAATCGCTTGGGATAATTATTCCTTTTAGATGATAACCCCTGAAGTAAACAAAGTCCTAGTTGGTCTTTAATTGCCTGAATTCCAAATCCCATAGCAACTCTAACATTTCGAAATTTGAATTCCATACAACTACTCTACTTCTCCAATAAACCCAATGTATTTAGCCTTCCACCAGTCTACATTCATTCTCCTTCATTTTCCAAAACACTCTTAATACCTATTATATTTTTTAAATAAAAAGAAAATCTCATACACGGGACTGACCAGATGGAGACACGTGGCCTACCTGTTCGTATCCCCAAGCCCTTATATGTACACCTCTTCGCACCATTTTCCTATTTTCACTTTTTTCTATAGCAAAAACTCTTTCTCTCTTTTACTCCAAGCGGTTCGTCTTCTCAGACCTCCATCCCGGCGAAGGTTTCCATTTTCCGGCCATCCTCTTCGCTTCAAAGGTATTCCTTCTTTCTCCTCTCATATTAATCTCCACATTTTCCCATGCTTAATAATTTACAAACGTATCATTGTGTACCAATCAGTGTTTACATTTCATATTTATGCCTATTGTGTATTTGATTTACTTTGTTCATCATTTCTTCTATGATTTGCCCACCATCCGTAGATGCATGTCAAACCAAGTAAATACCCTTGTCCTGTGTTGAGTCTTTTCAACCCTTGTCTGTTCAAATTCTCATGTATGCATGCGTATACTCATCAATTGTATGCTGGTTTAGCTCTTCCCCTTGTTCATCCCTCCTATTCTGTCCTTAATTGTCGTTTTGGTAGTGTCTTTGAACTTTATGTCAATCGACCCCTGCATATGCCCTACCTAATTTAAGCCTTTATCCAAGACCATTAGGAGTTGCTTCGGACCTTTCACCCTTTTTTTTTTAAATAAAGCCCATTTTGTGGGTTTCCCTTATATGAACCCCAAGATGAATTTGGATGCCTACAGCCATTCCCCTTTGTTGAAACGAGAAGACACGATCCTGGATAAATTGGGGGTTCCCATCCTTGAACCCTTATAATACTCCTCCACTGTCTTTTTCTTAATATGACAATTGCCGTTCCTCAAAAAATTGCTCCAGAGATTTGGAACTCACACTGCTTTTCTGTGTGCAGATGTCGAGCCAATCCACAACTGGTAAGTCTCCGGCTTCCATTGCCAAAGAGATTTCTCAGATGGCAGAAGCCTCCGAAGGTGACTCATTTTCCTCACCCAATCCCATATCCAGATTCCCTCCTATAGCTTCCACAGTGAGTGGCCGTACTCGTTCCAAAGTCAAAGTTCTTGACCCTACTTCTGCCCAAATCTCCCTTAAATCTCACTCTTTAGATCCTTCTTCTCTTGTACCCACTGCCGTTAGTTCTGATTCCCATGTGTCTGAGGAAGAGATTGATTCATTAGGGCATGTATCTGTAGCAGTTGAACCCTTCGATGATCGTCCTGAGACTAGCACAAGTCCAAACAGAACTTCCCCTATCCAGACTTCTAGTGCTGCTACCCCCCAGCTATCTTGTGCCAAAACACAGACTTCTATGACCGCCCAAAAATTGGGAAATCTCCTTGAAGCTTGCAACCCTGGGTGTTCATTGGTTGTACCTCAGCCAGAAGAAAGATGTCACGATTTCTCTAACTTTGAAACAGACCAAGTCATTCCATGTGCCGTGTTATCTGCTCAGTTTTTTAGACTAGGGTTGTCACTACCCCTTCATCCTTTTATTCTTGATATCCTTGATACTTACAAGCTTGCTCCCTTGCAACTTACTCCGAACTCATATCGTATGGCTATATGTATATACATCCTTTACGACTCCATGTTCCAAGTTGAATTGACTGCTCGTGAGTTGGGTTTCTTTTACCAACTCAAAGAGACCGGAAAAACCTCTGGGTTCTTCTATCTTACTACCTGGAATATTCATCAAGGGAAATGTATAAAAGGCAATAAGAAAGGGATGTCAGGGTGGCACGAGCAATTCCTATATTGCTATGATTGCCCAGAGTACCGAAAAGAATTTAACCCCTATCCAGACATGCCTACTCAAACCATCCTGGTGGGGGAAGAGTTAGAAAGGGCCGAAAAAGTTTTGAGAAAAAGTGCAAGGCTAGGAGATGGTGCTAGCTTGCTGTCTAAGAAAAAATTACTTCGTTTGGGTTTTTCCAAGAAAGTCAGCTCCAAGTCTCCGGGGGACTCTCGTACCCCTGTTGAGGAAAATCCCACTGATGGAACCCCACTTGAGCCAGGTCCACGCTCATATTCCTAGTAGCATACACCCACCGTTCCATTTATTTTCCATTATTTGATGCAGCATGCTTTCCGTGATTTTTTGCATACATGATTTACTTGATTTCTGCATGAGTACCATCTTTACTTTTGTTTTAACTTTACTAACCCTTCACGCGGTAATGCAGGTATGTCTTTTTCAGTGCCTTCCTTCATCACCAAGCGTTCAGCACAAAAGAATGTTCCCAAATCACCTGTACCCCTGTCTTCTGTTGAGAGAACCCCTGTTCCATCTACAAAAATCAACCCAGCTTCCATGGAGAAGAATGTTTCCTTAAGGAAGAGGCCCACTCAGTACACTCCTGAGGCATCTAGGGCATCTGGTTCCCGTGGGAGTAAACGTCCCAGGCATGAGATTGAACTGAGTCCCTCTGACACCATCTCTCCTGCTCCCCTTACTACTTTCATAGGTGCTATCAAGGATAGATTCCCTGTGCATTCTATCTCAGAGTGGGATAGCTTGAGCTTTGAGGAAGCTGCAAACAGGATATCCCTGGTGAATGCTGAAAGCCTCTTCTTATATCTGAAGTATAGCAACCAGATTCTTGGGGCTTCCAGGGCTATTGAAGAGCTTGATAGGGTACGTTCAGAGCTGAAAACCTTCCAAAATGATAAGAAGAAATTACTGGCTTCGAACAAGAAGCTTTATGAGAATGAGGGTACCCTAATCCAGGAGAGGGATAAATTACTGAGGGAAAGAGAGTCCATGGATGCCATTATCCTCAAGATGGATAAGGAGAAGGAAGATGCCACTGCCACCAGCAAAAAAGAGAAGGAGAAACTTGAGTTGAAGGTCCGAACCCTCCAGGGTGCAGTTGCTAAGTACAAGGCTACCATGTCCAGGCAAGGTGACAAGGAATACAATCTGGGCTACAAGGCTGGGATTAAAGATTATATGACTTCCACATATGAGGCTTTTCCAACTTTGGAGTGGGGTATTCTGGGCCAGGATGCAGTTGAGGCTATAGAGTTAATCAAGGAGGAGCAGGTTGTTGCTGCTATGCAGGTGAATCCCAACCCTGTAGAGGTTGAAGCAGTGCAAACTTCTGGTGATGCCATCATGCAGGATGCTACTGGAACTGAACAAACTGAGACTCCAACTGCCGAAGTCCTGGAGGGAGAAATGCAAACAGCTGAAGCCATGGAAGGAGGTCTCATAATCGAACCTCAGACAAACACCCCTCCTGCGGAGCATGAGAAGGAAGCTTTAACTCCTCTGGATGAAACCCAGGTAGTCAGCCCATCCAAGTTACCCCAGTAACCTGTTCGTATCCCCAAGAATTTTCTTTACTAAGTCAGTTTCATGAACTTTACTTTTGCTGGCATGTATTGCCATGAACTAATTACTTTGAGGGTGCGGGCTCCTCTGAAGGCCTCGCGTGATGTACTCTTTGAACTAGTTCCTTGGATTTTTACTATGGTTTATGCATGTCATTTGCTTGATAAATGCCTGCAGTGTAGTTAAATTGCATGTACACACATGCACACACTTCCTTTAAATTCAGTACTTAGTACTCCTTAGTTCGCATGCCATGCTTAGGAGTACCATCAATGTTGTACCTTATTTCGTTTGGCGTCAGTGCCAGGTTCCTCCTTGGAATAATCAAGCCTTTGCTAATCTTGGGGTTCACCTGTTATACCCCTGTTCATTAGTAAAATGAGCATGTATCCTTTCCTGAGAAACAGCAGATGTTCCATCCGTCATACTCCTAACATGTGCAAACCAATCATGTTTGACCATACAAATTCTTAAATCCGTACACCAAGTGAGTTTCTCACTAAGCCTGCCATTTCCGTCCCAAATCCTTATTCTATAGCTAATCCCTATCAACCATAAGACCTTAATTTACGGGTGATTGATGATCCACCAATCGTACCCCCAAATATGACACTTGTTGGTACATGTTGGGTTCCCACCATCCTTAATTTCTATACAATTTCCTTGTAAGACCAATTTCCTCAGTCATTCATATTACTCACAGATTAGGCCTTACTCGCCCAAATTCCTTGGGGTCGTGGTGAGGTTATCTTGAGGTTGGTTATCCACCATACTGACTACACGGTAATTCAGGATTCAAATGATTGAACCTTCCTGTGCGAGAACCTTGTGATCCTAGTTACCCTAGAACCTTCCAACTATGGGATTCCATCCCCTTTCATGCATGAACCATACATGTCCCAATCCATGTGCACATAACCCCCGTGTGTTTCCATCCATATATCCATATAACCCATATTTATATAACCCGTGTAGTCCATTAACATACATTCCATATGTTTTCCATCCATGTATCCATATAATCCATATGCTTCCATCCATTATATAATTTTGATTTTAAAATTTTATCCATTTTTAAGTTAAACTATCCTTCCTTTAATCGATGTATACCTACTACCCCCCGAGTTCTTTAATATAATTCTACTTATAATGAAGAACTAGGTTCAACAGTCGTATCCTTGATTTTTTTTTTACGTAGATAAAACAGGTTACACATAGCATGCATTCATTCACATAAATCCATATATTTTTAAACATAAAACGGAAATGAGAAAAAAAAAAGTCGATTTCAATTCCATTAAATCACATCATAGTTGGTGTTCAACAGGTAGGCGTACATTCACAACCCCCCAAGCACTTTATTATCATAAAGAGAAAAATTTCTGACCGACTGACCCTAATATGATGGTAGCTACAACTAATAAGCCACTTTTATTTTCCTACACCTGAAAGAGGTCTACAAGAAATGTTACCTGGGTTCAACTACTGGTAATATTTCTTAAGGTGTTCGGCGTTCCATGCCCTCGGGATTAGTTTCCCGTCCAAATCCTTCAAATGATAAGTTCCTTCCCATAAGACCGATTTGATCACATATGGGCCTTCCCAATTTGCCTCAAAGGCCCCATATCCTGGGGTCCTCATGTTAGGCATCATCTTCCTTAAAACCAGATCACCAACCTTTAAGGGTCGTGCTCGAACCCTGCCATCAAAGTATTTGCGAGTCCTTTGTTGATAGGCTGCAAGCTTCAGCTGAGAGGTTGTACGAACCTCTTCCACCAAATCCAAGTACAAACGATGATTAACCTCATTTTCCCTGGGATCAAAGTTATCTCTCCTAAATGAACTGGCACCGATCTCCACGGGTACCATTGCTTCGCACCCATAAGTTAGTGTGAATGGGGATTCACCAGTTGTAGTCCTAGGTGTTGTGTTGTAAGACCATAACACCATGGGAAGTTCCTCTGGCCAGCAACCTTTTTTATCCTCCAACTTTGCCTTTAAAGTATGTTTAATGATTTTATTGATGGCTTCAGTCTGACCATTGCTTTGGGGGTGGCAGACTGCAGAGAAGCCCTTAACAATTCCGAGATCTTCACACAAACCTCTCATTTCCTTGCTATCAAATTGCTTGCCATTGTCAGATATCAACTTATAGGGGATCCCATATCGGCATATAATTGCTCGAAATACAAACTCCTTTAATTTGGCTGCAGTGATCGTAGCCAGGGGTTCAGCCTCTGCCCACTTTGTAAAATAATCCACGGCTACAACGGCGTACTTTACTCCTCCCTTCCCCTTAGGGAGTTCTCCAATCAGGTCAATTCCCCAAACAGCAAAAGGCCATGGGCTAGAGAGTGGCTTTAATGGCACAGCAGGATTCCTATTTGAGTTGGCATACCTTTGGCATCGATCACATGCCTTTGAGAATTTGTGCGCATCCTGCTGTAGGGTTGGCTAGTAGTACCCCTGTCGAAGTATCTTGTGGGCCAATGAGGTTCCTCCAGAGTGGTTTCCACATATGCCTTCATGCACCTCCCTTATAATATATTCACATTCACTGCCTGCTATACATCGTAGAAGTGGTTTGTTGAAGCCTCTCTTGTACAGCTTTCCATCATATAAGGCGTAACGCGTAGCCTTATACTTCATTCTCCGGGCTTCATCCTTTTCAGCTGGCAGAACCCCTTTTGTTATGTACTTCAAGATGGGAGTGATCCATGTGTCCTCTACTTGAACCTCAACATCCATACAATCGAACCTTGGAATGCTAGGTTGTTGTTGTATTTCCAACGGTATCACCCCTAGCATAGTTGCTTCCCTATTAGAACCCATTTTTGCCAAGGCATCTGCACTTGAGTTTTCTGTCCTTGGAATTTGCACCAGATTGATTTCTCCAAACTTGCTCATCAGCTCTTGAGCGTACCTCATGTATAGATCAGTGCGTGGACCCCTAGCTTGAAAGTTACTTCTGATATGTCCCACTACCAACATGGAGTCACTATACACAGTCATATTTATCACTTTCATTTCAAGTGCCAGTTTCAGCCCCGCAATCAGGGCTTCATATTCAGCATCGTTGTTTGTAGCCTTGAATGTGAAATGAATTGAGCTCTGCAGCTTGTGGCCTTCGGGGCTTATTAGGACTATACCAGCACCTGCCCCATTTCCATTCACGGCTCCATCCACATAGAGGGTCCACCATGGTGCGCAATTTTCTGTTGGGGCTTCCTTCTCCAGAGGTTCCCTCACGGTTTCCTTGGTTTCCACCTCAAAGGATGGTGGGAATTCCAATAAGAAATCAGCAAGTGCCTGTCCCTTGATAGCTGTTCTTGGCTTGAATTCAACATCACATTGGCCTAACTCCACAGCCCATTTCATCAACCTACCTGAGGCTTCAGGTTTGTGCAGGACCTGCCTCAGTGGGAATGAGGTTCGTACCTCTATCGTGTGCGCCTGAAAGTATGGCCTTAACTTTCTTGATGTCAGAATCAACGCGTAGGCTAGCTTCTCCATGTTTGCATATCTAGTTTCAGCATCCAGAAGCCTCTTGCTCACATAATACACAGGGTACTGGGTTTGATCTTCCTCACGAACCAAAACAGAACTAATAGAGTGCTCAGAAACCGCCAAATACAAAATCAGGGTTTCACCCTCTATTGGCTTTGCCAGCAATGGAGGGCTTCCTAATTGTTCCTTCAATTTAGCGAAGGCAGCTTCACATTCGGGCGTCCACTCAAAGCCTTTTCTCTTCTTGATAGCTGCAAAGAATTCTCGACATCTGTCCGAGGACTTGGAGATAAACCTGTTCAAGGCTGCCACCCGTCCGGTAAGGCTTTGAACTTCCTTCACACTTCGAGGGGATCTCATTTCAACTAGTGCTTTTATTTTAGCAGGATTGGCTTCGATTCCTCGATGATTCACAATGAAACCCAAGAATTTTCCAGACTCCACCCCAAACACACATTTTTGGGGGTTCAACTTCATCCTGTATTTCCTTAGGATGCCAAACATTTCAGTGAGGTGAGCAACATGGTCGCCTGCTATCTTGGATTTTACCAGCATATCGTCCACGTATACTTCCATAGTTTTTCCAATCTGGTCCTTAAACATCTTGTTGACCAGCCTTTGGTAGGTTGCTCCAGCGTTCAACAGCCCGAAAGGCATCCCAATATAGCAGTAGAGTCCTCTATCTGTGATAAAGGAAGTATGCTCTTGATCGGGTTCATACATCGGAATTTGATTGTAACCTGAGTACGCATCCATGAAACTTAGCAAGGCATGACCAGCCGTAGCATCGACTAGTTGATCAATACGCGGGAGCGGAAAGCTATCCTTGGGACATGCTTTATTCAAGTCAGTGAAATCAACGCACGTACGCCATTTGCCATTGGGTTTCTTTACCAAGACCGGGTTTGCCAACCACATGGGGTAGAATGATTCCTTTACTAGCTTGGCCTTCAACAGTCTATCTACCTCTTCTTTCAGGGCGACGGCCCTTTCCCCACTTATTGCTCTCCTTTTCTGCCTTACAGCCTTCATGTCTGGATCAATGTTCAAATGGTGACACATCACCCTTGGATCTATTCCCACCATGTCCTCATGGCTCCATGCAAATACGTCTAAGTTGTTTCTTAGAAATGCCACCAGTGCTTTCTTGACTTCAGGGTTCAACTGTTTACCAACCCTCAATTCCTTAGTAGGATCAGCTGCATCCACCAGGATAGATAAGGTGTCTTCGACCGCCCCAGTCTTTTCCTTTGTTTCGGGCATTCGAGGATCAAGATCAATTTCCACTGGGTTCACCTGTTTTGCACCCTGATGGGGTTCCATCAACTGACCATCGGACTTCCTTAACTCCTTCATATCGTTTTCATTATCTATACTTTCAAAATCACTGTCACGAACTTCTTCAACTATGCCTTCGATCAATGGCTCCTCAGGAGCTTCCAGCATTAGTATCCCGTTAGGGGTACCTACCCCCTGAAAAGGTGAAACATCTGTATAGGGCTCCTCGCCTGGATGTTATACAATCATGACAACATTACACACTTGCTTCCTTTCAACGTAAAGATTCATCTCCCTTCCCTGTGCCGGGGTCCAGGTAACGATAGCATTGTTCCGAGGTACCCCCATCCACCAACAATAGATGTTTGCAAGCTTGTTCAGCTGTATGCAGGGCTTTACTATAGCACTCCCTTGAATCTGATTGACATCCATGAACACACCCAATTCCTCCGGGAGTTGGGAATTTCATTGACAGGTGATAGATGGACGTCACTACCCGCATTTCCTTTAACATCGGCCTTCCAAGTATCCCATTATAGGAAATGTCTTCATTTACCACCATGAATTCTACTACCTGTGTGGCCGCCCGGGGTTCCTCTCCCAAAGTGAGAGGGAGTTTCACCCGTCCCACTATCTGTACAGGGTTTCCAGTAAACCCGTACAATTCATTGTAAGAAGGAGCCATTTCTTTGTCAAGTAACCCCATTCTTTGGTAAGTGCTGTACGCCAAGATATTCACCGAGCTTCCATTATCCACCAACACTCGGTGTACGTTCAAACCTCCGATTGCGGCTTTAATTACCAAAGCATCGTTATGCGGGTGGTGTACGTGCCTGGCATCCTCCTCGGTGAACGTTATGTCAACTGCCTCGCCCTTAAAGAGTTTGGGCGGCCTTTCAGACAGGTTGTACACATTCGTGAGGGGTACGCCCCTTGCTTCCCGGGCATAATTTTTCTGGGCGTTCCTGCTAGTACCCCCGATATACGGTCCGCTAATTATAGTGCGGATACTGTTGGCTCTTGTAAGGCGTTCAGGATTCACCTTTTCAGTTTCTTTGTGAATTCTGTCATTCTTGTCTCCTTTGGCTTCTGGAGCTACGAACTCGGTGAGGTAACCCCTTCTTATAAGGTCTTCAATGTGGTCCTTCAAATGACGACATTCCGCCGTTTCATGTCCATTGGCATCGTGAAAAGCACAATACCGTCCTTCATTTTTATTCCCTGGGGGCCCATTTCTTACTGGCTTCCTAAACATTCCTGCCTTGTTCCCTACTTCATACACCTGTTCAATGGAAGCCGTGAGCGGGGTGTACTCGGTATACCTGCCTGAACCCTGAGAGTCCTTCCTAGTGGGATATTTGTAATTTACTGTCCTTCCTGTATTGGTTGCATTCACCGTTATAGGAGCTGTCTTTTCATCACGATGGGTGTTTCTGGTAGAGGAGCTTCCACCATAGGAGGTTCGTTTGTGGTACCCCCTATCTTTCGGGCTGTATGACCTACGCCTCTTGCTCCCGCTCCATTCCCTTGAACTTCGACTTTTCTCAAGTTTAGCCATTGACTCTTCAACCACCTTGTGAGTTTCTGCTTTGGCGTAGAAATCTGCCAAAGTCTTGGGCTCCGCCCCTTGTAGCTCTTTCCAGAAATCAGTGCCTGGGCGTACGCCCGCAATCAAGAAATTCTTATAGGTTTCATTTGTGGTCTTCCTCACCTTAGGAACCTCTGCATTAAACCGTTTGAAATATTCAGTGAGGGTTTCATTCCTTTCCTGCTTGATGTTCGCCAAAGTGTTAGCTGGGGGTGCGAACGCAACCGAAGCCCGAAATTGTGTCACGAACATTTCACTCATTTGCCTCCAAGATTGGACGGAGTTTGGCCGTAGCCTCTTGAACCATTGATGAGCACTGTCTCTTAGTGTAGCAGCCAATAAGCGACACTTCGTTAGGTCTTTCACCTGGTATACTTCCATTTCCGTATCAAATCGGCTGAGATATTCCACTAGATCAGTGGTTCCACTGAATTTTAGGTCTCCCACCCCCCGGTATTTTGGTGGGAGTGGCGAATCCCTCACCCTCTTGGTAAAGGGTGAAGCCACTGTCAAGCCTTCCAGTGATTGCTTTTCCACCTTTAACTTCCTTAATGCTTCACGCAGATCCTTTACCTTGTAATGTTCATTTTCTTCGTCTGTGAACTTGCTGCCATCATCACTAGAAATTTCATTTAACTCATGGCCATCATCATTATTTTTGGGGTTATGCCGAGAACTACAGCTTCGCTCAGCTTCAACCCCTTTGGATGGCCTAACAGACTTGGAAACAGATTTATCCTTTCTATGACTCTGAGACCCTTGTGATTTTGCTTCTGGGGCTTTCCTGGTTTGTTTTTCCTTCTTCCCATCAAGTTTGTGACGCAGGTCCTTGGCGTCCACCTTGTTACCCAACCTGTCAAAGACACTCAGGCTACGGGTGGGTGAACCCCGTGACTGTCGTACCTTTTCTTCTCCTTCAGTCCAATCTGGATCTGTCTGGTCAGTCTCCACATCAGAGAATCCCCTGTGTGAGGCTTCTTTTTTCGACCCCCCATCACTGTCAAAATCCAACCGAACAGGTGTGACCACCTTCTTTTTAGTCTTTCGATCCATGGAACCATGCTTTTGCTTCCATTTCTTTAGCTTTTCAGATTTCTTTTCCAAAGTAGCAATTTTCTTCTCCATCTTCTTAATCTTATCCTTTAACTCCTGATTCGTTTTCTCCTCGTCCCGCTCCTCATCATCACCACTTCGTCCACCTTCCGGTGTGTAATCATCACCAGATTTCCGAGACATCTCTTCCCTCAAGAGATAAAGCCAGCCCCTCCTTCTAGCGCCACAAATGTTGTGAGGGAAAAATGGTACAACACTTCAATGAGAGATTACAAGAATCAACCTAAATAATCTAAGAACAATGATTAAATAAATCGAATTATATTCCAAAAACCCTAATCTCATGAACCCTAATCCGAGAGGGAGAAGAGTGATTTTATGGACTGAGTTTGCAAGGTACCCCAGGCTATGATGATCGAATATGACCTATTCAATCCAATGTTCACAGCTAGGAGCAAGTGTTAGAGGTGTGTGTATCCAACCCCTTGCAAAGTGCCTCCATACTCTTATTTATATAAGAGATCAAGTCCTCATGTAGTTCTTTGATAATTCCCACGATCTGATAAGCCTCATCCTCCCTAACCAACCTGCCATGATCCTTTATCACCATCCACCTGATTATCCAGTTTGTTAGCCTCCTGATAATTCCCACTTTTTCTGTGATATATCGATACATACATGCATATATATATATTCCATATATATATGATGTTAATCCTTGATAATTGTTACTGTTATACCGTTCCTATTGTTTAGGAGATATCCTGAGGGATGTTACGACGTACATTATCCAATCTCCTATAATATAGGCGATTATGAGCCCGCTGGTTTATTTTCTGGAAACCTTTGGGGTTCATGCGCGTACCCCCAACCTGGCAATCTGCTACCCAGGTGAACCCCTGCCTGGCCTTCACACAGCTTCACCCTTATCCGGGGTTCACATGCACGCACCCCTGTATGAACATACCTCGAACTAGATGCCAGAATCCTGTCCTCCAGTCTATTTATAAGGCATACTAAATTACCATACTTACCCCTTAGCTCAATCTATCCATCCATATCCACCTGATTCGAGTCCATAACCTTAGTGGGCCTTAAATCAAGTCCAAGGCGGATTTTGGGCACAACAGGGCATATGGAGCATAAAATGAGTTCTCAGAATAGAACGAATTCACCTGATATGCATTACAATCCTCATAATAATTGAATTGTGGGTAAGGATTGAAGTCTTGATATTGTTCCTGACTGTTGTAGAAATTCTGAGCGTTGTTCCAACCAAAGTTGTACTCCATCTAGTCTCTCTCCTCAAAACCTGTTTAAGTTGTCTACCTCAAAGAACCTGTAGACACACCAAAGAAAGAAATACAAAAAGAAAGAAAAGAAAAATATATACGAAGATAAAATCCAAACTACAAGAAACAATTAACTCAAACTCAACATTACTGCCTTCCCCGGCAGCGGCGCCAATTTGTTAGTAGTATTTTTATGTGTTCGTTCGCAGGGAAGGACTGAATGTAATATCAAGCTCAAGTATCTTATCTCTCACAATTTAGAAGTGTAAAAGAGTGTTTGGGTTGTTTATAAACTAAATTAAACTAATTATCAATCAAGAATAAAATATATGAGGAAAACAATCCGAGAACTGGGGTTCTTCACTTGGTTTCAATGCACATTCAATATCTATGTGATGTCTACGTTCTTACTCTGCTGAAAACAATTCTTCTAAGGTTATAATGTTCTCTTCCAAGATACAATATAGTGTCTACAACTATACCCTAATTGTCACTTCCGTGATACAATCAAATTACAATCATAAACTATTACGCACCAAGAATTATAAGTCTCACAACTCTCCTATTAATCTTCCAATCAAATATTCGAGTTATGTCTGTTAAATCATGTACTAAAATCGCAACTCCTCTTCCAAGTTATTACAATCCTTAAAATCCAATCAAAGGTTCATGACTCCCCTAATTGTGTTAAGCTCTCAATAACAGATCAGCAAAGCAAGAAAATCACAGATAATTAAACACGCATGAATACCAAGGAATACTACCCAATCCTCAGATTAGAGAATTAGTTACACATGATTAAATTAACAAAACAAGAATTCATAGAAGAAAACATAATTAGAAGAATATAGAAAAGAAACCTTTAATCTTCAATCTTCAATGACAATAATTGTTCTCCAGAAAAATCCCTAAAAGCTGTGTACAGATTGTATCTCTCTAACTAACCACGTTTTTCCTATCCCTAGATGTGTTTATATAGATACTCCTAGTCTTGACCAACAACCAATTGCCTTCTATTACAATTATAATTTAAAGAAGGTACCAAAACTGCCCAGAATACAATTAGAATTAGAAAAAGGGCAAAACAGTAAATTCATGGCCTTCTTTTATAAGAACATGTGCGCGACTTCATTCAGCACGTCCCTTGCACTTGTTTCCTATCCCGGGTTGTAGAAAATCTCTCAAGCTTCGCGTGGGCAGTAAGATCGCTGAAAACGGACTTCTAGAACTCCAGATATGGCCAAAACAGTATAAGCTGCGCAACCTTCCCGGAAAATCCGAATTTTAATCAATTAAATCTCCAAAAACGACAAAAGATTAAATATTCTTGCAAACCTGCACAACTACACAAAACACATCAAAACTACACAAACTTGAGTCCAAAACAATCAATTTAAGCCGATTTAGAATGCTCCAAGTGGATATAAAATCCACTTATCATAGATAGCTGGGGTATCGACAGGTCTATAGCTATTTTACGGCAGGTAGATAGCTGGAGTATTCTTGAAATGGTAGTGGAATTCACAAGAGCTCACCTTTCACAATTAAAATTTGTTCTTTTGGAACATTGGGCTTCAGTACGCATTTATGTGAGGGTCTATTGTGCTACTACGGATTTCAGGACTGATGCTAGTAAGATTGATCGGGATACCATTGTAACTTTTTTTAGTTTCAAGAATCTATGGATTCAGTTTGTTAAGTAGTCTGGAAACAATGCGGCTATTTACTTAATTCGTTTTATTGTTTATCAATCTGATTGCATTGTCAGTTGGGGGTTTGTCCCGACTAGACTTGTTTAATTTAATGGAATGATCTTGCATTTTGTAAAAAAATAAAAATAAAGTAGGACTCTCCCAAAAAATTTTTGTGTCTCGTCCAAATCTTTTTCAGTCCAAATAAAGTAATCAAACGATCTGAATAGTGTCTAATCCAGCAAAGACTCATTAATCCAGCAAAGACTCATTCAGAGTTGTTAACAAATGGGCCCTAAAAACTGAAAGAGATATGATAAAGATGACATTCATTCAGTCGACATGTTTTAGAATTTAGATGGAACCAGGCACCACCAAAACCAGGATTTAAAAGCAGTTTCTTTCAGCCCACTGTCATATTCTCTACCCCTGTTTTCATATAGGAGTAGTAAACAATACCGACATAATAAAATCCACATGGCACACGGACACAAGTGTATAAATATACACATTTAAGCTTATCCAGATCAACAAAATACACACACGCACACACACACAAAACACCAACAAAAAAAACATTCATTTCACCGTTTTTTGAAGATGGAGAGGAAAATAATAGTAGCAGTAGATGAAGGAGAAGAGAGCAGCTATGCACTTTCATGGAGCTTGAAGAACATTTTTTGTTCTTCTGGTGATACCCTTATTCTCCTCTATGCTAAGCCTCCTAGAACTGTCTACCCTTCTGTCGATGG
Organism: Kitagawia praeruptora; assembly: GCA_037693485.1. Lineage (NCBI taxonomy): Eukaryota > Viridiplantae > Streptophyta > Magnoliopsida > Apiales > Apiaceae > Kitagawia > Kitagawia praeruptora. Next base: position 109,288,019 of record CM075351.1, on the reverse strand, counting down.
AACAGGTAGGCCAACATATTCATTATTTCGTCAAGGTACTCTGTTTTTGGTGCTGGTTTTAGACTCGTTTCGAGGATTTTTATCAAGTTACCAATTTTCCTGAAATGTTGTTACATGTGCTTATAGAGGATTTATCAGGATCATATGTTCTATTGTACACTAAGTTTTAACAGTGTTTTTGGTAGGTAAAAATGTTGATGTTGAGTTTTTTTTTTTTTTGGCAACAGCGTATATGTTTTCGCAAGATATGTTGGCGAGTATGGAGAGGTATGGTAATAAGGTGGCGGAGTCCGTGATCCTCAAGGCTAAAAAACTTTGCCAAGACTATCCTCAGGTACTTGACTTAAGTTCAAATTTTGTGATTCAATCGATTGTTTTTTTTTTTTTTGTGTTATTTTTAGATTTTGTTATCATGTCGCAAATTCGATATTATTCTAAGTTATTTTGCAATTTTGTTATCGTCCGGCCAGTTTTGACTGTCTTGTTAGTGAATTTCATTTCTGATTGCTTGTGTTATGTGAAATGAATAATGAAAAGATTAAGGTGGAGATAAAAGTAGAGTGTGGAGATGCAAGGGATGTGATCTGTCAGGCGGCGGAGAAACTCAATGTTGATATGGTGGTGCTGGGCAGTCACGGTTATGGTGCTTGGAAGAGGTGAAAACTCTACCTCATCCTTTTCCACTTAATTTCCTGTCCCTGAATAATTGCCTCTATACACACAACACACATAAGGATCGTTATCCATGTAATGCCTCTCCGCTCAGCAGATATGATTTTGCTTCAGAGTAGATTATAATTTATGAGATTGAATGTAATGATATGCAGGACATTTCTGGGAAGTGTGAGCAATCATTGTGCACAAAGCATCAAGTGTCCCGTTTTAATCGTTAAGCGTCCTAAAAAAACATCTCCTACTTCACCTCATGCTGCTGCTGCTGCTGCTGGTACTGGTATTGCGGGTGGAAAACAAGAATAAGCTGCTTACTTGATCAAGCTTCTGCATACTTGAATATCTCAAGACTTTGTTATTTTTTTTGTTAGTATGGTGTTGATGTTGGTTTTTTGTTTTTATCCTAATAAAATTTTCTAACTTGATCTAATTATTTTTAGCTGGATCGATCTAAATATGTTTCTTATAATGCTCTATGAATGGGATGTCTTGCAAAATTTTATTCCTTGCAGTGGAATGAGAATTAGAATCACACATTTCTTCTAATTAATATTCTAAAGCGGGAGTTTGAATTGCACATAGGAATGAGAATGGGGAAATGGAATCAAGGATGTGAGAAAGGAAAACTGGGAATGACTTGGATTCCCATGGGGGTATGTGAGGAATCGGTCACCATTAACGGGTAATCAAACCAGACGACCCCTAATAAAATCCGAATAAAATCCGGCAAACCAGACGACCGACCCCTAACTTTTTACTTTGGTAATCAAAAAATGCAATCCACACTTTGGATTCCTTCCATCTTAATTTGTATGCAAGTCCAATCTCTTTACTTACGCAGCTTACCACAACTACCAATGCAAACTAAGAACCTTAAAATCCAACAACGAAACAAGAACTACCAATTGAATTAAATCAAGTTGCAGAAGATATAACAGTTTGGAAACATGTCTGAGAATTAAAAACAAACACAAAATTTTCATAGTCATAACTTGACAAATCCAGTAACTAAAAACAAGTTAATTATTCATTAAATAAGTAATAACGAGATTAATAATTACCTGACAAAGATTAACATCTGAAGCCCATGAAACCCTTTTTGATTTCTGCAATCCCCGCATAATTAACACATACAATTAAACTAATAGTTTAATCCTTGGATTTATCATTCAAAGTTGTAATTTAACCCTAATTTTAAATGAATATAATTAAGTGAATTTGTATGTTCCACAACATGATTGTATATAAGGTTATGAATATTGTTAGTACGAGAGATGAGATGAGATGAGATTGGGGCCAAACAGGTCCGCCCTAGATCGTCTTGCTTTTGCTGCTGCTGTTGCCTGCCTTTTTCTCTCTTTTCTGCCTTCCGCCGCTTGGGTTTGGTTTTGGCCCCTTTTATTTTTCTTCTTTATTTTTATTTTTTTCTTTTATTTTGAAATTGTAATTTAGTTTATCATTTTATCATTCTACGTGCTTCTGACCGGTGATGCGCTGTAGCTGGGATAGGGCTGTAAATGAACCGATACACTCGTGAACGGCTCGGTGTTCGGTTCGGAAAAAGCTCGGTTCGGGTTCGGTTCGATTCATAAACGAGTCGATCTTGAATATGATTTTTAGGATCGATTTATAAACGAGCTGAACTTGATCACGGTAAAGTTCGACTCGATAGCTCATGAACAAGTTCGATTAACGTGCTCGTGAACATAGTTCGTGAACAGGATCGTGAACATAGTTCATGAACATATTCGTGAATAAGTTCGATAATTGGGCTCGTTAACAATTACGTTTCTTTGCCCTTTATTTTTAAATCAAATTTTATTTGTTTTTTGGAATTGGAAATGTGAGAATTTTATTGGTTGATGATTTATTATTATTGGTTGATGATTTATGATTTATGAGTTGTTCATAAGTGAGCTCGTGAGCATAAGTTCGCGAGCAATGTTTAAGATTTATTCGTGAGCATAATTACATGAACAAGCTCGTGAACAAGCTTAATGAGTTGTTCGAAAGCAAAAGTTCGTGAGTAAGTTCATGAGACAGGTTCGTGAGGTGTTCGTGAACTGCTCGCGAACAAAATTTTATCTTAACGAACCGAGCTCAAACATATTTTTTGGCTCGATTCAAGTTCGAGCTCGAGTTCGAGTTCGATAATTTCTTAACAAACGATACATGAACATTTTAGAGTTCGGCTCGGCTCGGCTCATTTACACCCCTAAGCTGGGAGGTGCCAACACGCACCTGAGCTTAGAAATTATTAGAAACTTTTGATCCGTATTTTTTTCTATTTTAAAATTTCAAAAAACCCATCAAAATCTTTATACATACATATATAGATGAGTAACATTCTATGGAGAAACACTTAGTGGAGAACCACTAATTTCTAGTTATATGATAAAACCAAAGTTCTATTTTCTTGGTTCTACAAGGAAAAAAAAATCTTCGCTAATGCTGACGTGACAATGCCACGGCACCTACCAAGTCATCACGGCTGACGTGGCAGTGTCACATGTTAGTGCCACGTCATCAATGATGACGTCATCGATGACATGGCACTGCCACGTGGCATTGTCACGTGGCACGACTGACGTGGCAGTGGTGACGTGGCGGTTCCAGAATTTTTTATTTATTTGTTCATAAATATAAAAAGACTCATTTTATAAAGCATACAAGCCAATTCTTTGACAAATAAATTTTACAAATTGAGAGACATGTATTTAATATTCATCTTAGAATTATATATATTTGGATGATACATGTGCTTATTTAGAAATTACATTTACGGGTGGACATTTGATTAAATATATATTTTCAGTTGATAAATTATTATTTCAAAAAAAATGTTGATAAATAATTGTATAAATAAATTGAGACCCGATTAAAATCCGAACTGAACTGAAACCCGACAGATGGGGTCTGGATCTAGGAATTCTGGTTTCAATCGGGTCCGGGTCCGGGTCCGAATCTGGGTCAATACACATATTTGAATTCGGGTCTAGTTTTCACAAAATCCAAACCGATCAACCCGTTTGCTATCCCTAGGTGGGACGTCCCAAAAAGGAAAATGTAAAGAAATGAGAGGGACAGACGGAGTACAAGTTTACATGTTCGACGATATTTATTTATCTATTTTTTATATATATAAGCAAGAAATGTGTTTATATTAAAAATAATTATGTGATTTTAGTAAGAACTAGCTTTGTAGCCCGTGCAAGGCACGGGCATGCTCTAGATTACAAATATTTATGAATTATTCGTGATCACGCAGTATTAGATTGTTGATATCTTCGACTGTTCATATCTTCGCAGCAATTGTTGTGAGTAAATAGAAATTATGTAATACCCGATCGTGACATGCAAATGATAATTCTGGTTAAATTAAATCTGTTTATATTTTACGCTATGTTTTGTTTTGTTAAAGCAAACTTGAACGATATGTAATAAATTGGTCAATGTTAAGATCAAAACCGTACTTCGAAATATAAATATATATAGCTAACATGGATGGATACAGAGATACATACAAGTATTAATTACATAATAATAAATGCATATTAGTTCATATCAGTTATTATTATGTAATAAATATGTTAGTGTTCCAATACCCAAATAGCCCCCGGAAATATAACATAGATATAATAGATATAATTAGTAGGGGTAATATAACTTTTTATATGAATAAATTTGCTTATGGAAACCCCCCCCCCCCCATTTGCTCTATTATATATGTGTGTTTGTTATATTGTTTTGTGCGTTTACGTATTAAAGATGTGATTGATGAGTTTTACTATAGTTAATGTTAATACAAATTTGTATTATATATACTTATATATACGCATGAAGGTTCTTTTTTGTATTGTGATATTTTTTTATAATATTTAATTCGTAAATAATTACAATACATCTAAAATGATTAATAAGATATGGTATATGTTAGTGAATATTATAGTACATTATTACATATCCACAAAAATTTATATATGTATGTATTTATGTTTGTACAAGTGAATGTATGTATAAATATGCATATTAATTATACAACAATTAATAGATTACAAATAATGAAATATTAATAGATTATACAACATAGATATATGTATGTATGTATGTATGTATGTATGTATGTATGTATGTATGTATGTATGTATGTATGTTATATAGTATGTGTTGTGCCCAAAATCTCCATGAGCTAGATTTAGGCCCATTAGGCTATGGGGTTCGGTCCATACGAGCTAGAAGATTGATCCAGTACGATTTGTGAAGATCAAATAGAAGAAATGACTAAGGAAGAATGAGTATCAGGAGGTTCCCAATGGTCAGGAAGCTGAGCTGAGCACTAGAAGACCAGGTTCCTCCAAGCAGAAGAGTTCGAATTAGCATAGCAACAGCCATAGAGATGATAAAAGCATGTGAAGAGTTATCCAGTCTAACCAGTTTGTTATTTGTGCAAGTGCTGACACCTAAAGGAAGGTCCCTAATCGATATGTCCCGAAATAAGGAGGTTCCTGAGAAACAGGCTCCTGAGATGTAGGTTCCTGAGCACCAGGTTCCTACGAGTTTCCCAACAGAAAGTTCTAGAAGCCATCTAGAACAGATAAACGAATTGATATTGGAGTATAATTCTAGGGCGCAGATGATCCTAGAATTATCTCTAATCAATGAAAGAATTATAGTAGGGTACGAACTCAAGTTTGTACTCTACTTAACCAACTAGTTCGTGGAAGGCTCTAAAGGAACCTGAGTCCTACACGAACTAGGTGACCGAATACAGCTATTCCAGTAAGAGACAGAATCATATTAGAACTACGTGAGCTTGATCCCTATATATACAAGGGTACGTAGGCACCTCAGGGTAAGACGCATTAAGTTCTCTGATTTTCTCTAAAGGCACTTGAGATTATTGGAGATACCCTCGAGCACAGCTCAACCCCCACAAACACAACCCAAACCTTTCACAGAACAGTTGATCGCTAGCCTATACGACTACCTGTAGACCTCTCATAAGTTGATTACGAAATCCACTCATCAACATTGGCGCTAGAAGGAGGGGATAGTTAATATCTTAAGAGTGGAAAAGATGTCAGGCAACTCTGATAGCAAAGCAACCCGTTCTGAGCGACAGATTCACGAGGGGAACACTTCTCCTCCCAGAACACCGAAGGTTACTAAAGCAGCTATGATGGAAATCTTAAAGACTGTGGGAGAACGTTTGTCGACTTTGGAGCAGGCTTCAAGCAAAAAGAAGAAAAAGAAGGCAAAGAAAGGCAAGAAGTCGAAGGTTACTCCGAAACAGTTGAACTTTGAGGAAGAAGAATCTGAGAATGGAGAGGAGGTTCCAAAAGATGGTGGAGAACCGAAGCAAAATAATGGTGATGAAGAGCTAGAGAATCCTGAGAAGAGTAAAACTGTTAGCAAGGGCCGTACAGGGTCCAAGGGAAAGAAGAAAACCAAGACTGGAGGTTCCTCACAGAAAAAGAAGAAAGATAAAGACCCATTTGTTGAGATAATTGAAGAAGAAAGCACGGATTCAGATGAGGATACTGAAGAATCAAGCACTGTAGAGTCGCAAGAGGAGGAAGGAACGAGTAAAAAGACAAAGGCGGAAGCTACTGGGGAGGTGACAGCAGAAGATGTCAAGAAAATTTTGGCTCAACTCAAGGACGAAAAGAATCTTGCTGTGAATCCTATAACTGCTTCTCCTTTCACCAAGAAGGTTCGAAAGTCGGCTCTGCCTAGGTCTTATAGGCCTTCGAATGAGTTGAAATTCGATGGGACTACTGACCCCATTGAATACCTTAGTCGTTTTGACACAGAGATGGATGTCTATCAAGTGAAGGAAGCCACCAGATGCAGGTTACTGGCTGCAACTCTACAGGGTGGAGCCCATCAATGGTTCAAAAGGTTACCTGCTGATTCGATTGGTTCTTGGGCAAGTATGGGGAAGCTCTTCGTCACTCAATTTAGAGCATCTGTTGCATTCGCACCACCAACCAATACCTTAGCCAATATTAAGCAAAGACCTAGTGAGACATTGACAGAATATTTCAAGAGGTTCAATGCAGAGGTTCCAAAGGTTAGGAAAGCATCTGAGGAAACCATAAAGAATTTCTTAATTGCTGGAGTCAAAGGAGGCTCGGACTTTTGGAAAGCACTTCAAGGAAAAGAACCAGAGACGTTGGCAGATTTTTATGCCCAGGCAGAACCCTTCCGTCTGGTGGAAGAATCTCTGGCCGAGTTAAAAAAGGACCCAGATTTCGTAAGGCAAAGTGGAAGCAAGAGGTCGAGACAAAGAAGCCCCAATGGTCGTGACAATAAAAAGGTGGTTAGTCGAACATCCCAGGTGAAGCCTGAAGCTGTGAATCCTACTAGATCTGTCATGAGTCAGGTCCCGCCACCAGCTTCCTATAACAATAATAAAAATGAGAGACCTATCTATGAAACTTTCACCCCTTTGGTAGCCCCGATCGATCACATTTACGCGGTGAATGAGAAGTCCTCATGGTTTAAGAAGCCTTTCAGAATTGGTCCCCCAGGGAATAAGAATGAGCGCCCATACTGTGACTTCCATGATAACAATGGGCATAATACTGCAGACTGTCGTCACCTCAGAGACTTAATTGAAACTCTAATCAGACAAGGGCAGTTGAGTGAATGGGTGGCTCAAGAAGGCAAAAAGTATAGAGATGAGAAGACTCAGAAGACACAGACACAGGAACCTGTTGTTATGGAAGGACCACCTAAGGCTGGGTGCATACACACAATTATAGGAGGTCCCCATATTGGGGGAAGCAGCAGGAGCGCCATGGAGAGGTATACCCGTGAGGATAAAGAACGTCCTTTGACCAGTATTTACAACCTGTCACAGAGGTCCCCAAGGCTGTTTGAAGGAGAGGATGCAGATATCACTTTCACTGACGAAGATGCTTCCTGGGTGCACCATCCCCATACCGATGCTTTAGTGGTCGAGGCAGGAATCGGGTCTTATGAGGTTCATCGAGTGCTAGTTGATAATGGAAGCTCTGTAAACTTGCTATCTTACTCAGCTTTCAAGAAGATGCATTTTCTGGATAAAGATTTAACTCCAACAAACGATACCTTGTACGGATTCACTAATAATCAGGTTCCTATCAAAGGTAAGATTCATTTGCCAGTAACTTTAGGTGATAAACCATGTTGCATTACACAGCTGGCAGAATTCATTGTTATAGAAGAGAATATGAATTACAATGCTATTCTGGGAAGACCCATTTTGAAGGAGATGAGGGTGGTAACCTCCATTTATCATTTAACTATGAAGTTCCCAACACCAAATGGAATTGGTGTAGTTCGAGGATGCCAGTATGAGTCTAGAGAGTGCTACACCAAAGCTTTGCAACATGCTGCTAAGGCTGCTAAATTGCCTGAACCCATGGACGAGGTTCCTGATGATTTCCCAGGAAAGAACCCAGACAAAATAACGCTTGATCTGCGTAGTACGCCCTTGGAAGGTTTTGTACCATCATCCTGTAGAGCCATAAGAATTGAAGAGATCATAGAAGAGGAACCTCATGATGAGATTCCAGTTTTTCAGGGACCAGATACCCCTTATTTGCTGATAGAAAGTGCACCTCCTACGGACAAGGATGGTGATGTGTGTATGGCAGAAGGATTGGATGAAGAAAAATCCTGAAAATTGAAACATAATGAAAGCAATGAAGACAGTCAGCCAGCATCAAAGAGAAGGAATGTCATGCACGAAGTCCAAGAACCTCAAGAGGACTCAACCACAGAGATGGAGGTAGACTTGGATCCTCGAATGCCAGAAACCATGGTCAAGGCTGGACCAGCTGGTGAAACTTTGGATGTGAAGATCAATGACAAAGATGGTACAAAAGTGTTGAAGATTGGAGCTCAACTCGACCCAGCCTTAAAGGAATCTCTCATTACCTTTTTTGGGCAAGAACCTGGATGTGTTTGCATGGTGTCATGCAGATATGGAAGGGATAGATCCAAGGGTCATGTGTCATAAGTTGAATATTGATCCAGAAAAGAAAGGAGTGAGACAGAAGCGAAGACCAGTTAGTGGAGAAAGAGCTCAGGCATTGAAAGAAGAGGTCGACAGGTTATTGGATGCAGGATTGGTTAAAGAATCTTTCTACCCAGTATGGTTGGCAAACCCTGTTTTGGTAAAGAAACCTAATGGGAAATGGAGAACTTGTGTGGACTTCACAGATCTCAACAAAGCATGCCCGAAAGACAGTTTCCCGCTGCCACGAATTGATCAGTTAGTGGATGCAACAGCTGGACATGCCCTACTCAGCTTCATGGATGCATATTCAGGTTACAATCAAATTCCTATGTATGAACCTGATCAAGAGCACACTTCTTTTATTACAGATAGAGGTCTTTATTGCTATGTATGCATGCCATTTGGATTGATTAATGCTGGAGCCACATACCAACGATTAGTAAATATGATGTTTAAAGATCAAATTGGTCATACTATGGAAGTATATGTGGATGATATGCTAGTTAAGTCTAGGGAAGCTGTTGACCATGTAAAGCACTTAGAAGAAATGTTTGGAATCTTGCGAAAGTACAGAATGAAGCTGAACCCTAAAAAATGTGTGTTCGGGGTGGAATCAGGAAAGTTTCTGGGTTTCATGGTGAACCACAGGGGTATCGAAGCCAACCCAGCCAAGATTAAAGCATTGATTGATATGAGGTCGCCGAGAACTGTGAGAGAGGTTCAGTCTCTTACAGGAAGAGTTGCAGCCTTGAATAGGTTCATTTCGAAATCTACTGATAAGTGTCAGGAGTTCTTTAAAGCTATAAAGAAAGGAAGCAAATTCGAGTGGACCGCAGAATGTGAGATAGCGTTTGAAAAGTTAAAGGAGCATTTGGGGAGCCCCCCAGTGTTAGCCAAACCTGTGGATGGAGAGACATTGATACTTTACTTGGCTGTATCAGAGTATTCCATTAGTGCAGTTCTGGTTCGAGAAGAGAATGGACAGCAGAGCCCAGTCTACTATGTTAGTAAAAGGTTACTTGATGCAGAAACGAGGTACACAGGAATGGAGAAGCTGGTTTTCGCATTGATTCTGGCTTCCAGGAAGCTGCGACCTTACTTCCAAGCTCACAAGATTGAGGTAAGAACCTCATATCCACTTAAGCAAGTGATGCATAGGCCAGAAACTTCTGGGAGAATGTTAAAGTGGGCTGTGGAGCTAGGACAGTTCGATATAGAATATAAGCCAAAGACAGCAATCAAAGCTCAAGCTCTAGCAGATTTCTTAATCGAGTTTCCACTTCATGTAGAGGTTACCGGCCAGGAGGGGCCGAAAGAGGTGGTAGAAAAACAGGCAGACAATGACAATTGTGCACCTTGGTGGACACTGTATGTAGATGGAGCTGTTAACAGTGGTGGAGCAGGTGCAGGCATAGAACTAGTTAGTCCAGAAGAGCACCAACTCTATAGCTCAATTCATTTTGCTTTTAAAGCCACGAACAATGATGCAGAATATGAGGCATTGATTGCAGGCCTCAAGTTGGCTTTGGAGATGAAAGTGGAGAATATCAGAGTGTTCAGCGACTCGATGTTGGTAGTTTGGCAGATTCGTGGTGGTTTTCAGGCGATAGGGCCAAGAACAGACTTATATTTGAGGTACTCCTAGGAGTTGATCGCAAGGTTCAAAGAGGTGAAGCTAGATCAAATACCCCGAGGAAAGAATACCAAGGCAGATGCATTGGCCAAGCTAGGATCTCAGAGAGAATCCACGTTATTGGGGGTAATTCCACTTCAGATTCAGGAGCAACCTAGTGTTTTCAAGGAAGAGGTAATGGACATCGAGTTCCCAGTTGAAGATTCCTGGATGACCCCAATATTTCGTTACCTGGATAAAGGGGAGCTGCCTCCCAGTCAAGATGATACCAGGAAGCTGAGGTATCATGCAGCCAAGTATGTAATCTATGATGGAATTCTGTATAGGCGGGGATTTAATCAACCTTTGCTCAAGTGTGTAGCTGGAGAACAATGCAGGTATATCCTCGAGGAGATTCATGAAGGAGTATGTGGAAATCACTCGGGGGGTAATTCTTTAGCCATGAAAGTCCTTCGACAAGGATATTATTGGCCAACCATCAAAGCAGATGCTACAAAATTTGTGCAGGCATGCAGTAATTGTCAGAGGTTTGCAAATTTTGATAATCGTCCTGTAGCACCTATCAAACCGATTGTTAGCCCTTGGCCATTCGCTGTTTGGGGAATAGACCTCATTGGAGAACTCCCGAAAGGAAAAGAAGGAGTGAAATATGCAGTGGTTGCAGTTGATTACTTTACAAAGTGGGCAGAAGCAGAACCACTTGCTAAGATTACAGCATCAAAGTTGACTGAGTTTGTGTTTCGAGCAATTGTATGCAGGTTTGGCATTCCGCAGAAACTGATTTCTGACAACGGGAAGCAGTTTGATAGTAGAGAGCTTAGAGGGTTGTGTGAGCAGTTTGGAATTCAGAAGGCATTTTCAGCAGTGTATTATCCGCAGAGTAATGGACAGACTGAAGCAGTGAATAAGATTATCAAGCACACTTTGAAGACAAGGCTTGAGGATAAGAAAGGAAGCTGGCCAGAAGAGCTTCCTGGAGTCTTGTGGTCGTATAACACCACGCCTAGAACTACAACTGGTGAGTCCCCTTTTACTCTTGCTTATGGTTGTGAAGCTATGGTGCCTGTGGAAGTTGGAACAGGTTCCTTGAGAAGAAAGTATTTTGACCCCGAGAGCAATGAGGTCAATCATAGACTGTATTTGGACATGGTCGAAGAGTTGAGAGCAGATTCGCAAGTGAAGTTAGCAGCATATCAACAGAGAGTTCGAAGGTATTACAACAAAAAGGTGAAGGCAAGACCTTTTAAAGTTGGAGACCTAGTTCTGAGAAAAGTCATGCCAAATACCAGGGTTCTAGCACATGGAGCTTTTGGAGCAAATTGGGAGGGACCTTACCAGATAAAGTCAGCCATTTGGGAAGGAACCTACCACTTGATGGATATGGATGGGAACCTTATTCCAAGAGCTTGGAATGCAGAACATCTCAAGAAGTATTATCAGTAACTCTTTTATGTGTTTTTCTTAGGAAAATTAAGGCTCTTTCAGCCCACGAATAAAGGCAGCTTATTAGTTATAGCTGACCAGTATTTTGATTTCAGTATTTAATTATGCATGTACTCGGGGGGTACTTGATCTGAACCTCCGTACTTGCAAGACGATTTCCTTTTTAAAGTATTGAGCGATAGATAGCTCTACGTTGAATATTTTGAGTGCATTCTTTGCAGCTATAGCTCCTTAATAGTTCTTTTACGTAAAAATAATTACCCAAAAGAACTGGGGGGTAGTATTCCTACTTAGACAATATTGTGCATGCTATGATTTGATATTTCATATGCCAATTTGAAACTTTTTAAGTGCTAGCTTTAATACTTGCATTGTGAAACAGGTTACCTTGACTAACAGGTTCCTGTAGTATTGTATTGTATTTGCAGGTCACCCTGACTTACAGGTCCCTGTAGCATTGAAAGTATGAATGTGATTCGACAAAGTATGTAAATTGAGTATGAATTAAGCCTTGGGTAGCTTCCCGAGCACGCATTAAGAGAAAAGTCCTAGGTAGCTTCCTGGGCATTGAGAAAAGTCCCAGGTAGCTTCCTGGGCATTGAGAAAAGTCCCAGGTAGCTTCCTGGGCATTGAGAAAAGTCCCAGGTAGCTTCTTGGGCATTGAGAAAAGTCCCAGGTAGCTTCCTGGGCATCGAGAAAAAGTCCCAGGTAGCTTCCTGGGCATCGAGAAAAAGTCCCAGGTAGCTTCCTGGGCATCGAGAAAAAAGTCCCAGGTAGCTTCCTGGGCATCAAGAAAAAGTCCCAGGTAGCTTCCTGGGCACGAGAAAAGCCTCAGGTAGCTTCCTGAGCAAATGTGATTGAAAAGCCTCAGTTGACTGAGCACGACATTGTTGCCAAAAGCCTCAAGTTTCTTGAGCACGTGAATTAAAGTCCTGACAAAAGGCACCTAAAGTCCTGACAAAAGGCATCTAAAGTCCTGAAAAAAGGCACCTAAAGGAACCTGTGTGGAGCCTAGACCAGCACACTTGTTCTTAAAGAGAAGCCTAATAAGCTCTCCCTCATGTGGAACCGTCTTTGGCACATGGGAAGAAGGAATAAAATCCTTAGCATTTACCTTCATAAGATGTCTAGCCTGACACATGAAGAAGAGGAATCTGTGTGGACTCCTAGAACGGCGCACAGGTTCCTAGAATCGCCTCGAGGCACAAAAAGGAACCAACATGTCTCGAGGCATGTTGGGACCTAGAGAATAGGACTGGGAACCAAGCAGGTTACCTTTCCAAGAGAAAAAGGAACCAACATGCCTCGAGGCATGTTGGGACCTAGAGATTAGGATTGGGAGCCAAGCAGGCAACCTTTCCAAGAGATGACCCGAGTTAAACAAAAGAAATTTTACTAACCTTAACTAGTTTCTGTTTTATGTTTATTTTGCAGATTTGATGGTCGAGGAACCTGGTCAAACAATTTAGGATCTAAGGTTATCAGAAAGGGTTTTTAGTTCAGAATGCGACTCTGAAAATATTGAGTGAAGCATAGGAAAAGACGTGTTTAAGCTTACAAGTAAGCTGTCGTGGTTTGATTGCCTTTTATTTCGAGAAATTATATAGTGAAAGTACGAGTATATTCTGTTTCTTACAAAGGGCTAGCCCACGTAAGCCTGAATGCACAAGTACGGACACTAAGTAATTGTTAGAGGGAATAAAGGTAAAATGCAATGATGGAAGCACATAGGTACAAATATAGATATGCAGCAAAAGCAAATAAATATCATAAACCATGAAGAGAGTTATGGGTACAAAGACCCAGAAAACCAGCATAAAGAGTTATTGGCACGAAGGCCATGGAAACCAAATTTAAAATTACATCTTGCGAGGCGTTACGAGGAGCCCGCGACCTCATCAAAAGTTATCAAAAGTTTTTAAAGGATCTTGTTGAAATTACGAAGGAGGAACTTCATCGGAACCCTTGGTGGCAACAGGAGGAGTTGGAAGGATAGGCTGAACAACTTCAGGAGCAGGAACCTCTGCAGTCTCAAGGTTGGCACCTGGAGACCTCTCAACCGTTTTCACGGGAGGAACAGAGGTTACAGCAGCAGCTTCATTTTCAAAGTCTTTGATCATCCCCACTACGTCCTCGCCTAGGAGAGACCAGTTTAGCTCGGGCATTTTCTCCCACATGGACCTCATGTAGTCACGAACGCCTTCGTCATAACCTTCATCATACCTAGCTTTTTCTTGGATGAGCATGGATGATTTGGCAATAGCAGCCTCAGCATTTAAAGCATCAACCTGAGCTTTTAGTCCATTGATTTTCTCCAACATGGGCAATTTCTCATCCTGCAAACTCTTCACCTATCCCTGAAGCTCATCCCTGCTATTCTTTAGTGAGGTTTCAACGGTTTTTGCTTTTCGAACAGCAGCAGTGGCTATGTTCACCTTACCTTCCATAGCAATCAACTCTTCCTTCAACCTTGAAACTTCTCCTTGTAATCGAAGATCATATTGAGTTTTCTCGGCAATATCATCACAAAAGCGGAGAGTAAAGAAAGCATTCTGGGCAGCCGAGAACCTCATAGCATGCATAGCTTCGACAGTATCCATTTTAGCCCAGCTGGCAACTGTTTCTGGAAGCACGTGTGTGTCAATCAAGTCTTTGAACTGATTCTGTGCCACAGCTGATTCAATCTTCACAGCTTTTCCCTTTTTCATAGACCTGGTTTGGGAGCTTCCAGAGAGGTCAAGAGTAGATTGAGCTAGCTTACGCTTAGAGGAACCAGACGGCTGGACTGAGGCTGGAGTGGGAACTTGGTTGATAGGAGTTGCAGCAAGCGAAACCTCCTTATCTTCAACCTTGAAGATCTCGTCAACATTCTTGGATCTTCTTATGAAAGAAGGAACCTTGGGAGCCATACCTGTGAATACAAAATCAGAAAGTAAATCAGGATAAACAAAGAGCATGAGAAAAGCGAACATAGTTGCAGGAATACAGTAAGGGAAAAATAAAATAAAGTATTACCAGGGGAAGCAGGGAGAAAACCTAGGGTGACGAGATTCTCAGGTGTTAATAGAATCATACAATCCCTAAGGGATGAAGAATGTTTCAAAGCCTCTTCAGCTCTTTGAAGACAGACTCCAGAAAGACATGTTTGTTTGGGAACATGAGGACGACGGTTGAATTGGACACGGATAGGGGGACAGTCATAACAATAAAGAAATTGCTCCTGCCATTGATCAAAATTTTGTTTAATGCCTTTTATACACTGACCTTGATGACAGGGCCAGGCAGTTAGATAAAAACAACCGGAACCTTTTCCAGTATCCTTTAATCTGAAGAAATAACCTAACTCAGGTGCAGATAAAGGAGTAGTGAACAGACTGGAATACAGAATATATGTGCTCATGGCTAGCCTATAGGAATTGGGAGTCAGTTGGAGAGGGGCTAAGCCATAAAAGTCGAGAACTTCTTGAAGAAAAGGATGGAGGGGGAAATAAACACTCACTTTAAAAAAAGCGGCAGAGGTCACTGCATTAGGAATACCACGTTCAGGAACTTTAGTGTCGAACCTGTGAGCCCTCTCACCAGGTTCCGGGACAATAATTGGACAGGTTGGACGAACACACTCTTCCCACAACTTCTCTAACCTAGCTGAAGTCATGGACGAATCAACTTTCTCACAGAAAGGCACAATCTCTTGTTTATATGACTCTCTCTCGACTGTTATCTCATTGTCAAAATCGGGTTCAGGGAGTACTTTCTGATCAGGCTTTGACACTTCTTCCTCGTCAGAAGGCCAATCGTCTCCTAAGTCAATGAAATCAGGGGAGTTAAGAGTTCTATTTTGTTTAGTTGGAAGTCTAATAAGGATGTTTTGAGGCTCACCTAAATCTGGGATAGAGATTTTAGACCTGGTCCTATTGCTGATTGACTTGGTAAAAGCAAGGTTTATCAAAGAATGGTGGTCTGAATGTGTTGAATCAGAAGACATCTGCAAAGACAGACGAAGAAGGGTCAGGAACCTAAGAGAGATACTAAGGTTTTGAGATGCTAAAACAGTTATACATTAACAAGCAGGAAACTTTATAGGAGATCTCAATGGGAGTTACGCAAATAAAAAAAAACAGGTGAGTGCAGAAGATGAATCGACGGTTAAAGTACTGATAAGCCAAAGATTGTGAACGTTCGTGTGTGTCAAATATGGAGTGAGACGAACAGATGCAGACATATACATATACTATCAGATAAAAGACAACATGCAAAACATGGATGCATAGATAGTATGAAACGAAATTGAGAATACGCAAGGACCAAAAGAAATGAATCGAAATCATACCTTGAATCGAAGCGAACGGCGAAGAACAAGTTGAATTGAGCGAAGGATCGTCGGTTTTCTTCTTCTCTCTCCAAGGGTTTTTGCAAGAATTTGGTAAAGGTAAAAATGGACCTGAGGGGGTGAGATGGCGATTAAATAGTCAAGGTAAATGAAGCAGCTCCGTACACGTGGCAGAGCATTACTGGAGCGGTAAAACGAAGAGGTACACGCGTAAGAGGCGTGTGAACCTAGGGAACTTACGCATTAACTGCAGCACCGGTAAGTGATAAGTTTGAATTTGAATTTCGAATTATCTCATGCTTACCAATCGTTATCCCCTCTTAAATTATTAAATTTAAAGAGACGTGGAGTTGAGTGACTCCTGGGGAGCTGAATGCAAACATAGAGTAGATTTCGAGAGCTGCGATCTGAAGAAGAAAATAGCAAGATAACAGGTTCCTTGGTACGAAGGAAGCTTACTCAAGATTATATTAAGCTGAAAATATTCTATGTCCTGTTTCCTATGCCGAGTTAGCTCATATAGGCTTGGATATAAAATGTTGAAGCAAAGTATTGTTACTAGAACGGTTTTGCATTGAACTTTTGATCGTAGAATTAGAATAGGTTCCTTTCACATTACATGATTTCAAGGAACCGGGGGGTACTTGTTGTGCCCAAAATCTCCATGAGCTAGATTTAGGCCCATTAGGCTATGGGGTTCGGTCCATACGAGCTAGAAGATTGATCCAGTACGATTTATGAAGATCAAATAGAAGAAATGACTAAGGAAGAATGAGTATCAGGAGGTTCCCAATGGTCAGGAAGCGGAGCTGAGCACTAGAAGACCAGGTTCCTCCAAGCAGAAGAGTTCGAATTAGCATAGCAACAGCCATAGAGATGATAAAAGCATGTGAAGAGTTATCCAGTCTAACCAGTTTGTTATTTGTGCAGGTGCTGACACCTAAAGGAAGGTCCCTAAGCGATATGTCCCGAAATAAGGAGGTTCCTGAGAAACAGGCTCCTGAGATGTAGGTTCCTGAGCACCAGGTTCCTACGAGTTGCCCAACAGAAAGTTCTAGAAGCCATCTAGAACAGATAAACGAATTGATATTGGAGTATAATTCTAGGGCGCAGATGATCCTAGAATTATCTCTAATCAATGAAAGAATTATAGTAGGGTACGAACTCGAGTTTGTACTCTACTTAACCAACTAGTTCGTGGAAGGCTCTAAAGGAACCTGAGTCCTACACGAACTAGGTGACCGAATACAGCTATTCCAGTAAGAGACAGAATCATATTAGAACTACGTGAGCTTGATCCCTATATATACAAGGGTACGTAGGCACCTCAGGGTAAGACGCATTAAGTTCTCTGATTTTCTCTAAAGGCACTTGAGATTATTGGAGATACCCTCGAGCACAGCTCAACCCCCACAAACACAACCCAAACCTTTCACAGAACAGTTGATCGCTAGCCTATACGACTACCTGTAGACCTCTCATAAGTTGATTACGAAATCCACTCATCAACAGTATGTATGCATGTATGTATATAATATTATAGTATATTATTATATATCCATAGAAATTTATATATGTATGTATTTATGTTTGTACATGTGTATGTATGTATGTATGCATATTAATTATACATCAATTAATAGATTACAAATAATGAAATATTAAGTATGTATGGATGTATGTATGTATGTATGTATGTATGTATGTAGGTATGTATGTATGTGTGTATGTACGTATGCATGTATGTATGTATGTGTGTGTGTATGTATGTATGTATGTATGTATGTATGTATATGTGTATGTATGTATATGTGTATGTATAATTATTGGGATTATACATTATACAAATATTTATGTATGTTGCTAATGATTTTTAATATTAACTCAAATGCTCACACAGCTCAACTGGTTATGGTGTTGCATTTAGTTATGCAAGGTCACGAGTTCAAACCCTTTGAATATCATTATTTTTACAAATATTTAAAGTTAGATTTGGAGTGAGGTTCGGAGAGACCGAGCCTATGAATTAATTTGCTCAGGGAAACCCCTTGTTGGTGTATTAGAGTTAGGTTTGGAGTGAGGTTCGGAGGGACCGAGCCTATGAATTAATTTGCTCAGGGATACCCCTT
Organism: Kitagawia praeruptora; assembly: GCA_037693485.1. Lineage (NCBI taxonomy): Eukaryota > Viridiplantae > Streptophyta > Magnoliopsida > Apiales > Apiaceae > Kitagawia > Kitagawia praeruptora. The sequence goes on along the minus strand of CM075351.1, from coordinate 109,269,804 downwards.
GTTGGTGTATTAGATATATACTAACTCAAATACTCACACAGCTCAACTGGTTATGGTGTTGCATTTAGTTATGCAAGGTCACGAGTTCAAACCCTTTGAATAGAATTATTTTTACAAATATTTAGAGTTAGGTTTGGAGTGAGGTTCGGAGGGACCGAGCCTATGAATTAATTTGCTCAGGGAAACCCCTTGTTGGTGTATTAGAGTTAGGTTAATTTGGAGTGAGGTTCGGAGGGACCGAGCCTATAATTAATTTGCTCAGGGATACCCCTTGTTGGTGTATTAGATATATAATATGTTGCCCAGTAATTAACAATTGTAGAAGGGGGTTGAATACAATTGTATAAGATTTTCGACTTAAGCAGAAATAACACAAGTATGAATCAATAACAGCTTTATTAATTCTGATATAAAACTGTTACAAACTCTCTTAAGAAATCCTTATGTTCTTAAGAGCTGCTAGGTTACAAGATAACTCGTGTAAGCGATTACTATAATGTAAAACCTAAACTGTATTTATATTGTGTACATAGAGATGCACAAAAGGCCCATCGGGCCGGGCTTTGAAAAGCCGGGCTTTTTGGTCAAAACCCGGTCTGAGCTTTGACTTTGGCCGGGCCGGGCCGGGCCGGGCTTCTGTGAAAAATGTGAGCCCGTTTAGGCCCTCAACGCGGGCCGCGGTGGGCTTTTTTCCGGGCCTGAAGCCGGCCGGGCCGGATCGGGCTTTTTCCGGGATCAAATCGGATCGAGATTTTATGTTACACAAAAATGTTCTTTATGTAATAATGGCAGACATGTGTTAAACAATCTATTTTGCCGATACAAATATTACATTTATCGATTTACTTTTTGATTTGATAATATATTAATTGATTACACGTGTACTTAACTTGTTTTCGTTCATGTATCGTAATATATGCATATAAATAATCTTATTATCAATAATGAATATGTAAATATATATGTACTTAAATAATTTTTATATTTGTAGGAAGTGTAAATACATAAATATTTATGTAAGTATACTAGAATAATCGAATTTTACCCGGGCTTTTTCGGGCCGAACCGGGCTTTTAATCGGACCGGGCCGAAGACCGGGCTTTTGCTGGGCCGGGCCGGGCTTTGCCCAAAAATATAGGGACCGTTTAAGGCCCTTGGGCCGGGCTTGACCGGACCGGGCTTTGACTGGGCCGGGCTTTGACCGGGCTTTGCCGGATCGGGCCGGGCCAGATTTTCGGGCTCGGGCTTTTTGTGCATCTCTAAGTGTACACAGTTACACTATCAATTACAAGATATTCTAAATCAATTACATATAACTATGAATGCATATCTTGTATGATAGCTGTCTTCCTATAATTTAGGAACCGACATATCAATCTTCCTTGATCTCTGGTCTGATGAGAATCTTTACAAAATACTGACCAGCTTCTAATACTGACAATACCTTCAAACTGACCTTGTATTACTGATGATGTCAGCATCAGTATCTTGATCAGTAACAACCCAGATCCTGATATCACTTAATCAATATCTAACAATCTCCCCCAGTTTGTACTTAATGAAATAAAGCACAAATTACTTGATTCAATGATGTCAAAAACTCAAAACAAAAATCTATGAGTAATCTTTAGGTTCAGTCTCAGAAATCCTTACAAAGAAATTACTTATCTGCAAGAAACTTGATAATAATTCCTCTTCCTTTTCTGCTAGAATCTGAATCAGTCTTTTCTTCAGACTCATGAGTTCTTCATTGTTCTTGTCAATCTGATAAATACCAGCCCTGAGATTTTGAATTGAGCTTCATGGTAAATTCAACTCTCCCAACAGTAAATATGCAAGATTTCTTCCACCAGGATTCAAAGATAACTGTTCTTGCATCAGAATTACTTCTTTAACAGCTGAACCCTTTTGCATTTCTACCTCTTGTCCTTCTGTGTTCAAATACATGGGAGTATAATTACCATCATATCTTGACCCTCCGTCCAAATATCTGGATTTTATTTTCATGAAGATCATAGTACACCAGTTTCTGTAAACCAGCTTCTCTATCAGGAATGCTTCTATTTTCAAGCAAATAGAGAACATATTTCAGTTCTTTTGTTGACTTGCACAATACATCATGAATGCTTAGCCTCTTGACACTTTTATCTTTCATGAAGTACAACAACTTTTCCATCATCTTACCATCCATCTTGCATGCAACAATCGCAACAGATTCAAGTTCCCAAAGATCATCAACAGATAATTTGTCACCTAATCTTCTGGTAAGAAAATGTTGATCTGCTTGAAATAAATATATGAATTCTGCATCCCTAGAGCCAAATCCTCCTCTATTGTAAGGTTCCAGTCCCTTCATATCAGAACTCATCTTAATCCACCTTGATGAACCTTTATCAAACTTAGAAGATTTTGCTTTCTGAAGTCCAGGAATCATTGGAGGTTCTGAGATTACTCTTCCAGACTTAAAAACAACTGGTCCAGTATACTTCAGTTTATCAACTTCCACCCACTTTTTCCTTCTCTTCTTTGTTTGTGGATCACTAGGTTCTTCTTTTTCTTCTTTCACTTGTTTAGATTTATTAACAAATAAATCCTTTTCAGAATTAACCAGCCTTCTGAAATATTCTTTGCTAGCTCTTTCAACAATATCATTTACACTGTTTCTGACTTCTCTAGATTTTCTAACATCACCAGTATCAAAGTCAACAGTCTCATTCTCTGCCTTTTCAACTCTCTTTCTTTTTCTCTTTAAAGGAGTTTCTTCTTCTTCTGTACCAGGCTTATTAAATACATTTTATGATGGAAAATATTCAAGAGATAAAGGAGTTTTCTTCTTTAAATCTTCAGTAATCTCCTCTATTCTGATTCCACTAGACCTTGTCTGCCTTGTACTTACTTGAACAGGTTTCCTTCCTCTGCCTCTATTTCTTCCTCCTCTGCCTTCTTTTTCCAGATTCAGAAACATAAGTTGACTGATTAGTTTGAGTCTGAGTTGAACTCCTCCCCTTTACTAAACCAGCATCAGAGGTTCCTTTTCCTTTCCCATGTTGTTGGTGAGTACTAGTACCACCATCATTTCCAGAAGTATCATCCTTTCTCACAACTGGATTAGGTGTAAATTTTGTTTTGACTACTACCTTCTCCCCCTTTTTGACATCTGCATCTTCTTCAATAAAGAAAGATAAGATAAGCTTGAGAGTCTCATCAATAGTATCAACTTTAGATTCCAAGACATCCATTCTTGAATCCATCTTATTTTCAAGTGCCTTAATATCATCAGCAAGAAGACGAGCTTGAGAAGCAGTAGCAGATATAGAAACAGATGTATGAATATCAGCTTGAACTTTAGCATTATCATCCTTCATAGAATCAATCTCACTCTTCAATCCTTTTGCTAGAAGAGCATTAGTCTTGAGAAGTGCCTTAAGCTCAGGAGTAGACATCCTCGTGGCAATGTAACTAGAATGAAAAAGAGCATTATGGAAATTCATCTGAGCATCCGGCTGATTCCATTCAGTATCCCATTCATATCCCCTTGCAGCTTGAGTATCAGCAGGAAGTTTAGAACTGTACTCCCCTCTGAACTCTTCTTGAGTAATAAACTGGATGTACCTACTCGAAGATCCATAAGCAGATACTAGACTTGCTTTGATGGCTGCCTACATTTGAATTGCCTTAGGATCAACTTCAGCATGATCATCATCATCATCTGAGCTATCATCAGACTCAGGAAGTTTGTCATCCACATTATCTTCAGGATTCATAACTCCTTTCAATCTCAAATCAATAGTAGATGGAACTGTTGATTCCTGAAGACCTGCATTGGAAATAGAAATGTTTCCTAAATCTCTCTTTTCTTTTAAAGTGATCTCATCACTTCTCACAACATGACCTAAGTTACTTTCAAGAGTAACTACTACCTCTCCAGAAGTTTTTAACTTCGCACTCTGTTCTACCTCACCTTTTGCCAGTTCAGGAGACTACCTCTCTTCACTCTTTTTTTTCTCTAATTGTTTACTCTTAGTCTCACTAGAAAGGTTCTGGCTCAACAAATTCAAAGAAATAAGAGGTGGCTGAGAAGAGTGGTCTGAAGTCATACAGATAGAGGTATCCCTTGTATCAGGTCTATCTGTAATCATAATATCAGTAGTAAGAGAAGTAGAGATAGAAGTGTTACCTGAGGAAGTGATTAAAGATTCCATTAGCCTTGCAGAAAGTGGCTCGATAAGCAATGGAATATCTGGAATAGTAGTACTTGCATCAGGATTGACAACTGCAACTAAAGCATGACTTGCATCAGTATTTTGTACTAATGGTTCTTGTGTAGTCTGAGGTTGTGAAGCTTCTTCAACACTTTGAGTCAAAGGTTCTTGTGTGCTTCCCTCATATGCAGTGTCCTTCAGTATATTATCACATTCAGCAATATGCTTGGCATGAACAGCTTTATCTGCCAGACTTTGAACTAAGTCAAATTCGATTTCTAAAGCCCCTTGAGCAGTGTCAGGAAACTCCTTTGCTGATGTGATCTTGCCTGCATCTTCACTTTGAGAAGATGGTTCTTGTGGGGCAGGAATATTCTTGTCTTCACTTTCCCTTTGAGAAAGTGGTTCTTGTGGTACTATTCCTTCAGCAATGTCTGCATCCATACTTTGAATGGATGGTTCTTGTAGGACTGGATCTGCAGTAGCTGCTGAACTACTTTGAAGTTCAGGTTCTTGTGGGATAGATCCTTTCAGAGGTGATGATGTCCTCTGTTTCTTTTGTCGTTCAAAAACTATTGCTGTAGTTTGTTGTTGCTTATAAAGAGGTGGTGGCTTTTGTCCAAGTTTGACAGCAATGCCAACAACTTGTTCCAGTGACATATCAAATGTCCTCTTATGTGGTGTCGTAGAGACTGGGGAATCAGAGATTTCAACAGTCTTCACAGGTGAAGTACTAGAAGTAGAGACATTAAGATTAGTAGTTGAGTCAGGAACTGATGATGAAACCAGATTCTGATTGTCTTCTTTATCATCATCAATATTCTGTATCTCCAGTGGAATGAAGTATTGACTCTTCTTAAGTAACCTTCTTCTTTTCTTTGGCTTTTCAGAAATGGCTAGTTCTTCAGGATCCACAACAATAACTTCCTTTTTCTTCAAAGAAATTGATAAAGGCAATTTGTCATCATCAGAATCATAATCAGACTCAGAATCAATTTTCTGACTGAATTTCCTCTTTTCTCATGTTTCCTTATACACCCCTATGTCAATCAAAGATTGATCAACTTCAAGCACAGATTTCTCCTTAACCAAGACCCTTTGTTCATCCCCTTGTGACTTATTTTGAGATTGGGTTGGAGTGGAAAAATTCTTTGACCCTGATTGTCTTCCAGACACATCAAATCTAGCTAATTTCTTTGATTTTACAACTGATGCCTTTTGTGAGACACCAGAGGTGGATAACTGTTTGGTAAAGTGTTTGGGTTGTGTGCTTTGGTCAAAAATAGGATGGGTAGTTTCCTATCTCATAGCACCAGAAATAGGTCCGAGACCATCAGTAATAGATCCATAATGAGTAGGCATTCATTTTTGAGTTGCACTTCTGGTTCTAACACCTACTTCAAGATTCCCAATAATTAAATCAGGAGTATGACTTTTAGTCCATTTCCTTGCTGGTGGTAGATCATACCTTGAATTTGATGCTCCCCCTGGATTGGTGTTATCTTCAAAAGAACTAGTGTTGATAGAAGCTCCCCCTGAGATATTGCTATCTGTTTCTGATCTGCTGTCAGAATTGTAACTTGAATCTATTTCTGATGAATCTCCTCCTGATGTTTGATTTGTTTCAGTGTTGATGATCTCTTGATGTTGCTCCCCCTCAACATTTGCATTCCTATCAATAATCTGTGTTTCATCAGTAATAACTAGTTCATCAGGATTTGATGAATTATCAGTATCTGACAAGATTTCATCAGAATTCTTGGAGGCTTCATTTGCAAAAATCAAATCATCATGTAAGTCTTCAGAAATTCCTGTAATCTTCTTATCATCGAAAGATACATTTATAGACTCCATGACTGTCTTTGTTCTTAGATTGTAGACTTTAAAGGCTCTTCATGATGGATAGCCAATAAAGATGCCCTCATCAGCTTTAGTCTCGAATTTTCCAAGCTGTTCAGGATGAGGTCTTAGAACAAAGCACTTACAGCCAAATACATGCAAATGCTTCAGACTTGGCTTCTTTTCCTTGATCATCTGATAAGGAGTTACACCATGTCTGTTAATCAGTGTAATATTCTGAGTGTAGCATGCTGTGTTGACTGCTTCTGCCCATAAATATGTAGGAAGTTTAGCTTCCTCCAACATAGTTCTGCCCGCTTCAATAAGAGTTCTGTTCTTTCTTTCAACTACTCCATTTTGCTGGGGTGTGCCTGGAGCAGAGAATTGTTGAACTATTCCTTTGTATTTGTAGAACTCTTCCATTGCTGAATTCTTGAATTCAGTTCCATTATCACTTCTTAAAATCTTGACTTTATACTTTGTGCCAGTCTCAATGAGTTTCACATGGTCCAAAAGTATCTCAGCTGTTTCATCCTTTCTGTGTAGAAAATACACCCATGTATATCTAGTATACTCATCAACAATTACTAGAGTATATCTTTTCTTACTGATGGACATTATGTTTACTGGTCCAAACAAGTCAAGATAAAGCATGTGATATGGTTCATCAATTGAGGATTCTGTCTTACTCTTAAAAGATGTCCTTCTTTGTTTAGCCTTCTAACAAGCATCACAAAGTCCATCTGGAGTATACAGTACCTTTGGTAATCCTCTCACTAAGTCTTTCTTTACCAACTCATTTATATTGTTAAAATTGAGATGAGAAAGCTTCTTGTGCCAACTCCAACTTTCATCTACAGTCGCTTTACTGATGAGGCATGTAGAGTGTCCATCAATATTGGTATAGATGTTGGCTTCATAAATGTTACCATGTCTTTCTCCAGTTAAAGCAACCTTCCCTGAAGATTTGCTGATTACTTCAAAATGAGTATCATAGAAGTTGACATGATAACCTCTGTTTGTGATTTGACTAACACTTAGCAGATTGTGTTTGAGTCCTTTCACCAGAGATACTTTTTCAATGATGACATTTCCAATGATAATACTGCCATATCCCAAGGTTTGTCCAATGTTTCCATCTCCATAAGACACAGTTGGGCCAGCCTTTTCTTCAAATTCTGATAGCAAGGTTTTGTCTCCAGTCATGTGCACAGAACATCCACTATCCATGACTAACACATTTTTATTTTTACCCTGCATTCAGAATCACAAAGAACTCAGTTAGAATTTTTAAGAACCCACACTTGTTGGGTTCTTTTAGCATGCAATTTAACATTTTTGGCAGCAGAAGTTTTCTTAACAAAAATATTATCTTTAGGATTTCCTCCTTTAGAATTTATTTTGTTATCATCAGAATTAACAGATGCATGCTTAGAATTCACATTCTTTGTTTTGCCAGAATTTGCACTTTATTGAACTTTGGCAATGGTTCATAAACATTGTAGTACAAATAATGATATTCTTCACACATATAAATTGAATGCCATTTACTACCACAATGAAAACATGGATGTTGTGGTTTATAAAATATTGTCCTATTCCTAATGTCAGACTTAGGAATTACAGTATTCTTCTTCTTACTCCTCCTGTAGCCAATAGCAAGATGATTAGAGTCACCACAATTAAAACATGTCTTTCTTGGTGCATTTGGAATATACCTATAATTATTCTCCTTGTTTATTCCAACTTTACCATTCCTGTTTCTTTTGATAGTTGGGACTCTCTTCCTATCTGTCACATCACAGATCTTATCTCTCAGTTGTTTCTTTGACAAAAGACCTACATTCTTGTTTTGGACAGACTTTAATTTAGAATTCTGTGCAGAAGTGGATCCCTCTTCAGTAATTGATTTAGGATTTTCTGGATACACATAATTCACAGGCTTTAATCTTGTCTTTGTACTGTCTGTAACATATCTATAGGTTTTTGGATTTATCGAGTCATTGATAGCAACTCTTCCTGGATTTGATGAAACAACCTTTTCCTTGTTCTTTTTCTCATTCTTTGGCTTATAACCTAGACACTCTTTCCAGTTTTTATCTGTGATTATCTCATGAGTTTTTGTTCCAGAGTGTGTCCAAGTTCTGAGTTTTTCATTAGCATCCTTAAGTTGCATTTCAAGTTCTTTACATTTAAACTCTATTTCAAGTTTCATGTGTTTAGCATTATCACATTCTGTTTGAACTTCCTGCAAGAAAATTAACTCAGCTTCTAAATGATCATTTCTTTTAGTTACCTCTGTCATTTGAGATTTTATTCTAGTATTTTCAAGAGATTGACTTCTAAAGCTGATATGCAGAGACTTAAGAAATGACCTTAACTCAGAGACATTATTCGTATCAAAATCAAACAAGGTTTCTGATACCTTAGATTCAGCAGCAACAACAGTCTCAACAGTGTTGGCCATTAATGCGTAATTCACCTTTTCTTCTTCAAATTCTGAGGAAGAGTCCATCCAATCCTTGCTTGATGAGATAAGAGCTTTGGTCTTCACCTTTTTGCACTCAGTTACAAAATGACCCATTCCATCACAGTTGTAGCATCTGACTTTTGACTTGTCTAATTTGCTGCTCTTGTCTTCTTTCTTCTTGTACCTGTCTTTGTCAGCATTGAAGGTTTTCTTCTGGAACTTACCTTGCTTCCTAGCCTTTCTGAACTTCATCTTCTTGAAGTCCTTGACTATCATAGCGACCATCTCCATCATATCAGAATCAGTAGAGTCATCATCAGTATCAGAATCAGACTTAGCATCAGTATCTGATGATGAGTCATCAGGAATTGACTCCAGAACTCTACTTTTTCTTGAAGAACCTTCTTCAGCTTTTCTTTTTGATTTTGATTCAACATTCAAAGCAACAGATTTTGCTTTGACATTTTTCTTGATCTTTCTCTGTTGAACCTCAAGATCATATGTTCTTAGCATCCCATAGACTTCATCAAGAGACAGCATCTTCAGATCATATTGATGCCTTATGATTGAAGCTTGAGTATCCCACTCCTCAGTTAGAGCTCTTAGAAACTTGGTATTTGAATCCTCTGGATCATACTCTTTGCCAACTAGAGATAGATTGTTCATCAGTGTTAGAACTCTATCATAGATATCAGTAAGGCTTTCATCAGATCTAGCATCAAACTGCTCATACTCCTGAATCAACAGAGCCCTTCTATTTCTTTTGATAGATTCAGTGCCTTGACATTGAGTTTCCAAAGTATCCCAAATTTCCTTCGCAGTCTTGCATGCTATGACCCTATTTGACATGACATTATCAAGACTGTTGTGCAAAATATTTTTTACCTTTGCATCTTTGAGCACTTGAGCCTTTTCTTCTAGAGTCCACTCACTCTTTGCCTTGATGACATAGTGTTCAGCAACAGTCTCAGTTCTTGCAACTAATCTTGTTGGAAGAAATGGTCCATCATTGATCCTGTCAAGATAGTCAGGATCAGTAGTTTCCAGATACATTAACATCTTCACCTTCCATGCTGGATACTCAGTTTTCTTGAGAATGGGAATCTTAATGCTTTCATACTTGCTTGTCGACATCTTAAGATCGTTTCTGATTACTATTAATCAGTTTGTTCTGATACCAATTGTTGCCCAGTAATTAACAATTGTAGAAGGGGGGTTGAATACAATTGTATAAGATTTTCGACTTAAGCAGAAATAACACAAGTATGAATCAATAACAGCTTTATTAATTTTGATATAAAACTTTTATAAACTCTCTTAGAAAATCCTTATGTTCTTAAGAGCTGCTAGGTTACAAGATAACTCGTGTAAGCGATTACTATAATATAAAACATAAACTGTGTTTATATAGTGTACACAGTTACACTATCAATTACAAGATATTCTAAATCAATTACATATAACTATGAATGCATATCTTGTATGATAGCTGTCTTCCTATAATTTAGGAACCGACATATCAATCTTCCTTGATCTCTGGTATGATGAGAATCTTTACAAAATACTGACCAGCTTCTAATACTGACAATACCTTCAAACTGACCTCGTATTACTGATGACGTCAGCATCAGTATCTTGATCAGTAACAACCCAGATCCTGATATCACTTGAATCAATATCTAAAGAATATCACTTGAATCAATATCTAAATAATAGATAATAGATGGATTTTGAAAATAATTAAAGTCATAAAATAATTTTCTTTTAAAAGAATATGTTCGAAGAATGCGTTTAAAATAAATGCACATGTATGTTTTAATAAAAAAACATAATGTGATTGCATGGGAAAAATAAAACCAATGTGATTGTAGAGTGTGAATGTGCAGAGGCACTGGATCAAGTATCCAACCCTGATTCCACATTTGCAATGGCTGGTCTGGTGTCCTTAATCAAGGATCTCCTACGTGAGGCTTGGGATGCTAATAATGTTGTTGTCATTCCTTCCTCTGCCAATACTGCTGCTACTGAGCTGGCGACGCACTGCTTGGGTGATGAATGGGGGGTTGATGATTTTTTAGTGCCTCAAGATGTTGTGAGAGGAATCGTTGAGGAAGAGATGTAATGTAGGGCTTGGAATTTCAGGTCATAGTGTTTCTTTTATGTTGAATAAATATTGGCTTTATTTATTAGAGTAGTGGTTCTTCTTCGTCATTTATTATTTTTCACAATTTAATATTAACACAATTAGAATCAAACAAACATCAACATCATTTGTCCCAATAAAACATGGCATTAACACGACTAGATGCATATCATAGTAAATTGCATTAATACAAATAATGTCCCCTTCTTTCTACCACAAAAGACAATTAACACCACAATCATCAACACCACTAACAACATCATACCTTTTCTCTCCTTCATCCGCACACTCTCCACTTCAGCTTCCAATAACTCAATCTTCCTTAGCAACCCAAGGATGATATTCAATACTCTTCCAGAAATGGGAGAATCATGCCACATGTGATAATTACATCATTCTCTTATTCCTTTCTACAAAAGATAAAAAAAACATAACAATTACTTTTAATCCAATTAACAAAATGAATGTGGAAGATAGCATAACAATGACAATCATTTAGGGATGAGAAATTTATCCGAAACCCGAATTTTTGGATTTACCGAACCCCATTTTTTGGATTTGGATATGGATATGGATTTAAATTTTAAATCCGAAAGATTTTGGATATGGATATGGATTTCATATATACCGAGCCGAAAACCGACCCGAAACCCGTAAAAAAACCCGAATTTCATATTATAATATATATATATATATATATTATATTTTATATATTATATATTACACTTCATAAATATTACATATTATACATATCATATATTACAATTTACAAAATAGAAAATACACACACACGACATATCATAGTATACTGGGTTACTAAAAGTCTAATAAAGTCAAATACTAAAATGGGAAATTAGTAATTAGGATTTAGGGTTATTGGGTTAGTAGACCCTCTGTCGCTCTCGTCATTCGTCAGTCGTCTCTCATTTTCTTAATCGCCGCAGCCGCCGATCTTCAGCCTGAAACAGATCTGCTAAAGGTATTTTAGATAGCTATCTTGATTCTTGAGTTTAAACCTTTGATTCGTATTTTGTATCTTTACGAATCTTTGATTCATATTTTGTAGTTTAAACCTAGATATAGATTGCTAATTTGAAAGTTCTAGTTTGGAAACTTTATTATGTTGTCTAATTTGACATTCTCTTCATCTCTTGTAAAACTATAACCATTCTTTTTATAGATGTCTCGAATAATAAATCATGTATTAGATTATTAAAGAATACTGTGAAAAGATATTGTATGATGCCTTGGTACTACATTACTTGCATATAATGTGTTTACAACTTTACTTTTTGCAGGTTGAGAAGCAAAAGAAAATTTCCGAAGCTGAGTTGGATAATGCAAATTCGGGTTTTGGGTATTAAAATTCAGGTTTCGGGTATTAAAATATGGGTATCCAAAAAATTTCGGGTATCGGGTACATCCGAATCCGATCCGAAATTCGTTGGATCGGATTTGGATATTAACTTTCGGGTATTTTTCGGGTTCGGATCGGGTTGGGGTAAGGCAAAAATTTTCGGGTTTGGATATGGATATTGCGATATCCTAGGGCTGTCAAAAAAATCCGATATCCGACCGAAAAATTCGATACCGAATCCGAAAAAAATGGATAATATCCGTATTCTAAAGAAAACGGATATTATTCGTATCCGAATTTGTATCCGAAAATAGCGGATACGGATATAGGTACATTCGTATTCGAAATATCCGATATCCGAAAATTTATTAAATAAATGAATAAATAAATAAATAAATAATATATTTTTTTTTGGATTATATATTTTATAATTAATAATTTAATATTTATAATATAATATATAATTTATTCTATTTTACTATGTTTGAATTGAAAAAAATTGTTATTTTTTAATTTTTTTAAATGATTCAGATATTCGGATGTTCGGATTTTCGGATATATTCGAATTTTTTTAAAAATCTAAAAATTCGGATATTCGGATTCGGATATTATCCGTATCCGGATAATATCCGTCCGATTCGAATTCGGATATAATTTTTTAATATCCGTCGGATTCGGATTCGGATAGTGATTTCGGATTTCGGATATTGGCAGATCCGTATTCGAAATATCCGTTTGACAGCCCTACGATATCCGAGCCTATCCGACCCGATTCCCATCCCTACAATCATTCATACCTTGTACAAACTACATCCCCAAAATCTTCTACCTGGATTCATATCAGTCCATGAAGTCCTAAGAACAGGGGTCAAACCACACCCACAAAGGTCTGCGTTGAATCTGGTCGTGCTAGTTTAAGAATATGAAGACATTTGTAAATCAATTAAGTCTCAAATAACAATAATGTAGCTTAAATATATATGAAAAAGTAAAAACAAATGGTTAAAGCCTCGTGCGACTACAACTTCGAGGTTAAACAGTGATTTAACGCTCTTAGATTGGGTCATTGGTTGGCCCGTGTTTGAACCAGATATTTCAAAGAATGAGGATGGTCAAACCGTACAAAATAAAAGATCGGTGTTTAAGTTATCCAAACCGACATACTTGCATAGTTAGACTATGATTAATTCAAATAGTTTCTTAAAGGATTTAATCGAGAAAGCCTGTTTGCACTAAATCACGCAAACGTACGTGGTCACAAGTAATATATGAATAAGTCAAGTTCGTTCCCACAGAGATCTGGTAATGGTTTTAATTCAGTAGATGTACCTATGCAACAATGTATGATTATTATTCACTGCTAAGACAATTAACAAATTTGGGTTTTGATTATCTAAATTAACTAAGAAATAAATTAACAACTAAGAATTAATTATCTAATGAAAATTAAAATCGAAATACTTCTACAAGAGTAAACATGGGATCCTAACTTCATTAAATACTTCGCTTAGAGTTGATGCCTTTAATCAATGCATGTGATGATTATTATATCTGATCAGACAACACGGAACAAGTATACGCTACTTCTCAGTATACGAATACCAAACTAAACATACATCCATAAAAGAGATAGAAGATGAATAGACACCAATTATACTTAGACCCTATATCTCTATAAGATTTGAAAACATAACGGTTGAAGAACAAGTTGTATATTAAGATCACATAGGGCAGCAAAATACCTCTATTTACGCTACAAATCATGATGTTAAAACATCAACCTATCATATGCTGGCATGGCAAGTTCTAAATCTCAAGATCCACTCTCGTTTCGCAAAAGATTAACAAATTAGATGTTAGCTACGCATCTAAATTCATGAAGCACAATCATACAAGGATATCAAATATACATCACACACAAATCTTTAAAGCATCAAGATACTAAAGCTCCATAAATAAATCCGTTAGAATCCCATGACAACGATTAGTTCGTAATTGAACCTCTCGTCATCATGGGATCAAGTGAAATCATGATAAAAACAAAGTATGAAAAAAATATAAACAAACCTAAGTAATTGATATGTAATCGTGATACAAATTACAATGGTATGATGTGTTTAAATAGGCTCTAGAAGTCTTGCCCAACAAGGAAACTACCAAATCAGAATTAAAATAGAATACGATTCCTAAACTGATTTGGTTTTAAAGTAAAATTCGTAACTAACTTTTCTTCATTATTTCTGGGCCGTTCCAGTTGTATTTGGACCTCTGAACCACTTTAGAATGAAAGAGAATCTCGTTAGCTTCGCGTGGACTGTAAGATCGTCCAAAACAAACTTGTAGAACTCAAGATATGGCCAAAATAGTGAATGTCGTATGTATTGTATGATAGAGGTGGTGCGGTGATTGACCTCAATGCTAATGATAATTTTCGAGATGGACAGAATGTTGACCGGGCCGCAGCCTAGCTATGCCGCGCTGCGGCCTAGCATCAGAATGCTCCCCGGGCCGCGGCCTACCTCTGCTAGGCCGCGGCCTAGCGTGAAATCTGTCGGAGTCTCTTTTCCTTGCTATTTCTTTCGTTTTGCCTTCGTTTCCTTCCGTTCTTTTTGACAAAGCTTCCATACTTCATTTCCTTGACTCCAAATCTCCCAAGATTTGTGTGGAAGACTTCATTATTCATTAAAAACTAACAATCCACACCAAAATCAACTTGAATCTCCATCCATACCCAATGATTTATAAACCTGCGCAACTACACGAAATACATAAAAAATACAACAAACTTGAGGCCAGGTAAATCAATTTAATCCGATATGGAACGTTCCAAGTGGATATAAAATCCACTTATCAAAGTCATCCATTAAACTTAATTTTATTTATTCCCAAATTATTAATTTTAATATAATTATGTTTAGGTTTATACTCCTTTTGTCAGGCTGTTTTCTTTACATTGCAATTTTGCACAAAGACCAAGGCAACATGATAAAATGAATAAATTAATGAAGGATGGTGGGTGTAATATTATATATATATATATATATATATATATATATATATCGTATTTTCTTGATTTTCTTTAAATAATTTTAAATTAATATTAAATTTTATTAATAAGTAAAAAATCCATTCTAACTCGTTCTAATGATACTTCAGTCTACATATTTGATTTCACCCCAAAATTCTTATTTTCGAGAATTGTTGAAATTCTGTTATAAATATAATTGTTTCTTTATTATAACCTACTAAATTGTATAAATAATATAATTTTTTAAATTATTTAATATAATAAATTAATGATCAATTTTAATTAATTTTCTCGATCCGTACTTCGTACACATGTTATTATCTAGTTTAAATAATGACCGAATCAATAATTTGAAAATTATTACTAGTAAAAATAAGGGTGAAGGCCCAAAATAATCAAAATTAAATACTGCTTGCCCAAAATACTGATTTCCAAATATTTGGCCCTAAATACCGACTGGTCACGGAGTTTCGTGTAGCGTATTCATGCAATACGGAGTACCGTCCACCGTATTACCATAATACGGAGTACCGGCCTCCGCGACAACTACTGATACGGAATCCTGTCCACCGTGATACACTTAGTTTTATATCCAGCCTGTCCACTTGTTTGCATTTGTCTTCAAATCCAATCATTCAAAGCAGTTGGGTTCAGGTGCTCAAAATGGATGAAAGAACTGGGGAGGAATTGACGTATATACAGTGCATCACTGGAACTTACGTAGAGACGGTTCCAAACCCCCTATACTTTGTCGTGTTGGAACATCTACAGCGGCCATATCTTCAGAATTTGGATATTATTAAAATCCAAATACGTTTCAACAATAACCTTAGAAGACAACTTTCAATACATAAATGTTGGTTAACATTCACAATCTGGACGACTTTGACGCCATCAACAGAAGGTTTTATGTGCAGATTTAAATTTCATGTAATGAATTATCTAGAGCAATTGGGTGTAATTTCAATTAACAATGTAATTAGGGCAGTTCAATATTTTTGTAATAGGTATGAAAATCATATTGTTCAAATTGATCAAAGAGAATCAATACAATTTGCCCTTTATTGAATTTATGTGTACCGCTGAAAATTATATTGAACTAGTGTTTTTGTAATACAATTTCAAAAGTTAACAGCTTTGCTACGTATTGGAGGTTAATACGGAACACCGTAACCCGCAATAGGACATGATACGGATGTTAGTCAACCGTTTTAAAAGAATACGATGTACAATAAACCGTAATAGGAGGTATTACGGAATACTATACTCCGTATTAGGTCTCGACACGGAGTCTCGTTTCGCGTGTATTACTTGTAACACGGTGTTACGTGTAGCGTGTATGGTATATGTATACGAACTCACAGACCCGAACAGCCACTGCCAATTGCCAATCAAGTCTCTCCCAAATATCAAGGTAATGTTCTCTATTTGAAACCCTAGTTTAATGGCTTCAGATTATGTTTGGGGATGGTTATATATTGATGGGAACATTATATATGATGCTGCAATTGGAAGTACATATGATAGAGATGTGGTTGCTTTTGTCAAATTGCACTTTAATTTGAAATATGTAGAAATTCTGAATGTTTTGTATCGAAAGCTAGCTATAAATCCGGAATCGTTTAAGTTAAAGATTTTTCGTAGGTTTAAGAATCCTAGTACAAATAAGTATGGTGTTGTTTTGATTGTTGATGATGATGATGTAGAGTATATGTTTGAATCGGTGGATGATTCCGAAAGTAAACCTCGTGTGGAACTTTACATTGAAAAAGTCCAAATTGGTATGAGCACAAGTTCAGGTGATATGTTTAGATACTCGAATGTTGGTGAAAATACCTCAAGCAATCATGGTTCAAAAAGTGTCCAAGGCGGTATTGATTCTATTTCGAGTGGTAGTTCAAGTAGGACTTGGTTCATGGGTGGTGCTAGTAGTGAAGGGTCGAGAGGAACAAAAAGTGTTCAATGGGGTGCTGATTGTGTTTCTAGCACTAGTTCAAGGGGGTCAAGAGGAAACACCGAGTTAACGGATGATGATATACCTTACTATAGGTCTTTCGACGGCTCGTCAATGATTGCTTCAGATTTAGACTATGGTATGCAAAAAGCTACTGAACTTGGTAATCCGGCAGAGCTAGCTAAAGGAATGTTGTTTGAGTCGAAAGAGCAGTTGATAAATTTAATAAAGAAGGTTCATATTTCCAATCATCAAATGATAAAGGTGTTGAAATCTGATCCATTGACTTGGGATGTGGTTTGCCAACAAAATAGTGAAGGTTGTGAGTGGAAATTGAGGGCCAGAAAGAGAAAGTCACATAACTTTTTTGAAATCATGGAGATTAAAGGTCCGCATACATGTATCAATCATTCTATCTCACAAGATCATCCCAATTTGGATGCTTCACACATTGCAGATATCATCATTGACCTATTAGCTGCGGATCCTAATGTCTCAGAGAAGGTGTTAGTTGCTGCAATTACCAAGGAAGCTGGGTATGTACCAACAAGGAAAAAGGTTAGAGACGGGAAAAAAATTGCAACTATGAAGATTTATGGTTCTTGGGAGCAATCATACCAAGAGCTGTCACTATTGATGAATGTGCTACAAAGTATGGGCATTGGTGTAGTCAGCTGGTATTTCAAGGAGCATGATCTAGGAGGGCCTTTACCTCAGGTATGCAATTTGTTGAAACTGTAATATATTTTGACATGCATTGATTTTAGTGCCCCTGGCGGGGCCTAAAAAAAGATTTCAATTATGTAACTTATGTCGTTTTAATATTGTGTAATTTGAAAATAGGTGGTAAGATTCAAGCGAGTCTTTTGGACATTCAAGCCTTGCGTAGATGCCTTTGTAAATTGCATTCCAGTACTCCAGATTGATGGAACACATTTGTATGGCAAGTACGGAGGAGTATTACTTACTGCCACAGCAGTTGATGGCTTCAACCACCTTCTTCCAGTTGCATTTGCAATTGTTGAAGCAGAGAATGTAGCAAGCTGGACATGGTTCATGGAGAGATTGAGAAAGATGGTTGCCTTGCAGCGAAATGGAGTTTGTGTGATTTCTGATAGACATGCAGGAATCATGTCTGCTATGAAAAATCCTGACATCGGGTGGTGTGAACCATACGGCTATCACCGGTTTTGTGTTAGACACCTAGTTGCGAATTTTGCTAGTCAGTTCAAGAAGGCTAATTCGAAGGAAAGAGTGGTTGCAATGTGTAGCCAATTGACAGAGTCCAAATTCAATTTGCATTGGAATGCTTTGTTGGGAGCTATTCCTGGAGCAGATGAGTGGTTTAGTGAGATAAACCCCCAACAATCAGCTTTAGCTTGTGATGGAGGCAAGAGATTTGGTATCATGACAACAAATATGGCCGAGAGTTGGAACAATGCCATCAAAAGCTCAAGAAGACTCTCGGTCACAGCAATGGTGAAGGCCTTATATTATAAGGTGGTTAGCTACTTTGAGCAACGTCGTGAAGAGATAAAAAAGCAATCTGTTGATGGTAACGAGTTTACCAAGCATGCCAATAAAATTTTGAACAAATGGAAAGAACGCGCAAGTGGACATCAGGTGACAAGTGTTGACCGCAACAGTTGGGTGTTTGAGGTGATAACAAAGAAGCATGGTCAGAAGGGGGGGAATAAACATGTTGTTCGTGTACGGGAACAAATTTGCACATGTAACAAGTGGCAAACGTATCACATTCCATGTTCACATGTTCTTGCTTGTTGTGCTAGTGTAGGATTGCACCACACAAGCCTTGTAAGTGAGTGGTATAAGCTAGAGAAAGCAAGGAGAGTCTATGAGGGTCACTTTGAGCCAATACCAAGCAAAAAAGAATGGCCTCCATTACTTGGGTTTCCAACAGTGATCTTTGATGTTGATGATATTCCAAAAAAAGTTGGCCGACGAAAGTCCACAAGATACAAGAACGCAATGGATTATCAAGGATCAAAAGGCAAAGGACCTTCTTCTAGTGCTCCGTAGATTGATTTCAAGTGTTATTTGAATGTATTAATCCATTATTGACGCATTAGATTTGTAATGAGTATGATGGTTGTAAACATATTGTTATTTGTTTTCTGGATCTTAAACTTATTTAAATTGTTATTGCTTATTGTTATTGTTATTAAATTTCTGGATCTTATTAATATGAGTCTTTTATCCACCTACGGGAGATGTGTCCTGCTTAAATTGTTATTGCTTGAGGATTCCTTTGAATACGGCACACTGTACTCCGTGTCACCTCTAATACGGTTTCTGGGTTACCGTATTATATATAATACGGTGAATAGAACACCGTGATACCATTAATACGGAACACGGAATTCCGTGACAGGCTCTAATACGGTACACGGATAACCGCGACAGGGTCTGATACTGTGGACTGATCACCGTGACACTGGCCAGAATGAGGTGGCAAATTGTTAACTGTACTCACTACCTGTACTCACACCCAAATGACACCAACTGTAAAATTTCACAGGGAAAAAAATGAGAAATAATGCACAACAACAAAAAATTACAAATATTGAAATGAAAGACCCAAACAAATTTCAAATATTATAAACTAATATTACAAAGTCTTCTACATAAAAATTCTTCTACATAAAAATTCTTCTACATAAAAATTCTTTTACATAATTGAACTGCCTTTAACACTAATATCAAAATGAAGGACCCCTTCACGTTGAGCATTGAAATGAAGGACGCCTCCAGAAATGACATCTCCCTGTGCCTGCATATATATTAGAATTTCATTGATATTAGTGCCCCTGGCGGGGCCGTCTTATACGAAAATAACTTGTCTATTACAACCATATAAATTATTAACGCAACATAACTCACCTATTTAATTGTCATTCAAAATCCATAATATTGCCAATCAATTTACTTCTTCTGCCTAAACAAAATAAAGAATAAAAATCACAAACAACTAAAGGGATCGATGCTCAAGATAATGCAAATAAAAGATTTAAAAACTCACGAAGGGCGCCTCTTGAACTGATAGGCGTAAGGCTTACGAGCTCGTAACCTCATAGGATGGTCATGCTCTACAGGTGGCACCTGTGGCTGTGAGGACTGCTCTGGTGGCTGCTGCTCCTGCTCTGGTGGCTGCTGCTCCTAAAGTTTTCATCACGATATGCGCAAGTAGGATAATGTGATGTAAGTGTCAGTGACAAATTTAAGTCTATATATATGATGCTAGTCCGAATCAGATAAATCAAAATTTATGCAGATGTAACCAGTAAACTACTTGAAATCATGTTCAAGTACATCAAATCTTCAACTTTCTAGACTACTTCTGGTAAACTACTTGAAATCATGTTCAAGTACATCAAGTACATGTTCAAGTACTACTTGAAATCAGTTTGAAAAATAGACTAGGGTATTATGGTATTTGGTTGCCCTTGGGGGTCTTCATTCTCGTCTGTTAGTGTTAAAAAGGGAGATGACACAAGAGCTTATTTTATAGCCAGTCCGGTCTGCTGCGTCTACGCTTCTTATTGATCTGACGGCAGACTGATAAACCTTCTGGAGTTGTTGATGAACCAATGACAACACCTTTGCCTAGAATTTGCAAAATGTAGTTTCAACTCACAAAGCTAATTTATCTCTGAGATCTAGCTTTCTGCCTAGTCTTTAGGCAGACAATGGGTATTGTTTGCTTGGATGCCCGACAGTACAGAAGATAGAACGAGAATGTGAACTACATGTGCAACTGATGAAATGCAAAATGAACTGTGTATATGAAATACTGATATCCTTATATGTATTACATATAAGATTTACCCAATCTTATATGATTAAATATGAACGTGTATAGATATGAAATGACTATTAAATTATTTGTTGGTAGAATTTCATAAAAACAAAGTCTGATAGCCCATACACAAATGAGTGATATCCAGAAACCTAAGCATTCTAACTACCAACATTTGACTATCTAAAACCAAGCAAATTGCAGTTTATATTAATCCAGCTTCTAGCAGTTGACACAAGCCTTTTAAATTTAATCTAATTTTATGAAGTTGACAGATATCCAAGATAATGTCTAATACTCATACCAACAGAAACTAATTTTTCTGCCTCTGCAATTTGTCTATAAAATTCTAGCCCAATAATTAAGCTTTTGCTTGAATTAAATATCCCCCTCTTAATTACAAGAAAGCAAAACAATATTTCATAATTTAATATATGTCCTGCAATTATGAGTTGTCTACATCATTTTTATTTCCACGAACAAGCTAGAACAAAAACTACAGTACCTCGTGGAGTTATAATCGTACAGTGTAAATTTGTCTTCAGGTTTTCATAAGGATTATTGGAACTTGCAGACATTCTCAGTGTTAGTAATGTCTGTAATGGCAAATAAAGAACCATCTACTATCATAGATGGTGAACCAGGAGATCTTAAGGTTATTCATTGAAAAATAGACTACTACTGAGTACATCAAGTACATGTTCAAGTACATCAAGTACATGTAGGAAAAGTATAACAACAAACCTGGTGCTGCTGCTCTTCCTGCTCTAGTGGCTGCTGCTGATCCAGTTGTGGTAGCTGTTGTTGTCTTGTTACATAATCAGGAAACACGTTTGGAGATTGTGTAAATAGGTGGAATGTTGGATATGACAGTGGTGGTTCATCACTAGGCCTATCGCCACCTTCGGCATCATCATCTAAATCAACACCAACCCGTGGTCCTAGCAAGCGTGGAGCTTTGACCCCGCGGCCACCTCGTTTTCTCTTTTGTTTTATCTCAACTTCCTTGGCACGCCGGTCTTCAACGGGGAAATCTTGAAAGTATCCGGATGCAAACTTCTCTTGCAGCACCTGTCTAGCATGAGCCGTAATAGCTGGTAAGTCTCCAAATCTCGCTTCCTTGTGTAATAAATCTAGGTGATCCAATAAATCCAACTGCATAAACAAAACAATTTGTATCATTAGATTGCACAAATAGAGTAATACATGGCAAAACAAATATAATTATAATTACAAGTACAAATATATAGCAACACAAGTAAGGATGAGCTTATTTGTGATTACCGTATAAGAATGGCCACCACCAATGCGAGTCAGATACCGATGAGTAATAGATGAATACCACTTGGGGTAACCCTCAGATACACCCACACCGACATCTCCAACAAAAACATGCTTCTTCCTATCATCCCAAAGAGCTATATGATCACGATGCATCCAAGTCCAGTCCAAGTCTGCCTTACCCTTCAAGTTAATCTTATGAAGTTCAGGACAATAACTAGCAGAAGATGGTATATCCTGTATAATCCCAAACTGGCGCAGGCATCTGCCGGGATGATGTGGCTCCACGAAACAAAAACATATAAGAGGCCCCTTGTAACACCAAATCTCTTTGCCTTCTCTACACTGCTCTGATAGTACGGCAAGAATCTCATCAGTGTATGGCTGCCATAAAAAGTGAGAATCGGCAAGAACATCTAACTGAACTCGGTAGGTGGAAACTGAATGTGAACCACTGTCAAGGAAGGAAAGATGAGCACACCACCTATATAATACATGAAAACATAAAAAGGGCATTAGAATTAATTCAAAGGAATTAATAAACTACTATATAGTTTGAATGCCGAACATATCATTCAATATGTCAATAAATGTGGTAAAATTGAACATTTTTACCTCAAACCATGTGGCCCTGGACGATCACCCCAAATACGTGAGTTATCTAAAACTGGATCACGAGGAACAGGAGCCAAGGAAGGTAATCTACTCCAAGCCCACAACTGCAATAATAAAAGACATCCGGCTGCCTCCTCTGTATCTTTACGAGATGCCTTGCATAATTCCATGTAAAGGTATGCAAGAACAGCAGAACCCCAAGATAGTTTCCCACATTTAGCAAAATCCAAGAGAAGAGGAAGGTACATACAATGAACCTGACCCCCAGAATGATCGGTCAATAAGATCCCGCCAATCAGCTGCAACACGTAGGACTGTGTATAACGCGTAAGCTCAACATCAGAAGCATCATCTCGAAGGGAACCAAAAACAGAATTCAACCAAGTAAATTTCAATCTACCACCAATCAATCCGAATCTGTTATCATCATCCAATGCAGAACTCTCACCCTTCTTAATCTTCTTACCCTTCTCACCCTTCTCCCCCGGCCGTACACCAAAGACATCTCCAACATAACTGTCCCATCCACCTGTAACCGCAGTATAACCAGTAACTGCAGGCCCATCAATACACAACCCAAGAAGAACAGACACATCCTGTAATGATATCATGCACTCCCCGACCGGAAAGTGAAAAGTATGGGTCTCGAGTCTCCATCTCTCTATAAGAGCAGTGATCAAACCCCAATCTATCTGTATGCTTGCCAACCTAGAAACTCCATCAAATTTCAAATCCTCAAGAAGGGGAACCATCCTCGGATGTAAAGAAGGGAGGCTGAAATTGTTAGGATTGCGAACTCGGGATTTCATATTGTCACCACCACCAGCCTCCCACACAACCTCTGACCTATGAGTACACTGTAAATGCAATACAGAAGGATTCCGAGGGCGAGGGTCCATAGGCAATTTATCATTATTTTGCTCCATAATCTGAAAATGAAAAAAACACACACACATTATTATAAGTCTTCACAGGAAATAATAAGTATGAAATAAATAAACTGACATATAAGGATATCAAGTACATTCTCAAATGATAGATGGATTTGATCTCTTAAAATCTCAAAAATACAGTGTATGATACAAGTTTTATCAACTGCTCAAATAATCCATATCTCATTAAGTTTCGAGATTTTGCTGACAAAGTTTCCAAGCTCTATCCTGAGTTTCCAGTTCACAGGTCCTCTCTGAAATTCGATACTATTACAGATACGGAACTATTAGAACCTGCAACTTAGAGGAAGGATTTAAAATTGCACCCAACTGATTGTACTTTACACAATAACTATTAGAAGCCAAGCTTTAGTTAACAATATTCCAACCCCCCCAAAGTTTTATGTTTTCAGTCAGCCACTAACATTACATATTATAGTATGGTGCGGTAGTATGTTGTAGCTTGGGTTACAAGTTCCCTAGCTCAATTTGCATCTTAGCAGCAGGCAGTTTAGAACATACACATTTCAAACCTTCCTAAAATCAGTACATCTTTCCGGAAATTGAGCAGAATATGTGATAAAACAGGATTTAAGGCTGCACCCAGCCGATTTATACCTGACAATAACCACTACAGCCGGGCATTGTTAACCCTACTAACGACATCTTGCAGTGCGTATAAAAAGCTCCCGAGCTCAGTTGGCATATAAGCAGGTACTTAAAAAGACAAAACATGGTTAAAGCCTCCTAAAACAATACCTTTTTTTTCCAAAATATGAATGAGAAAGGAGTGTGCAGGGCCCTTAAGGAAGGATTTGAAGCTGCACCCAACCGATTTATATTTTACACGATAACCACTATAACATTATACTAGGGCTAATTATAGTCTAAAACTCATTTCAACCCAACACTATAATAGTTACATTTGCTGTTAGTTACATTTCAATTAACAAGCTTCTTGAGAATCCTATACACCAATCTCAGTTCAGAGAATCGAAACAAAGAAACCTAGGTGCGAGGTTCGTTTCAATTTGTGATTATTACTTTCATATATCAGTTCAGAGAGAATAAGAGATAAAGTATAAGATTATGGATCAATGGCAATTGTACTCGCAGCAAAAACCAATCAAGAAGAATAATACTCACAATGTATTAACTTTTTCAATTCGAGTGTGAAGAAGAATACTCACAATGTATTATGTAGAAAGGTAAATTAGAGGCTCCGTCGCCGGCTTCTTTGTCTCCGTCCGTCAGTCAGCAGTGTCTCCGTCGTCAGTCAGTTCAATTTAGGGTCTCCGTCGTCAGTCAGTTCAATTTAGAATCAAATTGTTTTGTAATTAGGGTTCCGTTATGTTTATGTGGGTAAGGTTAGTGGAGCACGACACGGTTGACGGTGCTCCGTGTTGAGTAAAGATACGGAATACGATATTCCGTAATAAGTCAGTAAAAAGGGCCCTAAATCCGCTTTTCAGTATTTTGGGCAACTTTGTCTCCAAAATGAATATTTTGGTCATTTTCTCTAAAATTAAAAATATGTAGTAAATTTTAAAATAAATACATAAAAGGCTTAATAATTCCGAGGGGTTAAGTATCAAAGTGGTCATTGAAGTGGAAGTCAAATATCAATTTGTTCATCAATCTTTACGGGGTATCATTTGAGTCATTAAAGTCATAATAAATATCAAACAAATACCTGTATATATGTACTCAGGAAGTAAAAGTAATTTTTCATTGAGTTCTACACATTTTTCTTAAATGCTACTATAATCAAATGAAAGATTATGAATTTCAGTATTTTTGATAATATATTCAGAATTTAAAAAGTTTATTTACTATTTATTTTTAATTAAAACAAGGAAAATGACAATAAAATTAAAAATAAATAGTAAATGAATTTTTAAAAATCTAAATATATTATCAGAAATACTAGAATTATTAACCTTTCGTTTGGTTATGGAAGCATTCAAGAAAAATGTGTAGAACTCAATGAAAAATTATTTTTGCTTTTCGAGTATATTTTAAAGATATCCATTTGATATTTATTATGACTTTAATGATTCAAATGATACCCCGTAAAGATCGGTGAACGAATTGATATATGGCTTCCACTTCAGTGACCACTTTGATACTTAACCCTAATTCCGAGTATCCCAAATGTTTTTGTTACATTTTTTCAATGAGGTATATTCACCAACAATTGGTATTCTCGGAAAATATGTACGCCATAAATAAAAATAAAAATTTGAAAACGGCATAAAGGCGTAAAAATTTCATTAACCTTCATTTGTGTATAGTTTATCAAACATTCGAATCTGCGAATACATCAACTCCATTACACAGAGAAGCTCGCTCTCTTGAAAATGTTGAAGTTTCTATCGAAAGTGAAAATAGAGTTCAACGCACTGGACCCACGCACGGCGGCGTGTATGGAGTTTCTGGCTCAGTGTAATGCTCGCAAGGCTAAAGAATCCAACCCATCTTGTCAATTGTTCGTCAAACGTCGTACCGATGATCACCCACCTCAGATAACTGTTACTTTTGTTAATGGTGTTGAGGAGAAGTTCGATGCTACTTGTACTCCGGCGCAGACAATTAGAACTCTGATTCTTGAAAAGGGTCTGATGCTTGAGACTGAACAGATGTTTAAAGATGCTGGGGAGAAGTGGCCTGTTGTGATTCCTGAGGAGGAGATTCATCAGTATGCTCCTGGTACTAAGGTAATTCATATTTTATATTTTTTTAGGTGAGGCATTTTGTCGAACAGGTTGTGTGCGTTGCTTGTTTTGGGTTTTTTGTTTGTTTAATTGGGTGGTGTTGTTATTGGATTTGTTAATTTTAGTTTAAGGGAGAATTTTGTGTATTGAGTTTTTTTAGTTTTTGGCATTTTATTTTCTGGTCATGTGAATTCGCGTGTTTTGTTATTTTTCATGTACTGCTGTTTGATTAGTTTGAATTATGGTGCTGTCTGACTGGTTATACAAGTAAGTCGTAGTAACTACTCGTCTGGTTGAAATTCACATATATATCCTATACATTGATCAAACATATAGACCCCTCTGTCTCTTGCACTGCTACTTCCTACACACTCGTGGGAATCAATTCAACCATTTCTTTGATGACTTGTCTGACGATGATTTATAGCCGAACACAACAATCCCTTTGGAGCTTTTAATGTTTGATATCGAAGGATTTTAATGGCTGGTGGTTTGTTTTGGTTGGACAATTTTTTGTGCACCAGGAATGAAAAGAAAAAGGCTCTAATCCGATTGAATGAACAATTTGGATATAGAGAGTTGAAATGGGTTGTGGGCAAAGAGATAGATGGAAGCGGGAACTCAGAAGTTATCTATCTGCAGTTCTTTAAAAACCTGTAAGAGTATGATACAAAGATCATTTTCTGTAGGGTGGTTAAAGTAGTATTACATGTTCCGATTCTTGACACGGAAGTTGTGTTAGCTTATAACATAAGATCATCTCTTTCAACTGCACAAAAAATACAGTATAGCGCATTTGTTGTTTTTTTTTTTTTTTTTTGCTTAGTAATAATGTATTAGGCAAAAAAAAAAGTTACACTTCTAGGGGCATACCCCGCGAAAGCACAAAAGCTAAGGCAAACATAAGCACACAAGCACCTAAACGATTTGAGATACTAGCGAACAATATCTAATAAAGATGAGTAATAAGATTAAAGTTCTTTCTCACAGCTCGTTGAAAACTACCACATGTATGAAGCTTAGCTCTGATCATCACTTTGATCTCCCTAAGAATGGTAGAGGGAGATTTTTTCGTGCCTCTGATGTCATGGATCCGCGCATTTCTTTCTTTCCAAACTGCATAAACAAGGACTGAGTATGCTAGATATGAGGCCATCTTTTCTTCTTTGGATGCGTTTCCTACCGTACCTCTGCCCTGAATCATATCCTCCCATCTACTAGCAATTGGCCATGTCATCCCTCTAAGAATGAATTGGGCATAATCACACTGCATAAACAAATGCTGCACTGTCTCTATAGAAGAATTACATAGAACACATCTGTCATCTCTAACAGCCATGCCAAACCGAATCATACGAGCCTTCGTTAACAATCTATCTTTAAAAGCTAACCATAGGTATATAGAACACCTGGGAATATTGTAGGAGTGCCATATGATATCAATCCACGCAGGAGGATCAACAGAATTACGCAAGGAATGATATATAGTCGAGCAGTTTATCCACTTCGCTGATAAATCATCCCATGTGATGTAGTCATGATCGACTATTTGCACATTACTTAGATTGCTCCTGAAATCTATGGCGTGAGCATGATTTCTCCCCAGATGTATCCAATTACCATTGGATATAACAGAACCAGCTTTAATATAGGGATCAACTCGCAAGATAGAAGCAATAGAATTACCATATCTATCAATAAAAGGCCTGTTATGAAGTAAGGGATCATGGAGGAGATAAAATGACGAATTTATACCACCCACATGATACTTCAAATGAGATATCACAGAGCATCTAGCATTAAAGATTTTTCTCGGCCCCCAGGGGCACCTAGATGGTATTTTTGCATTCCAGAAAGGTTTACCTTTTAGTAAACACTTGTGAAACCAAATTATCCACAGAGAAGACACCTTCGGCTGGATTATTCCCCAAAGTTGGAACCTAACAGCTGCATCATTCCATAAAATAGGGTCTTTTATGCCCAGCCCCCCTTCAGTTTTTAAAAAACAGCACTCGTCCCATTTGACTTTATGCATGGCTGCAGAATAAGTAGTTCCTCCCCAAAGAAAATTTGCAAGCAAAGACTTCACCCTTTTTAGAACTCCCTTAGGCAAGTAGAGATACATGCTCCAGTAATTTTGGATCCCAAACAGGACAGTTTTTAGAAGAAGCAGTCTGCCCGCGATGCTCAAAAATTTACAAGTCCAGTGCTCTACCATGTGGCAAAGTCGTGTAAGCAACTGAGCACAATTATGAGCATTAGGTTTCGAGGAAATAAGAGGTAATCCGAGATACTTAACAGGAAGATCAGCATGTTGGAATCCAGTTAAATTAGTAGCAAAGCTAACAACATCCGAAGGCACATTGCCAAAAAAACATTGGCTCTTTGAAGGGTTAGGTTTGAGACCTGAGAGGGCTGAAAACCTTGTAATACCTCTATAAATAGTATCAATAGAGTCCTTATCTCCTCTGCAAAATAGCATAACATCATCTGCGAAGAGAAGATGAGTGATATTCGCCTCTTTGGTTCTCCAATGATGCCTGAAAGGCCCTTCAGAAGTGGCTTTTTGAATGCATGCAGTCATTACTTCCATGCCGAGAACAAATAGATAGAGGGATATTGGGTCCCCTTGTCTAATTCCTGAATGACCTTGAAAATAGCCCTCTAGAGCCCCATTAATCTTTACAGAAAACATACAAGTGCTGATACACTTTTCAATCCAGTTAATGAATACTTGAGGAAATCTAATGGCTTGTAGAACCTTTAAGATGAAGCTTCTGTCTATGCTATCAAACGCCTTGTGAAGGTCCAACTTAATAGCACATTTCGGTGCAGCAGAATGCTTGTGGTAATCCTTGCACAGGGCCTGCGCCAACATGATGTTATCTCCAATGATACGCTGAGGAACAAAGGCCGTTTGGCATGGAGAGATGAGGCTATTGAGCACACACTTTAATCTGCCTGCCAGCAACTTAGAGATACACTTATATAACACATTACAACACGAGATGGGCCGAAAGTGTGTCATATGAGAAGGATTTTGCTGCTTTGGAATGAGAGCTATTGCTGTCGAATTTATGCACCTGGGCAAAGCCAAATGGTTAAAAAAAGACAAGATAGCATTACACACATCCATACCTACAATATGCCAAGTGTGCACAAAAAACTCAGGAGTAAATCCATCAGGCCCAGGACTTTTGTTGTTCGCCATGCTTTTAAAACATTTGAGAATCATATCTCGAGAAAAATGGGCAGACAGAATTCTAGACTGATCATCAGTTAGACACGGTAAGGCTAAATCATCTGGCAGGTTAACCTGAGTCCCCAACTCTCCAAACAGCCTTTGGTAGTAGTCAACTCCAACCTTTGCAATGCTAGCATGAGAGGTGTGAACCACACCGTCATCATCCATCAAGGAAATAATCTTGTTCGAGTTCCACCTTCCTTTGCAAGAGTTGAAGAAATAACGATTATTCCCGTCGCCATGCTTAAGCCAGTGCATTTTAGATTTCTGTTTTAAGTAGATTTCCTCTAATCTTAAAGCCTTTTCCAGATTAGAATGAAGAGCTGCCTCTCTGTCAAATTGATCTTGAGACGGAATTAAATCCATGCTGTCCTGGAAGTGAGTCAAGGCATTTCTACTATCCACCACTGCTTCATGCAGATTTCCACCTTCTGAATTAAGCGCTTTCAGTTTAGATTTAACCCGTTTGAGTTTAGTGGTCAGCGTATACCAAGCATTACCAACCACAGGGGGAGCCCAAGCTTCACTGACAACATCGATAAAATCAGGATGTTCCAATAAGTGATGAAAAAATTGGAATGGTTTATGTATCTTTTCGCTCCGAAATCCCAAGGATATCAAGGCTGGACAATGGTCAGATAAACCTCTAGAGAGGAAGTTTACAGTGGAGAGATCAAATTTACGCAACCAAGCATCGTTTATAAGCGCATTTGTTGTTTCACGTTACAAGTGCAGACAAGAAGTGGTGAGGAAGTCTAAAGCAAATTAGAAGGTGCTATAATAGAATTAAATAAATCTCTTATCTATATAGAAATTGAGAAACTTCTTTAGTGGCACAATTTTTTGTTTGGATTTGACACAAATCATCTTAATTACAAATCTGCATCTAACTTTAGATCTAAGGTAGTTATGGTTCATTTATAAATGCAATGTGTACATGTCTTTCTATATGTATGATCTACTAGGATTTTTTTTTGGTGTGGGTAACAGCTTTAGATGTCAATATCTGTTATATACTCTACTAAAGTTCTCAATCTGGCGATGTTATTTAGGAGAGATTATCTGCATGCCTCTTCATGATACCATCATAGTGAATATATATTTTGCAAAAGAATAGTACTTCTGAGTTCTGATTAAGTGTATCATTAGTTTATAAGTACTTGAAGACTCAAGTTCTGATACATTCAGAGTTAGTTGACTTTGAACTTTGTCCATGGACATATATTTCCATCATCGAACCAAACCAAACATACTCGATAGTTGACATGTCTATCTTCTCGTATGCTTGTTTTCGTAAAGACCCTATTAAACCAGTTATTCCTTGTAGTGGAACGAGAATTAGAAACATACATTTTTACTTAATATTCTAAAGTGGGCGGCTGAATTGCTCATAGGAATGAGAATGGGAAATGGAAACAAGGATATGAGAAAGGGAAGCTGGGAATGAATTCGATTCCCATGGGGTTTGTGAGGCATAAACAAAGAAGATGGGAGTCTGTCCACATGAATATAGTTTGTAGTTACGATTACATTACTCAGTGACCTTCATCACATAGTAAGCAAGTGCCAGTTTATGTGTCATACCTTTGCTACGCAGAACTCTTTATAATGTCATATGTCCAGTGAGCAAGTAGGGCCCTGTTTTACCTGTATCAATTTCCTTTGCGGCATTTTTTTTTCTAAATCACTAATTGTTTTTATCTCTGGGCAGATTTGGTGTATTGCCATGTTCCCATTGAACCGACTATTTGTCATTTTTTGTGCTTGACTATATACGTGTGTGGTAATTTTTACATTTTAATGCACATAATTTGCCTCTGTGGTACTAATAAACAATAGTTGAAACTGGAACCCAAGTTTGGGGAAGTTTCTTGTGTGAATTCTCTAACATCAATGTCTGTTGAGAAAAATATAAATAAGGTGTATAAGGTTAAGCAATGAAGTGATTGCTAGTGGTAGAATTTTTTATAAGAAATTTGTTCATAATATAATTTAATTCCTGTTCATCCTAATGTTACAGCCGAGGAAAGCAGAGGAGAAGAAGCAATGAGCATGGCGTTTGCCACAACATTTGATAGTATTAGCAGAAGCCTACCAACTCCCACAAGCTGGAACTTAAAAAGTCTCTATTTTATCAAATGTAGGACCAATTTGTGACCAATTTGAGATGTTTTCAAAGTTTAAAGGATTCCTTTTGAATATTGGCATTTGGAAATACAGTGCTCATGCGGATCTGAAATCCATACATGATTCCACAAATGTGAGCTGCCTTCTCATAAAATTTGGTTTCATAATCTTATCCATCTTCGTAGTTTTGGCTATTTTCTTCGGGATTCCTTATTATAAATCTTAATAAAACATCGTTTGTTTTAGCTGAGTCCTATTGAAGCGTTGTTAGTTACTCCTATTACCTAATCCCATATTTTATTTGGTAATTAAGGTATCATCAACTAAGTACAAAACTAGTCCAAAACACGCAGGGATTTAGCTATATAAATATTGTCACGGATGTTAAACTTAAATGTTTTTTACTTTTTTTCATTACTTACAAGTTTTAAGAATAAGCACAAAAAAGTCACAAGATGCAACTCTGTACAACAACACGTACATTATTTAGGGCGTATTCGGCAAATTTGTCATCCAACTTATAAATAATTTATTTCGGAAAAAAATTCGTATTTATATATTTTTTTTAGATAAAAATATGTATGGGGAGTTTAATATTCGTTATCTTACAAAAACAAGTTACTTATTTCAAAAAAAAGTACATATTTCCTAACTTTTTTTCAGAATAAGTAACTTATTTCTGAAAAATAAGATTTTCCAAACGGGCTCTTAATTTGACTCGAGGGCTGTGGAGCCCTTTAATTTACCAAGTCCACGTGTACGGTTCATGTGCCCCAATCTCCACACTTCATGACTCAAACCGACACTCTTTCAACTAATGTATCACTGTCCTAATTACAGTTAGACTTTACTTAAGAACTAATACTACATCACACTTAATTTTACTAATTCTTTCTCTTCCACTTGCTACTAACTTATTCTCAGTATTCCACAAATCTCAAACTTCTTACACTCACTCTGAACTCAACTTCATCTTCTTTCTCTATCTACAACTATATAATCAGATCATATATATTAGATACATAGATTATATATATAGATGGGTTCAGTTTCATTGAAAATTGGTGATGGGACTGCAAGATTCAAGAGGGCTACTTTCTGTTCTTCAGCTGTTAATCTTCTTATGTTATTCTCTGTTATCACCACCAATCTTTTTGCTTTATATGCTTTCACATCTTCACCAAAAGATCACACAAATCACTCTCTTCACCTTGCTCATCACAAGAACATCTCTCTCATCTCTGAACAAGTCTCTTTGATCCTCAGAGAGATTGATTCATCTCAAAAGAAGCTTACCCAGATGGAGAAAGAGCTTCTTGGTTATGAAAGTATTGATCTTTCTAATCCCAACATCCCAACTGAGCTCAAGAACTTTCTGCAACACCATCAGCTTCCTCTAGGCAAAGATTCAAGAACTGGGATTACTGAAATGGTTGCATCTGTGGGCCATTCTTGTGAGAGATCTTTGGATTTGCTGGCCCAGTATATGAAGTATAAGGTTAATGGGCCTTGCCCATATGATTGGAGTCTTGGCCAGAGTTTGATATTGCAAGGATGTGAGCCATTGCCTAGAAGGAGATGCTTTTCCAAGTCTATCCCCAAGGTTGGTTTACTTCCTTATCCTAATTCACTTTGGAAAAATGTTAGTGAGAAGATTTATAGTTGGAGTGGTATTGGATGTAAGAATTTAGCATGTTTAAATAGTAAGAAACTAAATAGAGATTGTTCTGGATGTTTTGATCTGGTAAATGGATATGAAAAAGAAAGGTATGTAAAAGTTAGGGGTAAAAATGATTTTTTGATTGATGATGTACTGGCTTTAGGAAGTGGGGGAACAAGAACTGGATTTGATATTGGTGGTGGGTCTGGAACTTTCGCTGCTAGAATGGCAGAAAAGAATGTAACTATTGTAACCGCTACTTTGAATGTAGATGCACCATTTAGTGAGTTTATTGCAGCTAGAGGGCTTTTTCCAATGTACCTTAGCTTAAATCATAGGTTTCCTTTCTATGATAATGCGTTTGATTTGGTTCATGTTGCAAATGGGCTGGATATTGGGGGCCGGCAGGAGAAATTGGAGTTTTTAATGTTTGATATTGATAGGATTTTAAGGGCTGGTGGTTTGTTTTGGTTGGACAATTTTTTGTGCACCAATGATGAAAAGAAAAAGGTTCTAACCCGTCATGTTTAGATATTTATGTTTTGGGTGTGGAAGGACTTGCTGTTACTTTCTGTGTAGTCAATATGCCAAAAGATTCCCACAAATCAGAGGACTTGACATCAGTGTTCCAGATTTCGGAAATCGGAACTATTGGTTTGGGTACCGATTTACGATTTATCGGGTGATTTGGTTGAAAAATCGGCGATTTATCGGCGATTTTTGCAAAATCGGCCGAATCGGTTCCAAAATTTTGACCGATTTTTGGCCGATTTATCGGCGATTTTTCAAAAATCGGCCTATTTCTATAACAGAGCTTGACATAAACATTTCTTACTACATCTACATCTACTAAACACAATCTTCTTTGTTCGTTTTTAACATTCCATCCCTACTTAAACTTCACAAACATTACTTCCCTCAAAGTATCTTAGCATGATGGTTTTCTTGGGCAAAGTTTGCTTTTGTCTATAAAATTAGTAATAGCAGGATGTTTGGCTCCATTTGGTCTAAAATGGTTATGCAACAATGGTTCCAAAAGGATCCTCAGTTCCTCACCTGATGTAGCTGACGTATTTTTGGTCTAAAATGGTGGTGCAACAGTGGTTCCATAAGGATTTGGCTTTGTCTATAAGCTCCGTAAACTTATCATGCATGGGTCGAAAAAGATGAATCCAGTAAGAAATTAATGCACTCTGTTTTTCCAAGATCCTTTTAGCTTTCTTCATCTCCCACATCTTCAATTTCTTTATCTTCTTCCCTGTACTCTATATTAAGGTTCCAAGCTACAGAGGAGCCAGCAATGCTGTAGTTACACCAAATGTCTAACAGAATAAAGCAACTGGAGATCATACTAAAACTCGTGATTATCCCAAAAGAGTGTGGTAACATGAAAGGTCATTCGGCTAATCGGCTTAAAGTCAACCGGTGTTCAGCTTTCGGGAAGATGGCGCAGAGCTTATGTGTTGGATACAGTAAACTGTCGCAAATCTATCGACTTGTTTATAAAAATGAAGAAAATGAATCAGAATTAATATCTGCTTAATAATCTATTCCCTCCGTCCCACCCTTTTCTTTACATAAAAAACTGCGTATATAACACGTATTTTAAGATGCATTTTAAGGATAATTATATAGCTTATTTTTGATATTTTTTTTTTTTTGTATAAAAATAGGATTGTTCTATTTTTATACAAAAAAAATATATCAAAAATACAAAAAAAAAATATCAAAAATAAGTTATAGAACTATCCTTAAAATGCACCTTAAAATCCGTGCCGGAAATTGGTCCGCAAATGTAAACAAACACACGGGAGAGAGAGAGAGTATATGTTATGCCCCTCTCTTCTAATTGAGGGCGGGTATCCTTTATTACTTAACTAGCATAATAACCCGTGCGAGGCACGGGGTTATTTTCTAACAATAAATATATATTTAATTATTAATGTCGTTTATAATATTATTTTTATTTCATCACTTTTTTTACATTCATAACATGCGTTGTTATAATATTTTTACTTCAATATTCAGTACATAATTTGATTATGTAAATTCATATGACCAATAAAAACAGAATACAGTATAGTCATTATTGTGTTAGATATGTTAGCTTAGCAAAAAAAAAAAAATAACACATCTAAAATGATCTTGAAATATTTCTAAATTTAAATGGTCTTTTCATCATATATGAAAATTATTTAGGAATTTAGGATTGAGTAAGTGCTATTTGGACAATGGTAACATATTGATAAATTACTTGTGTAATTTTTTAGTTTTATTTTATTTATATGGCAAGACATATCATTTATTCATTCAATGTACAAGCGATGGAGAAATATGTAAAAAAATGTAAAATTGTTAATACATAAGTATAATTGGTAGATGTTTATGCAAAATTTTACTTTGATATAATAGTGTATCTTTTCCATTGTAAATATTTATTGCATGTGATTTTTGTAAATATTTATGAACATCTGTTAAATTCTAAGTCTTATATATTCAAATGTGATTATATCATCCTGACAAAAAAAATTTGATATATCATGAACTTCTATTGAAAATAGGATTATAGATACTTTTGATTTATGTTTGAGTTGAGGTTTCGTAATTTTTTTTATCTCATTCGCATCTCAGTCTTTCATTACAAGAATTCTTGTTAATGTTATAAATGTTCTTCTATTGCATATTTCTTTTATCACCACTCATTACTAATTTTATATGTGATATTTTGAATGATCAGCAAATTTAATATTTTTCAAATCAATTAAGTTTTGAAAAAAGCTTTAACAATATTTTTAATCGTTGATAAATCTCTATAAATTTTATATAATTATTTCCAATAAATTACATATTAAGTTATAATTTCCAAAAATATAAAACTAACTATATTAAAATAAGCTAATGTATGGAGTTCAAAATTTTGATCACAAATGTTTAAATAGAAATATGGTCTTAATTAAATAAGAATATATAACTTATATATTTTCAATGAGGGTGATAAAATCTTTAGATATTTTTTTATGTATTTACCAAGTTCTATTAATTGGTAAAAAAATATTTTTAATTTATAATAAAAAAATTAGTTTATTTTTCCTAAATTTGCATGACGTAATAAATTTTTTTCCCAGTAATTATCTCATCGAGAATTCGTCATCATTAAAGATGTCACGAGTTTTTTATCTTAATTATCTCAATTTGTTTTATGAATGAGTATAATATGAAAAATAATTTGTAAAAATTTACTCCCATAATCAATCTTATGACAACCTAGTCAAAAATTATAATTTTTTTGAACAATAGTCAACGCCCAAACATACCAATGCATCACATGTTAGTCCAAAAGAGCTAACAGTTTGATATATTTTAGTTAGTGAGTTGCTATTATATTTAATTGTTAATTTTTAAAAATATATTATGCATTTCCGACATTTTCTTTAGGGTTAAGTGGCAGTTAGGTCACTCAACTAACTGAAAACTTTCAGTTATGTTATCCAACTCAAAAAGCTTTCAATCAGGTCACATAACTAATAAAAACTTTCAATCAGGACAACCTGGTCAAAAATTATAATTTTTTCAAACAATAGTCAACTCCCAAACATACCAATGCATCACATGTTAGTCCAAAAGAGCTAACAGTTTTGATATATGTTAGTTATTGAGTTGCTCTTACATTTAATTGTTATTTTTTAAAAATATAGTATGCATTTCCTACATTTTCTTTAGGGTTAAGTGGCAGTTAGGTCACTCAACTAACTGAAAACTATCAGTTAGGTTATCCAATTCAAAAAGTTTTCAATCAGGTCACATAACTAATAAAAACTTTCAATCAGGTCACTTGGGTTTACGGACGTTAAAAAGAGACGGAAAGATGACTCAACATGCTGACATGTCTAGCTTTTATCCGAGTGGCAAGTTTTCAATCAGGTTACATAATTGATAAAAACTTTCAATCAGGCCACATAATTGATAAAAGCTTTCAATCAGGTCACATAACTGATAAAAATTTTCAATCGAGTCACCAGGGTTTTGCAAACCTTATTCATGCTGAGTCATCTTTCCGTCTCTTTTTGAACGTCCGTAAGCTCCGATGACCTGATTGAAATTTTTTATCAGTTATGTGACCTGATTAAAAACTTTTTGAGTTGGATGTCCCAACTAAATTTTTTTAATCAATTGAGTGATCTAACTGCTATTTAACCCATTTTTTCTTTATATAAACCTAAATAGTGTCCTGCTCATGCGGCCCACACATAGAGATATGATGTTTATGATTGAAAACATGTATGCATGAACGATTTGGTTGTGTTACGGAGTTATCATTATAGAGTAATTTTTGGTTATTATTATAATCATTAAAATTAAAAAATGTATAACCAAACTGTATATTATACATCATTAATTTATATTTTGATATAATAAAATATACTATAGTCCGAATTGATAAATGTTAAAATAAACTCAAGACGAAAAATTGTTGATATGTCACAATAATTAAAATACCATGTATTCTTTCACTAAAGTGACACACACATATAATATGTATAATTTAATTCACATGTGTGTTAAATGGTCTAGTGGTAAAGCAAGAGTAAGTTAACTTGGAGACTCAAGTTCAATTCCTTCCAACAACATTTTTTTAAAAAATACTCCATCCGTCCCAATAGATTGTTAACACTTTCTATTTTGGGATGTCCCAATATATTGTTAACATTTCCTAAAATAGTAAGTTTTAACACTATTACACCCACTACTTCACTTATTTTAACAATACTTTACACTATTACACCCACTACTTAACTTATTTTAACAATAAAATCACTATTACACCCACTACTTCATTTATTTTAATAATATTACACCCACTATCTTGGTTTCCGTGCAAAAAACAAATGTTAACATCCCATTGGGACGGAGGGAGTAGTAAACAGAAGGGCAAATCAATCATTTCAGATGGAATAAAATGTTGCATGATTTTAAATGGAATAAAATGTCTCATGAATTATAGCCCCTTGTTGGGCTATTATATATATAATAGATAAATAGATGTGTAAGGGTGTAGACAGAGAAGTTTATTACAAGAAATAAATACTCCTACAACAAACACCATGCATTAAGAATGTTGGTAACCTTATGAAAACAGATGCTACTTTCATCAAGTCTAGAAGTACCTTAACCGTTAATCTGTGACTGATTCCAAAAGAGTAATTTGCAGTTTGCATCCCCCATCTTTACCCTAAATACAATTTTGTATATGTAGTTCAATAAATTGCACTTTGCATCCCTTAACTTTATATAACAAGTCAAATTACAACCTTTCATAATATTTTTGTTATAATAAAATGTTAAATTTAATAGATAAATGGGAAAATGTGGTATAAAACTATTACAAAGACTATATATAAATCTTTATTTACACACGTTACTAATTCATTAGTATAATAAAATTAGATATTGTAATTTAATATTATTTATTGACCATTAACTAATAAAAGTATATTTTTACAAAATTAAAAATTGAAGTTTGATTTTGTAAATTTAGTGAGGGGTGTAATACAAGATATGAATATAATCTATAAAATAATTTATAGCATTTTCATCCTTAAATCTAATTAATTTAATCTTTTATTTTGACAATAAACATTTAAGGGGTTGTGTTTTAATTTGTTTTCAAAATTAAGGGATGCAAAATGTAATTTATGAAATTAAATATACACAATTGCATTTGGTAAAAAACTGGGGGATGCAAACTGCAAATTACTCATTCCAAAATATTATTCAAGAGAACCTTTACAGGGTGTATAGTTTTGTTTAATTATTGAACAGTTCAGCACTAATATCGCAATTATAAAATCAAATTCAATAATATTCTAGATACCTAACAAAACCTTCTACCTTCCTCTTCAACGAAGAAGCAACTAAAATACACCTAAAACGACACGCATCTTCCAAAATTCGAAAAGAGTTTTAGATATAACGAATAAATTAACATTTTTTCTATTTTATTTACCCTGTATTGTAGAGTTGCAAGTGTAAGCAGTATAGTTAACCACAGTATGTATGATTACCTTTTTCAGTTGGCGGGAAACAAATCACCTTGGGTTGAGATTCATCGAGTTCTTTACAAAGAGAGCTAATTCTTGTCACTTTCCAATTTTAACCTTTTAGAAGGGTAAGTTGTTTCTTTGAATGGCAGTGGTACTCGTCAATTATTGTAGTCTCTGTTTGTTAGGAATAATTCATGAGTTGTGATGTTAAGAATATAATTTTACTTATACTTCTTGTATATCCTGATTTATAAAGGATTTAGCACTTTGTATAGGAAATATGTGTTAGACAGTTATCCGTAAAGTTTAGTCAGGAATGAACAGTGCATCAAGTACTACATGTCAGGAACTGAGGTTGAATCCTGATATGTCAAGTTAACTACTGATCAAGTACTGATGAGATGGTCAGATCCTGATACAAGATGGAATCCTGATATCAGTCGTGTTACTGATGATGTCATTATGGATGTTACAGAAACTGGCAAGTGCTATAAAACAGGATCTTTGTTTGAGGAACAAGCAAGAAGATTTTATGAAGGAAAGAATTTTCTATTGATGGAAACTATCAACTGGACGGCAGAACATTGTCATGTATAGATTATCTTTCTGTGATTAGTTGTTAGGAAGCATTATAAATACTCTCTCTATGTCATTGTAAAAAGAGTTCGTTTTTGTGAGGTTTGTAATCGTAAGTATACGAGAGTGCAAACAGAGAGAGTTTTGTATTGTCAGCAGCTACTAAAGGTATTGTACACCTTTGGTAGAGTTTGTATTTGATTTATTTAATACAAACAGAGTTTGATTCATTCGTTTATTCTTGTTCATATAACCAAACAAAAATCAGACACGATTATATAACTTGTATTCAACCCCCCCTTCTACAAGTTATTCGAGTTA
The DNA here is from genome assembly GCA_037693485.1 of Kitagawia praeruptora. NCBI lineage: Eukaryota > Viridiplantae > Streptophyta > Magnoliopsida > Apiales > Apiaceae > Kitagawia > Kitagawia praeruptora. The sequence goes on along the minus strand of CM075351.1, from coordinate 109,229,483 downwards.
ACAATTGGTATCAGAGCAGGTTGATTTCGAATAATCATAAAGATCTGCAATCATGTCTGGTTACAAGGATGGGAATACTAAGATTCCTATGCTCAAGAGAAACGAATATACTCTATGGGAAGTAAAGATGTTGCATCATCTGGAAGCAACAGATCCTGATTATCTTGACAGAATTAGAGATGGACCTTTTGTTCCAACAAAGATCGTTGGACAAGCAACTGTTGATGGTCAAGTTGTTCCAGAACATACAGTAGAGAAGCCAAAATCTGAGTGGTCAGATAAGGACAAGGAGAATGTTCTTAAAGATGCTAAAGTGAGAAACATATTATTCAACAGTCTTGATTCTGTTCTCACTAACTATGTTCTCTCTTGTAAAACTGCTAAGGATATATGGGACAATCTTAAGGTTCACTGTGAAGGAACTAAGCCTATCAGGAAGAATATGAGGACACTACTTATACAACAGTATGAGTACTTTGAATCCAAGTCTGGTGAGTCACTTACTGATACCTTTGATAGGTTTACAAAACTCATCAATGAGATGGCCATGCATGGTAAATATTATGACTTGGAGGATATGAATACAAAGTTCATGAAAGCTTTGCCTGATTTCTATAATGAGAAGATATCTGCGATTGAGGAAGCTAATGATCTGGATGAGATATCATTAGAGGCAGTATATGGAAAACTGAGAGCTTATGAACTTGACAAGCAGCAGAAGAAGAGCAGGACTGAAGGAAAGATGAAGACTGTTGCACTTACTGCTCAATCTGAATTAAAGAAGCTTCCGGAAGAACAGCATGAAGAGATTGCTGTAAAGAACTCAAGGAAGAAGAAAAGCAAAGAAAGTTCTGAGTCAGAGACTACTGATATGGACTCTAACAACAATGATTCTGAATCTGATATGCAGGAACTCTTTGCTATGTTTGCTAAAGCTTTCAGGAAAGGAAGATTCAACAGGAGAAGATTTAGCAAAGTACCTTTTCAAAAGAAGGAGGAGAAGAAGAGTGACAAAGGCAAAGGTACAATTGTCAAGCTTGATAAGGCCAAGATCAAGTGCTTTAATTGCAGCGAGCTTGGACACTTTGCTAGTGAGTGTAAGAAGCCTAGGAATTCAGGAAAGGGTAATGCACTTATGGTCACACAGAAGGATTGGGCAGATTCCAGTGATTCTGAAGATGAATTGGATTATGACAACATTGCACTGATGGCAAATGTTTCAGACAAACCTGGATCTCCAAAGAAAACTTCTCCATCCTCTGTTAAGGTATCACTTCACTCTCTTGATTCATTTGATAACTTAAATTCTGATGAAATTAGATCTATCCATGCTGAGTTTAAGAATCTTATGACTAATTTTAGAATTCTTACTTGTGAAAAAGATGAACTTAAGGTTAAGAATGATAAATTAGTTGATAGAAATAATTTTCTTGAATCTGAGTTAATTCAAATGGAAGAATACAAGTTAAGTTCTGATAAAGCTAAGCATGATTACAGTGTTATTCTTGAGGCTTATGACTATGTCAGAAAAGAACTAGAGGAAGAGAGAGATGTGATTAAGACCATTAACATTTCTGGTAAAAAGACACAATAAATCATCGAAAATGGAATTCGTGGTAAAGTTAATGGTTTAGGTTTTGATAAGGCTAGACAAGAAGAAAAAGTAGCTATTGTCAATGATGATAGTAAAGTAGAAGCTAGCACATCTAAATCTGAAGGTAAGAAAATTGTTTCTGAACCTAATCATGTTAAATTTGTTGATTCAAAAGGTACCCCTGTTGTACACAAAAGGATTAACAATAGTAATTCAGATGAGAAAGTGTTAGAGAAACCTAAGAATGTAAACATAGGGTTTCTGTCTAAGTCTCAGTTGAAACAGAGATTAGATGGTCTTTCAGAGTCTAGCAAGATCAAGAGGAATAGGAATGGAAAAGAAGGTATTAACAAAGAGAATAATTACAAGAATGTACCTGATGCACCTAGGAAAAAATGCTATAAGTATGGAAATCATAATCATTTGGCACTAGATTGCAATCAAAAACCTTCTTAGAAAACTGAGTCCAGATTCCCCAAGACTCAGAAAATTCTATACCAACCACAAAAAGCTTGTTATCATTGTGGTAGTTTACTTCATTCCATTTACATGTGTAGAGAATATCATGAACTGTATTATGACTATTATTCTTTGAAATCTGAAACTCCTAGTCACAAACAGTTTGTGAAATCAGAGTCTAAGGTTGACTCTGCAACAGGTAAAGTAAAAGCAAAATCTTCAAAGCCTGTTGTTTCTAAATCTAGTAAGAAAGGATCCAATCAAAGTTGGGTCCTAAAAAATTCTAACTAGTTACTTTTTGTTTTCAGGGCACAGGAAAGAAGCATTCAATTATCTTGGACAGTGGATGCTTTAGACATATGACTGGAAAGAAGTCCCTGCTTACAAAGTTTGAGAGGAAAGCTGGCCCAGTAATATCTTTTGGAGATGGCAACAAAGGAGAAACTCTGGGATATGGCTCAATTGTTTTTGGGAATGTCATCATAGAAAATGTAGCACTGGTTGAAGGCTTAAAATATACTCTTTTAAGCATAAGTCAACTGGGTGATAAAGGTTACAAATCAATCTTTGGCAGAGAAGGATGCAAAATCTTGAATATGCAGAATGGAGACATTGTTCTAACTGGTCAAAGACATGGTAACATATATGAAGCCAGCTTAAGTGATACATCTAAAGGAATTGTTAGATGTCTCTACAGCAAAGCAACAAGTGATGAAAGCTGGAATTGGCACAAGAAACTCTCACATCTCAACTTCAAGAAGCTTAATCAACTTGTTAAGCACAATTTGGTGAGAGGCCTACCTTAGGCAAATTATGTGCAAGATGGACTTTGTGATGCATGTCAGCTTGGAAAGCAAAGAAGAACCACTTTCAAGAGCAAGACTGAAAATTCAATTACTGAACCATTTCATATGCTACATCTTGATCTGTTTGGTCCAGTAAACATTATGTCTATCAACAAGAAAAGATATGCTCTAGTGATAGTGGATGATTTCACAAGGTTCACATGGGTGTTCTTTCTACACAAGAAGGATGAAGCTCCTCAGCAAATCATTGACCTTGTCAAGAATATTCAGAATAACTCTGAGTACAAAGTCAAAGTACTTAGGAGTGACAATGGTACAGAATTCAAGAATTCTACAATGGAGGATTATTGTGCAAACAATGGAATCTCTCAACAGTTTTCTGCACCTGGTACACCTCAGCAAAATGGTGTAGTGGAAAGAAAAAACAGGACTCTCATAGAGCCAGCAAGAACCATGCTTGCAGATGCAAAATTTCCAACCTATTTTTGGGCAGAAGCTATTAACACTGCATGTTTCACTCAAAATTGTACCTTGGTAAATAGTCATGGAAAAACTCCCTATGAGATGATCAAAGGAAAGAAACCAAGTGTGAAATATTTTCACATCTTTGGATGCAAATGCTATGTCCTAAAAGTTCATCCAGAACAACTTGGAAAATTTGAAGCCAAATCGGATGAAGCAATCTTTCTAGGATATTCAGCATCTAAGGCCTTCAAAGTTTATAATCTCAGAACTTACATTGTTATGGAATCAATTCATGTTGCATTTGATGATAAGAAATTTGGAATTCTGCAAACTGATGAGAGTCATGACAAATTGGAATTTGAAAATATGAAGAATTCTGAGATACTCTCCAGTGATGATGAAGGTTCTCCAGAAGGAATTTCTATTGCTTCTCTAAGGAATGCTACTGTTGAGGGGGAGCAAATGAATCAAGAAGAACATAGTGATCATCAGGAGCAGACTAGCCTTTCAGAGTCTACTCCATCAGGAACTGATCTTTCAGAGTCTACTGAGGAAAGATCAGTAACTAGCAGCAATATGGAATCTACTGATTCTATTGATCATAGGGGAGTTATTGAAGGCAGAGAGAATTCTTCTACAAGAGATACCACTAACTTAGGGGGAGAATCTAGCAGAGTCAATCTACCACCTGTTAGAAAATGGACAAAGGATCATACTGAAGATTTGATTATTGGTGATCCAAATAGTGGTGTTCGAACTAGAAGATCAATTCAAAATGAATGCTTGTATAGTTGCTTTCTCTCAAAGAATGAACCTAAGAAGGTTGAAGAAGCCTTACAGGATCCTGATTGGGTAATTGCAATGCAGGAGGAGTTAAATGAATTTGAGAGAAACAAAGTCTGGAAACTGGTACCAAGACCTAAAGATAGATCTATTGTTGGTGCAAGATGGGTTTTCAGAAACAAGCTAGATGAATCTGGTATGATTGTAAGAAACAAAGCAAGACTGGTGGCCAAGGGTTATTCTCAGGAAGAAGGCATTGATTATGATGAGACCTTTGCACCTGTAGCAAGATTGGAAGCAATCAGAATATTTCTTGCATTTGCAGCTCATTCAAAATTCAAGGTATACCAGATGGATGTAAAAAGTGCTTTTCTAAATGGAAAACTTGATGAGGAAGTGTATGTGGAACAGCCACCTGGATTTTTTGATCCAAAGTTTCCAAATCATGTCTACAAACTTGACAAGGCACTCTATGGACTAAAGCAGGCACCAAGAGCATGGTATGAGACTTTGTCTAAATTTCTTCTTGAAAATGGCTTCACAAGAGGTACAATTGACAAAACTCTATTCTTTAGAAAGATAAAAGGTGAATTGCTTTTAGTTCAAGTTTATGTTGATGATATTATTTTTGGTTCTACTAATGAAAAGTTGTGTGCTAAGTTTAGCAAGCTTATGCAGTCTAAGTATCAGATGAGCATGATGGGTGAATTAAATTATTTCTTAGGCTTGCAGGTCAAACAGACTGAGACTGGTATTTTCATTAATCAGTCAAAGTATGTCAAAGATCTTTTAAGAAGATTTGACTTTCAAGACTGTGCAGTTGCAAAAACACCCATGGCAACAGCCACTAAACTAGACTCTGATCCTAAGGGAAAGAGTGTGGATAATACTAGTTATAAAGGCATGATAGGCTCATTGTTATATCTAACTGCAAGTAGACCAGATATAATATTTTCTACCTGTTTATGTGCTAGATTCCAAAGTGATCATAAGGAATCTCATTTAATTGCTGTGAAGAGAATTTTTAGATATCTCAAAGGAACTCCAAATCTTGGTTTGTGGTATCCTAGAGAATCTGATTTCTTCCTAATTGGCTATTCAGACTCTGATTATGCAGGGTGTAAGATAGACAGGAAAAGCACTACAAGTACATGTCAATTCTTGGGAAATAGATTGATTTCTTGGGCAAGCAAGAAGCAACAATCTGTTTCAACCTCAATTGCAGAAGCTGAGTTCATAGCAGCAGGCAGTTGTTGTGCACAGCTCCTTTGGATAAGAAATCAGTTGATGGATTATGGTATGACACTTAGTAATATTCCTATGTTTTGTGATAATACTAGTGCTATTAAAATTGCAGAAAATCCAGTTCAACATTCAAGGACTAAGCACATTGATGTCAGGTATCATTTTATTAGAGAACATATTGAGAATGGTACTGTGGAACTTCATTTGACAAACAGCTTGCAGATATTCTAACTAAACCACTTGATGAGACTACATTCAGTAGATTAGTAAGTGAGTTAGGAATGTTAAATTTCTAGATCTTTAACATCTGCAAAAGTAGCAAGGTATGTTGTTTTTAGCTTATAGACTTGATATTCTTGTCAGGATCTATATTTGATTGTTAAATACTTTAGCTATAACACTTTGCCTTGATAAATTTCAGTATGATAGACTTGTTAATAATCACCAGGATTAGAATTGTTATCAGGATGCTGACGTCATCAGTATTGTGTCAGTATCAGGATTGTGAAAATTGTTTCAGATCCTGCCGTTTACTTTGTGTAGTAATCTAATTTTGTGATGTGTTAAGTCTATGCCAGCAAGTTTTAATATTTGCATACTGATAATTTATACATCATTCAATAATCAAAAGGCAAGTAGATAATAAGAAATTGTATTTTCATTAATTGAAAGCATTACATATATGGAAATGAAATACAACATCTTTTTGTCTAACTTCTACTGATAATCCTATACTTGTCTAATGATATGGATTCTGAGATATAGGACATGGAGCATCTCAAGAAATCCATCAGGGGATTTGAACAGCCTCGTCTGCTTTTGGATTCCGTGTCTGGGCGACTTGAATGAGAGTAGCTAACTTAAATGAATAGCATCTCCATCAAGATCAACCTCAGACTCTCGGCCAAATTCTTCATCCTCAAGTTTTGAAGAGGTTAGGGGAAGATTGTATCCAACAGATGGATGTTCTAGGAGAAACCTCTGGATATTATCTGAAACTACTACATCCATGATTAGTTCGATGAGATGTTCATCGACTGTGAAAAACCTAAAGAATGGGTTTGAATGGAGTTTTGGTTTTAGGATCATTGTTGAGAAGAAAAGAAATTGAAAGGTTTATGGAGAATGGCATAAGGCGTCTTTTTCTTTTATAGAAAGGCATGAGAAGCTGAACAATCACTTGGAACTATCAATGAAGTCAAACGTTAATTATCGCGTGTGACTTTATTTCTTGTATTTTCAAGAAATGTCGAATATATCTAACCAATTGATCTTGTTCAGATTAATTGTTTATTTCTTTTTCAGATAAAAGGAAAATGCCACGTGGAAACTCCATTTAAGTCTCTGGAATCAGGATGATATTGATCAGGATTTCAAGTGTGACCATCAGGATTTGAAAATTATTATTTTTAAATCACATTGCATTTTGTGATTATTTTGATGGGAGGTCAACAGGAAAAGGAAGCTGATCAGTATTGATTTTTATCTTGATAATACCCTGATTTAATTCATGAAAATCAGTTTTGGATTTTATTTTCCAAAAATCGTGGATAACCGCACTTTTCAGGGACTGACACCTGTCAATCTACGTGTCAACGTGGGATAATGGTCTGAAAGATTTGTGAAATATATCTGTTTTGAAACTCTAATCGTGTAATTGCTTTCTCTAATTTTGCATTCTCTAAAGCAAAAACACTCTCGAGTTTTCAAAATCACTAATCCATTTCAAGAATTTTTCAAGTTCTTTTCAGATCAAAAATGGCAGCTCAAAGAAGATTACCTAAATCAGTAGCCTTCAAGTTTGGTGACTTTGATTTTATGACGAACAATCATGTAGCAGCTATCACCAACAAGGAAGGAGTGTCAACTGATTTTCATCCAATCATGGACTTTCTGGCGTATGGACCATTAAGTTATGCATTGACAGCATCTCCACAGATTAATCAAGCAGCTGTTACACAACTTGGGAGAATGCTGAGGTAATTGATTCTACTCAGAGTCAATCAGGTAAGATTGTTCTACACTTAGGACAAGATTCTTTTGATATTACTGAATTTGTTGTTAATTCAGTACTTCACTTACCTGTTAGTTTGAATTATGAGAATGTACCATCTGATGATGATGTTAGAACTATGTTATCTGCATTAGGTTATAATGGACCCTTAGATAACATGAGCCAGTTAAGAAGATCTTATCTTAGGAAAGAGTGGTCTTTCTTCTTTGATCAATTAGCTAAATGCTTTACTGGTAAATGTAGTTCTTTTGATCAAATTACTTCTGTTACTTTACATATTGCTTACAGTTTGCTTTATGACAGAGTAATTAACATTGGTCACATTATCTTAAGTCAGATGTGTATTAAACTTGGGTTAAGAGATCAAAACAGGAAAATGGTTTATTATCATAGATTTATACAAATGTTTATTAACCATTGTATTCCTGATGTTGAAGCTAGATTTGGTAGAGAACATTGTGTTTCTTCTTATGTACAGCAAAAGAGAATTTTCTCTGACATTACAAAGAAGGACAATGAAAAGAATCTAGATGAAATACCTGCAATTCATTATCCACATCATGTTCAGGTAATTCTTAAAACTCATCTTCCTACTCTCTACAATTCTTCTTTCTTTTGTGGTGAAATGGCTCAGGAATCTCATTTGGAGGAGAACCCACCTGTGTCTACCCAAGTAGCCCAAAACATTATAGTCTCTGAAACAATTCAAGAACAAAGTTTTAATCCACAGCCTATTGTTTCAAAGAAACCAACCTCTGGTGTTTCTCAAAAGACATCAGTTGTAAGGAAGAGAAGATTTGTTGTGTCAAGTAGTAGTAGTTCTAGTGAAGATGATGATCATATATCTCTTACTGAGAGAGAAGAATTGAAGGCTGCAATTCGACTTTCTAATCTAGGACAAAGAGATGAAGCACCTAGTCACAGCCAGGCTGCAGTCTCTAAAAAAACTGTAGTACTTAAAAAGGGAAAACAGTTACTGGATACTGTCTCTCAAAAGACTATGTCTATTGAAAAAGGATCTCATCCCAAGTTCAATTCTGTGTCTACACCTCTTGAGTCTTCTCAGGATAAATCTTTTGCTCACTATACCAGGAGAAGAAGGAGAAAGATTCAATTGTCACCTACACACACAGAGTCTAGTCCAACTAATATCATGCAGGTCTCTACAAATGAACCTACAATCAAGTCAGCAAATGACTATAGAGATTTGGATATTGATTCTTCATGGGAAACTACATTATAATACAGACTGGCTATGGGACTGATTTCTCTCAAAGTGAAGTTGTCAAGGCCTGTTCTAGATTTTCTGGTTGAAAGAGTACCAAAACTTTTATTTCCAGATGAATATGGACTTCTACATCAAAGACTTGACTTAATGAAGATGTATTTCTATGTATCTGTCAGAAGACAATTAGTCAAGAAATTTGGACTCTCGAAGCGTGTTGCACTTCAATCACTTCATGCATATTTATTTGACAAGGATGTCATTATTGAAGATGCTTCAGCTCAAGGTGAACAACTGGAGGAAGTAGATAGAGGAATGTAGTCAACAGAAGATACTATTGCACCAGTGGTGGATAGTAGGAAAGATCAGATCACAGTCACTGCAACATAAGAACCATCTAGTCAGAGGTTGGATGACTCAGGAGCTGTGATAGCTGATGTTGAAAGGTCTTCTGTGATGACTGAAATTGCAAGTGAGAAACCCTATGATATGGGAGGAATAACTTTGACTGGTTTTCTTGAAGATCAAACAAATATTATTCAGTCAGAGTCTATCCACCTTGAGGGTGAGTCTCAGCAAACAACACTTAAAGACGGTGACATACTAACTAGGGTGTCTAATGAAGTATTACTGAAGACATCAGAGTCTAGTAGAGAACCTGAAAGTGGTATACTGGAGCCTGTAGTCTCTGGAAGGAAAGAAGATGATTGTAAGGGTTCAGAGATTATAGCAGCTCACTCCTTGGAGAAAACCTCAAGCCCCTTGCCAAATGAGGAACCCTCTCTCCATGTGAGTTCAGGTATCAAAACTTCTTCTAAACTCTATTTTTCTGTAGGTCATGAGAGCACTTATCCAAATTTGAGTGATACACTTGAAAAGATGGATATTGATCCATAATCAGAGCGGCTGGCTCCTGACCAGGCAAAAGGAGATGTAGAAAGAGTGTTGACTTTAGATAGTCAAAGTGAGAATGAGGGTATGGATGATCAACTCCATAGTGAGGGAGAGAAAATTAGGAAACCACCATCGTTTGATTTCTGGGATCAGGTTTTTCCTGAATCTTGGTCTAATAATCTTGGTATGGATGCTGGTACTTATTCTTTTATCAAGTTGTATGAGAAGCATGACTTAGCAAAGCACAATGTAAAGCAAGAAGTTAAAGCTCAGAAGCAGAAAGAAAGGCTTGCAGGAATTATAAACAGAAGAGGTGAAAGGCTAAGACAAACTTCTACACCATCAGTACCAGAAGATATTTCTAATGATCCAAGTATTCCTTTGTATGTACTACCAATATCATCAAGAATTAAGACATCAACAGTATCTGATCAATCTAAGGAGGAGTCAGGTTTTGAAGATGTTAGTACACAGAATACTGGTGAAGGACAAGATGATCATATTGCAGCTTCAGATCAGAGAGATGAAGATGTTTGTAAATCTAATCAAGTTTTATTACTTGAATATCATTCTACACAGGCAACTTCTTCTACAAGACTTGAATCTGAAGATATTCCAAACACTTCCAAAGTTGAAGTCAATTCTGAAGTTTTACAAGGTATTCAGAAATCTCAAGTTGAAATTCAATCAAGACTTCAAACAGTTGAAGATAACCAAGTCACTATTATGGAAAATCAAGCAGTTCTGATGAATCTCATTTGTTCTGTTACTGAATCTCTTGGAATTAATGTTGCTGATGTCAAAAAGGGGGAGATAAAGACAATTCAAAGACAACAACAACAACAGACTAGGGATAAAAGAAGAACTGGGGGAGATAAAGATTGTGACAGAGGTGAATCTCATCATGGAAGTGGTAAAGGAAAAGAAGCATCAAATAGTTGAATTCTTTCGTCTAAGTACTGGATACTATGTCTATATCTGAAAGAGGAGGTACTTAACTTCATGATTTTTGAATTCATAAATTCTATTCTGATTGTATTGTTATATGTTTTGACATCAACAACTCAGATTTATGCTTCAGATTTTAAAGCATAAATAGGGGGAGATTGTTAGGAATAATTCATGAGTTGTGATGTTAAGAATAGAATTTTACTTATACTTCTTGTATATCCTGATTTATAAAGGATTTAGCACTTTGTATAGGAAAAATGTGTTAGACAGTTATCTGTAAAGTTTAGTCAGGAATGAACAGTGCATCAAGTACTACATGTCAGGAACTGAGGTTGAATCCTGATATGTCAAGTTAACTACTGATCAAGTACTGATGAGATGGTCAGATCCTGATACAAGATGGAATCCTGATATCAGTCGTGTTACTGATGATGTCATTATGGATGCTACAAAAACTCGCAAGTGCTATAAAACAGGATCTTTGTTTGAGGAACAAGCAAGAAGATTTTATGAAGGAAAGAATTTTCTATTGATGGAAACTATCAACTGGACGGCAGAACATTGTCATGTATAGATTATCTTTCTGTGATGAGTTGTTAGGAAGCATTATAAATGCTCTCTATGTCATTGTAAAAAGAGTTCATTTTTGTGAGGTTTGTAATCGTAAGTATACGAGAGTGCAAACAGAGAGAGATTTGTATTGTCAGCAGCTGCTAAAGGTATTGTACACCTTTGGTAGAGTTTGTATTTGATTTATTTAATACAAACAGAGTTTGATTCATTCGTTTATTCTTGTTCATATAACCAAGCAAAAATCAGACACGATTATATAACTTGTATTCAACCCCCCCTTCTACAAGTTATTCGAGTTAACACTGTTTCGTATAGCAGACGAATCCCATGAATTTCTGCATCTACTGTTACTGTTAATTCAATTCTATCATTCTGTTAGTTGGCGGAACATTCAGAGTTATTGTTGACCCAAAACTATTTTGAATCCAATAAGGTGATTCTCATATTCAATCCGGAAACTCTATCGAGGGAATGCAAATTTGAATATCATGCCCAAATCTTGTGTATTGGCCTGTTTGGCTCACCTTAATATAAGGACTTATAGACTTATTTTCGGGTAAAAATTTTATTTTTTTGATAATTTTTTTATACAAGTATCACTACGCCATAAACGCACATACACAACCCCCATTTTCTGTTGCGTAAGGCCTAAAAACCGTTGCGTAAGGTCTTACGCAACGCTAGAGGGGCGTTACCAATACTGGCGTTGCGTAAGACCCCTAACGCAATGCTTTTCCAATCTATTGCAACACTTCAAAAAGCATTGCATAAGAGGCCTTATGCAACACCAAAAGCATGCAAACGCAACACTTCATGGGGTTGCATAAGATGTTTCAGCCATGTCAGCATGCTGACATGGAAGCAATGTGCCACGTCAGCATGCTGACGTGTCATTAGTGGGGCCCACAAATGCCACGTCACAAATGGGGGGCATGCCACATCATCAGTGGAGCCCACCAAGATGCCACGTCAGCAATGGGGTCCACTATCTAACGCAACGCTATTTGAGTCTAATGCAACACTAAATTTTTTTTAAGCAACACTAAATATACCATAATGCAACATCATATATAGTCAAATGCAACACTTTTTTACAAAAAAAATGAAATGGCTGAGCTGTTTATACATTAATCCCAAAAATTACAAATCTTACCAACATATACTAAAACCAAGTAACTGCTACGAATTCTAACTTCCAAACTATGCCAATTCTAACAATTAACGAACTGCTAACATTCAAATTATTGCAAGTTTTCTAAGACACAAGCAACTACAATACATCCTTAAAAGTCAAAATCACATTGCCAAACCGAACAGCTGACTTTAGCATGAACAACCTCCTCCCTGTTCCTCTGTTTCTGAAACAGCTGTTGGGATTCTAACAAGAGTTCCATTATCGTTAAATCCCTACAACTGCAAAAAAAAAAGAAAGTCCAGTAACATTTAAGTTCTTGTATATACCATAACCAGATTGCTGAGTAATAAAGAATACTAAACTGTGAAACTGCCAAATTTCCTGTCCAGTAGACTTGTTCTGGTTGACTATCAAGAGATCTGGTGAACCAGCCTTTTGCTGAACATTTTGGTTTCGATATCAAATGGAAACAATAAAAAATACATCAGAAGAGAAGAGATGACCTCAGAAATTGTCGACCTGCTTAGCTTACCAAGCGGCAACTTATCAGCATTATATCCTACAGTAGAATAAATAGATGGTTTTAAAATAGTGGAAGTGAAAATAATAAATGGAATAAAAATATTCATAAACAAAGTAAACATTAGAAGATAATGAGTATAGGAAATTTCACAATTTAGAGATTCAACAGGGTGATAGCTTGTAGAATTTTCAATTATTGGTCTGACCGCATAACTACATATCTGATAACCGTATACACTTGGAATCACCCAGCTATCTGCAGTAAAATATTATATCAACAACATAAAACTTAGTCTGCAAGTACCTAATGCAACACACCATTTTCAATACACACACATACTGATCACTCTTTGTAACTGGTTCTTTGGGCATATGTCATCCATACCCATACGATTCAAGCACAGTGATACATATTATAGAGGAAAGCTAATATACGTAACTTACCAGTCAAACGCAAATTCTTTTGAACTAAGCCAATCACTTTGTAACTTACCATGTTCTGGTAAAAATATTCTGATCATATCTTGTTTGGCCGGCTAAACGGAAGGAGATAGAAAGATGTTCTGAAAAGGAGTCCCTGGAATGAATAAGAAATAAGCACATGTCAGAGTAAGTAAACTAGTAAACAAAGATTAGCATATACTCGTGTATTAAGATGTACAAGTCCAGTTTATGTTAACATCTGTTACATCTCTGTTCGGGTTACTTTTATTGTTAAATGCATCATCAGAAAGCGCAGTAGATATCTAAGCTATATTACATGTGCTAACTATTTTCATCACACGCCATTATGTACAACACAAATAACTAACCACCATATCTAACTAGATTATTGAGATGACAAACAGACTGCTTAAATGAATATTTGATAACAATTTTGACAAAAGATTCAGGTTTACACAACAAGGTGAAGCATAATTAGTCATCTTTTGCTAACCAAGAACATGAGAAACTGATATAGCATGAACATGGAGTGCAGAGAAACGAGTGGAGATTACGATGAGTTACTTTATAACTACATTATATCACAAGCAATAATGGTTAAAGCTCAGACCATTTGGTGGAATGTCATGATCAACATTTTTCTTGCACATGTGATATGGTCCATCGATTCCATAACATATACATTACACCTGCTTTACGAGGCATCAGCAGTATAAAAAATTAAGTAGCTAGTTCTCATTTGTTAATTATCCGACTAATACATGTACAGGACTAAGAAAAATTATAAAACTTCTCCTTACACATCAAAATTTGAGATTCACATGTGTATTCATATTATAGACATATATCATCCACCATTTAATCAATAAACCAGCTAAATACTGGAGCATCCAACAAGGAACATGATGTTGTACGCATCATTTGGAGATTTAATGTTCATCAGTTGCAAACTATAATTGGTTGTGTGGGAGGCACACATCCAGTTGCAATATATTATTACATAATCAAAAATGTAATGCTCAATGAAGTAATAAAAAATGTTTTATATACTATTATTTTCAGATACTATAAAGATATGGTTTATTAAGTAAAACACAATGCGCGTACCTGTACTTTGCTCCTAACACATTTACTTTCTGATTTAGTGCAGAGTATGTTTAAGAATGTGAAGTGGGCACTTTGTTAATTTCCTAACTTAGTGCATTATTTTTGTTAATTTGTAATAACGACATAAACTAAAGTCTCATTCTAGTTAATAGATATATAGCAGTAAACTATTACATAATTAAAAATATAATGCTCAATCAATTAAAGTAATAAAAAATGTTTTGTTTAATATTTTTTCAGATACTATAAAGATATGATTTTCATTAACTTATACATATAAATTATATGTTTGCATTTATATTTATTAGCTATTAATTTGTTCATGATAAAATAAAATATATTTTACTCGAATTGAAAATAATTTGGCTTTTTAGGAATTTTGTTTTTGAATAATTAATGGATATAATTAGCATCACGTATGGATGGCACAAGAATCACCCTTGCTCCTGAACCCACCCCACAAAATATTGAATCTGGGAAGCAAAAGTCAACAAAAGTTTAAACTAAAATGCAAATTAACAAAGATAAAGAATATTTCAACAACTAAAAGATAATTAATACCCTTTTAAGAATCGGGTCTTACTATTTTTTTCTCTCCATCACGTGGGAGTCTTAGTTTTCTCTCCGTTTAGTTTCAATTCTAGATTCTAAAACGTGTGAGTTTCTGTTTTCTATGGATCGTTATCAAGATTTAAGTGAACATTTGGAGGGATTGGAGATTGAAGACGAAGAGAATGCTGCGTTTGTAATCGAGGGGGACAATGAGGAAGCTACAAATAAATATGAATTATGTTTGGTTGGAAGGTTTTTGACAGAAAAGAATATCAATGTGAGGGCGATGAAGACGAAGCTTGCGGATATCTGGAAGCCAGCGATGGGAACTAATATTAAGGAGCTTGAATCTGGATTATTTTTGTTTCAGTTTTATCACAGGGAAGACATGCTCTGGGTGATGAATGGAGGGCCTTGGCAGTTCGACAATGCTATGCTGAGTATCGATATGATTCCAAGTGGAGAAGACCCACTTAATGTACCTTTGTGGCATTTAAACATATGGATTCAGATTCATGAGTTACCATCAGCCCTTATGACGGAACCTGTGGGTAGGCAACTGGGCAGTTTTTTTGGTGAATTTTTGGAGTACGATCAAAAGAATAATACAAGTATATGGCGTGAATGTATTAGGTTAAGGATTAGATTGGATGTCAGGAGGCCTTTGAAACGCAAGAAGAAAGTTACAAGGAGGAATGGGGCTGAGGTGGTTGTAAGTTGTAAGTATGAGCGTCTGGGGGATTTTTGTTTTTTCTGTGGGTATGTAACGCATACTGAAAGGTTTTGCCGGAAGTTGCTGGATAGGAGAAGTGAAGATACTGGTAGGGAATGGGGTTCCTGGTTAAGGGCACCGCCGCGGAGGGTGGCCGGACAACCGAAAAGCAAGTGGCTCCGAGATGAAGGGGATGTTGAATGGGAGGCGCGCAAAGGAAGGGATAACAGCATACCGCAATCAGGGGGTTGTGATTATGCTGAAGGAGGGAATCAAGCAATTCAAAAACTCAATAGAAGTTATGGGTTGCATGGAAGTAGGGATTTGACTCAACTGAAAGATAAGAGTCCAAGTACAGCTATTATTTTGAAAATAGACAATACGTCTAATTTTATTATTGGGCCGGAGGAGGATGAGTTAACTGGGCTGAATATTGCTGAAAGAAAAAGACAAAGAGGTGGGCCTGGGTCTTATGATACTATGGATACAGAAGGGCATCTGCAGAGTGCAACAAAAGATAAGTTAAATGGTTCAACTTCGGAAACTACTCTTTCTGTAATGGATTGTGTAGTATCCTCTAAAAATGTTTTGGCTACGCTTGCTGATGGGTAAGCTAGCCAGCTCCAATGAATATTCTAAGCTGGAACTGTCGAGGGTTGGGGAACTCTCGCACAGTTCGGATTCTTGGAGATTTAATTAAATCTCCTAAACCCGATTTTCTTTTCTTATCTGAAACTCTAGTTAAGGCTGGTAAAATAAAGGATCTATGTTCTAAGTTTAAATTTGTCAATCATTTTGCAGTAGATTGTAATGGTAGAAGTGGTGGTTTGGCTATTTTTTGGAAAAGAAATTTTGATTGTAATGTGTTGGATTCTTCTGTCAATCATATTGATGTTTAGGTGAATAGCATTGGTAGTAGTAAATGGCGAATGACTTGTTTTTATGGTTTCCCTGAACGATCAAGACGGAGGGATTCATGGAATTTTATTAAGTTTTTGGCTGCTAAATCTGATATGCCTTGGTGCATTCTAGAAGACTTCAATGATATGATGTATGTGACGGATAAGAAAGGCGCTCATGCTCATCCTCAGCACTTGCTACACGGTTTCTGTAGTATTATTGAGGAGTGTCATCTTATGGAGTTGGAGTTGAAGGGTGGTAACTACACATGGGAGAAAAGCAGGGGGACTCAGAATTGGGTTAGAGAGAGGTTAGATCGTGCTTTTGCCACAGTTACTTGGTGGCAGCTTTTTCCTCTTTGTAATCTTACAGTGCATCATACTGTATGCTCTGACCATGAGCCTATTCATCTCGATCTTCTTAGTACCTCTTACTCAAAGCAACAGTTTCGCTTTCGGTTTGAAAATGTATGGCTTAAAGAGGATTCGTTTACAGTGGATGTCACTAACTTCTGGAAATCTTTGGAACCTACGCATTTGCTGCCTAAGTTGGTGTCAGTCTCTTCTTTTATGGCTAAATGGGGCCATAATTTTTTCCACAAATTTCGTGATAAAGTTAAACAGTTGAAGGAGGAGGTAAATTTGTTTGCTGATCGTGAAGATGAGGAGGGTGTTAGGAAGTTTTTTGCAGCAACTCATAAGCTTAATGACCTTTTGTTCCAAGAGGAGGTTTATTGGAAGCAACGAGCTAAAGCTTTCTGGCTTGAGGAAGGGGATTCGAACTCTAAGTTCTTCCATGCGTTTGCTAATGCTAGGAAGAAAATTAATCATGTTACTCAGTTGAGAAATACTGATGGTGAGGTAGTGGTTCAACATGAAGACATGTGTCGAATTGTTAAGGATTATTTTAAGGCTGTCTTTGAAAATGCAGAAGTCGAACAAGAGGTTGACTATGACAATGCAGGTTTAATCATTTCCAATGAGCAGAATGAAGCTTTGATTGCAGATTTTACCTATGAGGAATTCTCGAATGCAGTCAAATAGATGCATCCGAATAAAGCTTCGGGACCGGATGGTTTGAACCCTGCCTTTTTTCAACATTTTTGGTCTCTCATGGGACATGACGTTTTTCAGTGTTGTAATAAATGGCTTCAAGAAGGGTCTTTTTCTACGGATTTAAATGACACCAACGTTGTTTTGATTCCTAAGAAGGACAATGCAGACTGTATGAAGGATCTTCGCCCGATAGCTCTCTGCAATGTGCTATATAAAATCCTAGCAAAGGTTCTTGCGAACCGACTTAAATGGATTCTTCCAGATGTCGTCTCAGAAAACCAGGCTGCGTTCGTCCCAGGAAGGAACATTACAGATAATGTTTTAGTAGCCTTTGAAGTGTTGCATTATATGAAGCGGAATAATAGAAGTAATGATGGAGAGGTTGCTCTAAAGTTGGATGTCAGTAAAGCGTATGATAGAGTAGATTGGGGCTTTCTGAAAAATCAGATGAGACGTATGGGCTTTAATGATAAATGGATAGGTTGGATTATGCTATGTGTGTCTACGGTCTCATATTCAGTGTGTTTTAATGGTGATTATGTGGGGCCTATTATTCCTAAGCGAGGTCTTCGACAGGGGGATCCTCTATCCCCATATCTGTTTTTATTTTGTGTTGAAGGTTTATCGTTATCCATAAGGGAAGCTGCTGAGAATGGTAGGATTAAGGGGTGCAAGATCAGTGCTAGTGCTCCAGCTGTGACTCATTTATTGTTTGCCGACGACAGCTTTTTATTCTATAATGCAACAACAGCAGAAACTTTGGAGATTAAGGCCATCTTAGCGAAGTATGAGGAACTGTCAGGGCAAGCTATTAATTTACAAAAGCCTGGTATTTTCTTTAGTGCAAATGTTAGAAGGGATAAGCAGAATGAGATTAAGAATATCTTGGGTGTGCGTAATGATTTGAGTTCAGGTCAGTATTTGGGTTTGCCTTCTTTAATTGGCAGGTCTAAGAAGGCAGTTTTTAGCTTTTTGAAGGAGAGATTGAGAAAGAAGATTAATGGCTGGAGTTCGAAGTGCTTGTCGAGAGCAGGGAAGGCTGTTTTGTTGCGTAATGTAGCACAAGCAATCCCCACTTATACTATGTCTTGTTTTCTTCTTCCAAAGTCATTATGTCAGGAGTTGCAGAGGATGATGAACAGTTTCTGGTGGGGTTCTAGTAACAATTCTGGGAAGGGTATTCGATGGCTAAGTTGGGAGAATATGAGCATGTCAAAGTGTAGAGGAGGGATGGGTTTTCGCGATTTGCATGGATTTAATTTAGTTTTATTAGGGAAACAATGCTGGAGTTTCTTGAGCAATCCTAGTTCTTTGGTAGCTCGTATTTTTAAAGCTAGGTATTTCCCTAATAGCTCTCTTCTTAATGCTACTCGAGGGGGAGGTTCGAGTTTTTTGTGGTCGGGCCTATGGCAAGCTAAAGAAGAGTTGAAGAGGGGATTTCGGTGGGTTCTTGGAGATGGTTCGAAATTGAAGTGTTTGAAGATGCTTGGTTGAGAAATAAATCTGATTTTAGAGTGGAGGCTAATATTATTGACAGAGGTGACATTGTCAAAGCAAAGGATCTTTTTGGTCCTGGTGTTAAAAAATGGGATTATCAAAGGGTGTACAATTTGTTTCCAAATTGTGATGCTGAGGCTATCTTAGCAACGCCTATTCCCCAAACCCAGGCGTTGGATCGTATGGCATGGGTCCATTCTGTTGATGGTATGTATAGTGTAAAATCAGGCTATCAATTTTGGCAAAACACAAGGAGTTCTAGTGTGCGTAATGATGCTGGTTGGAACCAACTCTGGAAGATGGATGTCCCTCAGAAAGTTAAAGTTTTCTTGTGGCGATTTGGTCGTAGCAATGTGCCTGTTCGGTATCTTTTACGAGGTAAGGGGGTGCAATGTACTATTATGTGTCCTATGTGTGAACATGATGTTGAACACTTGGCTCATGTCTTTCTTGACTGTGAGTATGCTAATCAGTGCTGGAGAATGGTGGGTTTAGAGTTCGATTTTAGTAATGTGGAATACGCCTCAGATTGGATGCTACAAAGGCTAGCAGGTGAGTCCTAGGATGTTATGGTGAAAATTGCTACGGTTCTTTGGGGTATTTGGTCAGCTAGAAACTTAAAGGTCTGGGAGGGGAAGAACATCACAGCTCAGGTTGCAGTAGACTGGAGTAGGAAGAGTATCTCAGAGTGGCAAGAAGCCAGACAACGAAGATTGGGAAGACTGAAAACTTGGGTGCAAAGTGGTAGTAGGGGAACAGTTCGATGGGAAGCTCCTAAGGAAGGTATTGTTAAAGTGAATGTGGATGCATCTGTTTATTCAGGGACATCTTCGTTCTCTGTTGGTATGGTTTTAAGAGATCACCATGGTTCGTTTTTGAAAGCTAGGAATGCAAGAAGTGCTGGTGAGGTCCCAGTTTTTGAAGCAGAGGCGTGGGGTGTCTTGGAAGCTCTCAAGTGGATTCAATCCTTGTCGATATCTGAAGTGGAGGTCGAATGTGATTCTTTACTTACGGTATCTGCACTGCATAAGAGAACAAAATTCTGCACTGAAGTTGGTTACATTTTAGAGGAAAGCATCTCCATTCTTCGTTCTCGACCTGATATTACTGTCTCTTTTGTTAAGAAGCAAGCCAATAAGGTCGCCCATGTACTTGCTAGGGTTCCTTGTTTGGTTAATAGCTCCAATGATTTCTTGTCTCCTCCACATAATGTGTTGGAAACACTATTGTATGATTCTATTTTGCATCAATAAAATTCTCTTTGCTTTCAAAAAAAAAATACCCTTTTAAGAATCATGATAAATACCCTTTCAGCAACAAAAATTTAAAATAAAATGCAAATTAACAAAAATACAACTTTTCTATCATAATAAAGCCATAACTAGCACATATAACAAATCTAGCAAGCTCGTCAAAAATACAATTACCAAAAGACCTCACAAACAGAGCCTTTTCCCTTTTTCCGATAAAGCTACACAAGCATACAGAGCCAAAATCTAATAGGGTAATTTAACAAAATCGTAAAAAGATAGAATAATACCTACAAAGCGAAGCCCTGCTTTAAATCCAAAAACCCCACCTTTGAACCCCAAATCCAAGCTCAAACTCAATTCAAAGAAGCCTTAATTTTGAATACAAATTGAGCTTGAAATAACAAGAGAATCCAAATTAAAACCAATTAAGCATGAGGTTTGAATTAAACATAAGAAATGAAACCAACACATCCCAAATCCAAGGAACCCTAATTAAAAAAATGCTAAAATCGAAGAGCACTCAAATTGATTTGAAGCAAAAGAAGACTTTGATTCATAGTGTTTCGAGCGTAAGAAATAGATGGAGACAAAATTAACACTCTGGTCGTGACGGTGAGAGTAGACGAGAGAGAGAGAGAGTAGAGAAGGGGTAGAGGAGTACTACTCAAATGAGTAGAGTAAGTGATTTTGAGATGAATAATTTTGTTTAAGATGGAAATTTTTTGCCCAAAATTCACATTTCCGCCCAAAAATTTCACCTCGAGCCCTGTGCCCAAAATCTTGAGGAGTGTCTTAGACTCTTAACACTGGACATGGTGTGTTAGGTTGTTGGTTTTATATTTTAAAAAAAATGTAATTTTAGTTTTTAAACTAAATAAATCTAGGAATTTTAAAAATAATTAGAAAAAATATTTATATATTAAGATCAGTGTGGTTGAATCGTCGAAAAAATAACTAAATAAAATACAATCATCATTCGGGACAAGATTAGTTTTTTTTTGAACGAAGTTCCACTTTGACCGTTATAAAACCAAACCAAATACATATAGAATTTTTTTTTTGAAAAATAACCACATCCCTAAAATCATTATATCTTGACATCCGTGCGATTGGAACGTCGAAAAAATAATTTAAAAAATAGATTCATCATTCGGGACAAGACTAGTTAAAAGGAAAGTCCACTTTGACCGGTTTGACCGTCATAAAACCAAACCAAATACATGTAGGAATTTTTTTGAAAAATTACCGCATCACTAAAATCGTTATATCATGACATCCGTGCGATTGGAACGTCGAAAAAATAATTTAAAAAAATAGATTCATCATTTGGGACAATACTAGTTAATAAAATAAAATAAATATTTAATGCAACACTTCAAACAGCAAATGCAACACCATTATTATCTAATGCAACGCTTTTGCCACGTCAGCAAATGCCACGTCAGCATAGGTGGGTCCCACAATTGCCACGTCAGCAATTGTGAGTCCCACAACTGCCACGTCAGCTTTTGTGGGACTATTGCCATGTCACCCTTGTGGGGTTCACATTGCCACGTCAGCAATGGTGGGACCCACACCTGCCACGTCAATTTTTTTCAAAAAAAATAAATATCTAATGCAACACTTCAAACATCAAATGCAACACTACTGTTACCTAATGCAACGCTTTTGCCACGTCAGCAAATGATACGTCAGCATAGGTGGGTCTCAATTCTGCCACGTCAGCAATTGTGGGTCCCACAATTGCCACGTCAGCATAATGGGCCTCCTGCCACGTCACCCTTGTGGATCTCACACTGCCACGTCAACAGTGGTGGGTCCCACATCTGCCACGTCATATTTTTAAAAAATATATAAATATATCTAATGCAACACTTCAAATAGCAAATGCAACACTACTGGTATCTAATGCAACGCTTCTGTCATGTCAGCAAATGCCACGTCAGCATAGGTGGGTCCCACTTCTGCCACGTCAACAATTGTGGGCCTACAACTGCCACGTCAACAAATGTCACGTCTGCACCTGTGGGTCCCACTTCTGCCACGTCACCATTTATTAAAATAAAAAAAAATCTAACGCAACACCAACATTAGTGTTGCATGATGTGAAACACTGTGGGTAATACGCAATACTAAATTACATCTAACGCAACACCAGTTCAGCTCAGTTGCAAAAGACCCAAAATTTCTATCTAACGAAACGCTTTCTGTGCAACGCTTTGTAAAAAGGGTTGCGTATGCTCACTTATGGCGTAGTGTATTTAATGTATACTTGAGATTCAATAATTTGCAAAAATAAGTTGGAAAATAATTTGGAAAGTTAGGAATCTTAACTTTCAACTTAAAATAAGTTGACGTATTCTGAAAAAAGTTCTCTCAAACACCCCTTATATCTGTTGCAAAAGTTGACGAGTTTTTAACAACATACACAGTTTAAATATCAAATATTAAACCACTGAAACTGTCTCTACATCAAGAGTAATCAGTTTATAATTTTCAACCATTCATATATAACTGGGAGTCTGGGATAAAGAAGATTAACAACTTTTTTTTTTAAACTATCTATTAACAACTATAAGATAAACATCCACTAGTTAAATTATCATATCAATATTAAAGTAGAAGATGTGTGTTAGTTTTCAGATTGTATTATTCTTGTTTAATCAGTATTTGGTTCTTAAATTCCATTGGTGGATGATTACTATCACATAACAATATGTTATGTAGTAATTTAGGGACCTAAATTGTTGAAAAGACTATGTATCTAATGGAAAACAATGATAGAAAATAATGTTTCAATGACTATGTTGTAAGTTGTAAATTGGAACATTTTATTGTAGAATATTAATGAGACATCAATATTTCTAATATGTAATCGCAAGTGTTTGAAATTAATCAAACCTGAAACAAGTGTTTTGTAAGAGATAAGTTGCAACGTCCCCCCAATTGAAGTTTTTTAATAGAATTGAGCCCTTCCAAACCATGCATGTGACGTCTCCATACCCGGTAACCCGGATAGGGTGTCATCCAACCAATAACAAATTCAAATACCTGAATAATAAAACTTAATATACCAACGATTCCTCACCAAAGATCGATTCTAAGTTATGGTATGAAACAAGAATCTACACTATACAAATTATTACAACTTCAATCTCTGATCCAAATACAAACCTCTATATCGCTTAATCCATTGCGCAATCTAAATAGTATATGCCCGTGCTGGCTTTGTAACTAACCTTTGAAAAATGCATCATCGGTCTCATTTGAATTATAATGTGCAGGCATCTAACTCCTTAACCCTAACTGAAAGGGAAGGTAAAACAAAGTAAGAATGAGCCAACCATGCTCAGCAAGTGAATAATATAGTGAAACAACATTATCTCGATGATTCATTAATGGATAATATCAATGATCAACTTATCCCAAAGGAGTAATTCAATTTCTATCATAGAATAAGTCTTTTCATTTCTTGCATTCATATATTCTTGTTTGCACTAAATCACGCAAGCGTACGTGGTCACAAGTAATATATGAATAAGTCAAGTTCGTTCCCACAGAGATCTGGTAATGGTTTTAATTCAGTAGATGTACCTATGCAACAATGTATGATTATTATTCACTGCTAAGACAATTAACAAATTTGGGTTTTGATTATCTAAATTAACTAAAAAATAAATTAACAACTAAGAATTAATTATCTAATGAAAATTAAAATCGAATTACTTCTACAAAAGTAAACATGGGATTCTAACTTCATTAAATACTTCACTTAGAGTTGATGCCTTTAATCAATGCATGTGATGGTTATGATATATGATCAGACAACACGAAACAAGTAAACGCTACCTCTCAGTATACGAATACCAAACTAAACATACATCCACAAAAGAGATAGAAGATGAATAGACACCAATTATGCTTAGACCCTATATCTCTATAAGATTTGAAAACATAACGATTAAAGAACAAGTTGTCTAATAAGATCACGTAGGGCAACATAATATCTCTATTTACGCTACAAATCATGATGTTAAAACATCAACCTATCCTATGCTAGCATGGCAAGTTCTAAATCTCAAGATCCACTCTTGTTTCACAAGAGATTAACAAATTAGATGTTAGCTACACATCTAAATTCATAAAGCACAATCATACGAGGATATCAGATAAACACCACACACAGATCTGTAAAGCTTCAAGATACTAAAACTCCATAAATAAATCCGTTAGAATCCCATGACAATAATTAGTTCATAATCGAACCTCTCGTCATCATGGGATCAAGTGAAACCATGATAATGAAACAAGACATGAATCCTATATTATAATATGCTAACTAATGATGATACTAAATTACAATGATATGATGTGTTTATATAGGCTCTAGAAGTCTTGCCCAACAAGAAAATACCCTACAATACAATTGGAAATTGATTTTGGTACAAGAAAATACCAAAAATACAATTAGAATTCGAATTAGGGGCAAAATAGTCATTTTTCAGGATGTTCAGGCCGAACAGAGCGCTGCCAGCGCTTCAGGAGCGCAGCCTGCGCTTGGATTGCTGTTTCTGTGACTTTCTGGAGCGCTGCCAGCGCTGGTGCTCCTGACCAGAATTTTTAGTTTGCTTTATTATTGTAGAAAATTTCCCAAGCTTCGCGTGGACAGTAAGATCGTCCAAAACGGACTTCTAGAGCTCCAGATATGGCCAAAACAGTGTAGACTACGCAACATACCCTGAAATCCGAATTTTCCATAATTTACTCATTTCTTATCCATTTTCTCTTCCGATTCTTTTGCCACTTTCCGTTCTTCAATTCATAAGCGTTATGATCTTCATGGTAGCCTAGGGAAATACGCCATCCTTCATTCCATTGCTCAATTTCAACTCCAAGATCAATGAAAACCACCAATCCTAGCCGATAATTGCAATCATGCACAACTACACAAAACACATCAGAACTACAACAAACTTGAGGCCAAGTGAATCAATTTAAGCCGATATGGAATGCTCCAAGTGGATATAAAATTCAATTATCAATTCTCATCCAAACATTCCGTTCTTTAAAATCACTTTATCATTGAACATACTTTTCATAAAACGTTTCGAAAACATTTAAGTTGATTGGAGTTTTTCGATGACTACGGACAATACGGGTGATCAGCCACGTAAAGTCCCCATACCGGACACGAAGTCCCTCTGGACATTAAAATTGGGTTCCCAATTAGGCAACACATTGGCCTATAAAGGTGCTGGACTGGTCCCACCAGAACTACAGCAGAAAAATAAAACATGCTGGACTGGCGTCACCCGGCCTCTTACGCCTCCTGTGATGCCCCTGACCCCGGTTTAATTTCCTCTGGAAAGAACCGGCCCGAGGGTCCGTCAAAACTACATCACAACCTGCTCAACCTGCCAAAATTGTTTTTCTTTACATCTCAACTAAATCATTTTTTTCCCACAATGTTGTTAATTACACAACCATAAAGAAATTCGTTCTCCCTTAGAAACGAATGACTATCTCCATTTACAAATCTAGATCAAAATTCTTTAACAAAGTCTATCTTACCAATAAAAGATGCCATATACAGCGGATCTCATCTACTATCTGTAAGGTACTACCATTTGTACACTACAAGTTAACTATATCCTGACTTACCTCGAATCAACACACAATCAAAGTCCATAACGAGTGCTTCAACCATAAGTCAAACTACAACTTCAGTGCGTGAAGTACCACTGCTAAGTCAAGCACCAGCTCTGCTGGTCCATCACTTATTTCTACATTCCCAAGAATCCTCTTCTAATCTATTATATCCTCCTGTAATAATTTATAAAATAAAAGAATGAGCTACAAAGCTCAGCAAGCATATATTGCAGAGTATGACAAAAGATTTTTGTCGCATAAAACCATTCATGAAGCCTTACCATCATATCATAAAGTGACAAGAATAAAGAGAGACTTATAACACTTTAACATAAAGAAGATTTGTTTGACTGAGCGACCTCATTATTAGGTCTCTTAACCTTTTCATTTCGATGCAATTATGATCATCTGTCTTACTATTACCAATTGGTAATCTTCGTAACCACGAAATGGATCCATTCGTCTTTCCAGATGCACTTTAGGTCATCTGTCTTAACCATTACCTTTCGGTAATTTTAATCATCAATACCCCAAAAAATGGGTTGTTAACTCAGTCAAATATTTATCATTTAACTTGAACTACCTCATTCTTACTTATACTTGAAACATAACCACTAGCCAGAACAATTGGCTGGTTAACTTAATAATATATTGCTAGCTGAACAATTAGCTAGCGATCTTCAACAACATCCTAATTCCATCAACTAGTCTGCATCGACCAGCTCACTAAATTAACCTCATCTCAGCATAGCTAATGAACAATATTAGCTATTCTGGTATATAAATCATCATAAAACTGATAAATCATCGCTAGCCAGAACAATTGGCTAACCATCTCAACAACATAGCTGCTAGCCAAAACAATTAGCCAGTGATCTCAATAAAATCTTGATTTCCATTAAGTCGTCTGGATCGACTAACTAATAATAATAATCTCATCATAACATAGCTAACGAAACAATATTAGCTATCACATACATAAATCATCATTATAAACTGATTAATCGTCGCTAGCCAGAACAATTGGCTAGCCTCCTCAACAACATAATTTCTAGCCGAAACAATTAGCTAGCGATTTAAAAATATCTTGGTACCATCAACTAGTCTTCAGACTGAAATAAGCTCATCATGGCACAGCTAATGAACAATATTAGCCATTTACTAGGGGAAATCATCATGAGATCGAATAAACGTCCATTTTGGATAATACCGATCAATGAATATTATCTCCACCAATAAAAGAGAATTTGGATAATACCGAAGGATAGGTATTATCTTCACTGATAAAAATTTACTTGAATAATATCAACCAAAAGTACTATTTTAACCAACAAGAATCAACTTGGATAATATCGACAAATGAATATCATCCCGATCAATAAAAAAATCAATTTGGATAATACTAACCAAAGAGTATTATTTCTAACAATAAAAATCAATATGGATAATGGCAGTTAGTGGATATGATTACCAACAATAAAAATCAATTTAGATAATCTCGACCAATGAGCATTATCTCCATCAATAAAAATCAATCTTAGATAATATCGATTAATGGATATTATCTTCACTGATAACCATCATAAAATAGAAATATTGACTTAACGGTAAGTACGCATATAACATAGTACGTACAACTTAACAACATTCAACGCATACGGCTCAACAACATTCAATATGTTACGAATAATGTAACACCTAGATGACCAATTAAAACAGATACAATATATACTTACAACCACTGCTACCCAAGTAGTCCAACTGTTCCTCAACTCACTTCTCCAATAACCTGGACAAGCATTAATAAACTATTCAATCGTATATTCTCAATAATAAATATACTCGTATCTTCAAAAATCAACATGACCTTAGAATGATCAAACTTTACAACTCAACCCATTTCTAAAATTAACTACTAAAAGCAGTCACGTCTTCTTAAGTCATAACTTACCGAATAAGCTTTTATTGCTTACTAATCAATAATCCAACTATTACATAGCTTATTCCTGGAAACCCGAATTATAAAGCTTCATGCTTAACATTACATCTATAAATCTCATAAATTCTACACATTTATTAGGCTTGAGCTACAGTCCTCTTTATAGAAAAGCGAGCATGACTTTTTCGTAAATAAAACTTCCCGGTGTCATAGCACCTCAACAACAATTCCAAACAATTCACTAATAATCTCTAAGCCTCAACTTCCACAAATCTTATAAATCCACTTTTACAATCCAAACAAAATATATCAATAAAAATCGACGACTTTAAAAACATTAAAAACTCCAATAATCCGAGTTTTCAAAATTAAAACCCGAAATATAACTCTACTATTCAACGAGTCTCTAATTTAACTCCAAAAATAATAATTCCAATATTCCACAAATTCCCGAATTAATTCCGGAAATATAATTCTAAATATTCGACAAAACCTCAAATTTATCTCCATAATTTACAACTATAATATTTAACGAGTTCTCAAAATTAACTCCGAAAATTATAAAAACTCTTCGAGAATACATCTTGAAAAATAAGAAATTGAAACACCCACTTACGGTGTAAAAACATGCACCACTACCGAACCCTTCGCGCTCCTCCGGCGACTAACACCGTTACCATTTTCCGGTCAACTATCTCCCACCTCTTTATTTCTCCCTCTCTCTCTCTCTCTCTCTCTCTCTCTCTCTCTCTCTCTCTCTCTCTCTCTCCCCCCCCCCTCCCTTTCCTGCCGCTGCACAAACCACCACCACCATCGGTGGTGGCTCTCCATCACTGCTCCACCGTGCAAACACACACACGCGCAGTACATACACACACATACACAACACCGTGCATACATAACACACACATACACACTTAACATCTCATCTCCCTCTCCTATACTCAACCCATGTTGTCCTTGTCGACCACAACTCAATCTTAAAATCACCTGACATCAAATAATTAATATTTGACATAATAATTCCATTCTTAACCAATAAAAGAAATTATTCCTTAAAATCCACAATTTATCGTCTCGATCTCTCAATTCTTCATTATTCCCACAATGGTTCAGAATTAAATCGAAATAAATCTTATTCCCAATAAAATAATCAAAATTAACATTTTCGGGATCGGGGTGTTACATCCTTCCCCCCTTAGAAAAAATTCGTCCTCGAAATTGAGTGCAACTGGTCTCATCAACACAAATTGGGATACTTCCCCCTCATGCTATCTTCTGGTCTCCAAGTTTTTCTTTAACATCATGGCTCTATCGCATAATATTCATCAAAGTATTATCTTCATTTTTAACATCTGCTCCTATCAATCATAGTCTCTACGGGATTTTCTCAAATTTTGAACTCTCTTGAACATCTATCGATTCATATTCTAATTCCCAAGTTGACTTTTTAACCTGAAAGTTGTCCTGCAGCACTTCTCACGAATGTTATCTCTTCACATGATTTCAGTCATAGATCATATTCTTCTTCTAGAATAATTAGAATAATTTTCAAAAGAATATCACCAATAAAATTTCAGAAGAATCTTTTCTCCTAAGTACAATTTAGGAGAATCTCACAACATATCTTGGGTAAGGTTGCAACTTGATATTTTCTTCTAAGAATAATTAGGAGGAATTTGATAATAATGTCTTCGAGAAAATTCAAAGAATACTTTCTTCTACAAACAACTAGAAGAATTTACAACAATAGCCTTGAGGGATTTCAAAGAATAAGAACTTGTTTAACAAGTCAAGTCGATTTTATCACAATCTGAACTAGTATTGCAAGACTAGTCCATTCCAATAAATCTTTAGCAGCTAGCTTCAAACAATAATATAGCTAGTGCAGATATTTAAGAAATACTACTAGTTGGAACAATTAGCTAGCGTCTCAATAAATTCAACATCTCTACTAGCAAGAATAATTTAAGTAGTACACTTCAATAACCTTAACATCTCAACTAGTTAGTACAATTAACTAGTTAGTCACAATGACATGATAACTAGCAATAATGATTTACTAGTCATTCACAATAACATCACATCTAGTTAAGAATTTACTAGTTGTCCAAATCAACGTAAATAACTAGCTCAATCAATTTGCTAGTGTAAAACCTCGAATAGCATGGCTAATTAATAAATATTAGTTAGTTTGAAAATGAATTGTAATTGAAATTGAAGCCAACGAAAAACTGACTTGGTTACTTGATAAAACTAATCAGAGTAACTCCAGATAACAAACATTTTAGATGGTATGGTGTATCAACAAAAAGATACCAAAAAGATAAGAGATACGCATCGGAATATTACAATCACTACTAAGACGATTCCATCACATTACAGTCGCAACACAAGATACTACTAGAGTGTCACTACCACATAGATACAACAGAACTAAGTCATCTCACAGATCGGGGTCTACATAGTATACCTGAGCCTCCTCCAACGTGATACGTGCAATATGGCCTTTCATCAGTCATCAATACGCAACTCTACCGTCATTCACATGTCACGTTCTATATGATCTATATGTACGATACCAAAAGGAAAAGATCTACAAGCTAGCATACACGTAGTCTTCATCAATATCTATAACAGAAGGACCCATCATCACGGTCCTTAGCATCCTCCTCTGGTAGCTCTTTAATTCATCAACAAAATCGCATTATCAAGATCTAACGAACGTTGGCCCCATCCATTTTTGGAATCCTGCATCAATTACTATCGTTCATGGTCTCAAGGCTGAATCATCCCGTGCTGACGCAAGAAACTTACTCATGACATCGTCTATCGTACATTTCAACTTATGACATCGACTTTCGATATATCAAAATCTCTCGATACATCAGAATTTTCCGAATGGTGCAACATCCACTAACTGAGGTGAAACTGCAGTCTCTGCGAAATTGAAACTAGTGGTCAAAGTCATGTCAACAGCTATCTGAATAATTGCACAACATCAATGGCAAAAGGAAGTCTAAGCGACTGGGATCCACATACGCTTTCACCTCCACGAATAACAAGGTACTAAATCCTCAAATACTTAAATTCTCAAGAATCCCAAAATTCCCTTATGTCATCATATTCCATGATCATCACATAACATCCTTTCAATTCTTATACGTCCATTTACCCCATTTGCTCTCTCTTCTTTTCCTTTCTTTCTTCCTAAGTTATGTCATACATATGACGCCTCTGGTCCAAACTTAATAACTTTCTTCTTCATATACTTTAACAATAATTGAACTTAATTTAATAATATATTCTCAATTTCCTTCCGTTTATATACTTTTAAAACTCCCGATACAATTCTCAATCCGTGTCACAAAATAAACTTCAAAGAAATCTATACATCATCACCGAAAGTACTTAATTTGGAATCCATCATATTCTTAACATGTCTGAACGATTCTTCCCAAAAGTTTCTTGTATTCGTGTAAGCAATCAAATTCTCATTACTAATAACAATTAAACTTTATATGCTGGAAATCTTAAATCCCAATATCTTCTACAACCTCAAAAGAAGGGTTTTTTAACCTAATAACCACATCAAAATAAATATTAATCTATGTCAACAATAACAACGCTCGTTTCCTCGAACACAACATCCATTCATGGATGCGAAAATCACGTCATCAAACAACATTCTAATTCTCAAATTCTTATATTCAGGGTTACACTTTTTCCCCGAACAACAATTAAATCCCAAAAATATCTAAAAGTCATGTAAAAAATCTAGAGAAAAATTATCGCTCCCCAAAACAATCACATCAATTCGTTATCATGCACTTTACAGTAAAAACTCTTCTAATTCCACGCATTTGTGGATTCATTATATATATCTAATAGTATTGTTTCCAACATCTTATTTTCAAAAATTCCAAAATTCATGGTCTTCCTCATTTCTAACCCTTAAAACAACATATTCTCGAACAACGAGATCACATGCCAAAATCACATCTTCCAACAACAATCTAGTTGTCAAATCATATGCTTAATTTTTGAAAGTTCGTCTTATGAAAACTACTAAATCCTCAAACAATAGTGAGCACTATCATAAAATCACATATCCTCGAACAATTTCGTACATTCCAAAAATATATCACATTAATCACTAAAACGATCTCTATCACTTCTTAAAGGTATTCCAATAACCTATATCCTAAAAATTGATTCATGTTCTAAAATCCTCAATTCCTTAGTTAATATCCATGATACGTATCCTTACTATCTTACTACTGGGTACTATATCTAGTAATCCACTAAAAACTCCACACGAGCCCTCACGCTCATCAACATTCACTATCTAAGGATCTTATCAACTCAAGACCCTAAATCTTTACCTCTCTTCCCTTGCGAGAAACCTTTGTTCTGATAATCTTATTCATTAAAACTTCAAATCCTACACATCCTTCCTTCAAATCCTTAGTTCTTTAACAATATTAGTCACACAACACTTGATCCTTACACATATCTCACTCTTCTACTCCATAGCTCTGATACCACCTGTGACGCCCCTGACCCCGGTTTAATTTCCTCTAGAAAGAACCGGCCCGAGGGTCCGTCAAAACTACATCACAACCTGCTCAACCTGCCAATTTTTTTTCTTTATATCTCAACTAAATCATTTTTTTCCACAATGTTGTTACACAACCATAAAGAACTTCGTTCCCCCTTAGAAACGAATGACTATCTCCATTTACAAATCTAGATCACAATTCTTTAACAAAGTCTATCTTACCAATAAAAGATGCCATATAAATCGGATCTCATCTACTATCTGTAAGGTACTACCATTTGTACACCACAAGTTAACTATATCCTGACTTACCTCGAATCAACACACAATCAAGGTCCACAACGAGTGCTTCAACCATAAGTCAAACTACAACTTCAGTGCGTGAAGTACCACTGCTAAGTCAAGCACCAGCTCTGCTGGTCCATCACTTATTTCTACATTCCCAAGAATCCTCTTCTAATCTATAATATCCTCCTGTAATAATTTATAAAATCAAAGAATGAGCTACAAAGCTCAGCAAGCATATATTGCAGAGTATGACAAAAAATGATTTTTGTCGCAAAAAACCATTCATGAAGCCTTACCATCATATCATAAAGTGACAAGAATAAAGAGAGACTTATAACACTTTAACATAAAGAAGATTTGTTTGACTGAGCGACCTCATTAGGTCTCTTAACCTTTTCATTTCCAGATGCAATTATGATCATCTGCCTTACTATTACCAATTGGTAATCTTTGTAACCACGAAATGGATCCATTCGTCTTTCCAGATGCACTTTAGGTCATCTGTCTTAACCATTACCTTTCGGTAATCTTCATCATCAATACCCCAAAAATGGGTTGTTAACTCAGTAAAATATTTATCATTTAACTTGAACTACCTCATTCTTACTTATACTTGAAATATAACCACTAGCCAGAACAACTGGCTAGTTAACTTAATAACATATTGCTAGCTGAACAATTAGCTAGCGATCTTCAACAACAATATCCTAATTCCATCAACTAGTCTGCATCGACCAGCTCACTAAATTAACCTCATCATAGCATAGCTAATGAACAATATTAGATATTTAGGTATATAAATCATCATAAAATTGATAAATCATCGCTAGCCAGAACAATTGGCTAACCATCTCAACAACATAGCTGCTAGCCAAAACAATTAGCCAGTGATCTCAATAAAATCTTGATTTCCATTAAGTCGTCTGGATCGACTAACTAATAATAATAATCTCATCATAACATAGCTAACGAAACAATATTAGCTATCACATACATAAATCATCATTATAAACTGATTAATCGTCGCTAGCCAGAACAGTTGGCTAGCTACCTTAACAACATAATTTCTAGCCGAAAATATTAGCTAGCGATTTAAAAAATATCTTGGTACCATCAACTAGTCTTCAGACTGAAATAAGCTCATCATGGCACAACTAATGAACAATATTAGCCATTTACTAGGGGAAATCATCATGAGATTGAATAAACGTCCATTTTGGATAATACCGATCAATGAATATTATCTCCACCAATAAAAGTGAATTCGGATAATACCGAAGGATAGGTATTATCTTCACTTATAAAAATTTACTTGAATAGTATCAACCAAAAGTACTGTTTTAACCAACAAGAATCAACTTGGATAATATCGACCAATGAATTTCATCCCGATCAATAAAAAAATTAATTTGGATAATACTAACCAAAGAGTATTATTGCTAACAATAAAAATCAATATGGATAATGGCAGTCAATGGATATGATTACCAACAATAAAAATCAATTTAAATAATCTCGACCAATGAGCATTATCTTCATCAATAAAAATCAGTCTTAGATTATATCGATTATGGATATTATCTTCACTAATAACCATCATAAAATAGAAAGACTGACTTAACGATATGTACGCATATAACATAATACGTACAACTTAACAACATTCAACATATACGGCTCAACAACATTCAATATGTTACGAATAATGTAACACCTAGATGACCAATTAAAACAGATACAATATATACTTACAACCACCGCTACCCAAGCAGTTCAACTGTTCCTCAACTCACTTCTCCAATAACCTGGACAAGCATTAATAAACTCTTCAATCGTATAGTCTCAATAATAAATATACTCGTATCCTCAAAAATCAACCTGACCTTAGAATGATCAAACTTTCCAACTCAACCCATTTCTAAAATTATCTACTAAAATCAATCACGTCTTCTTAAGTCATAACTTACCGAATAAGCTTTTATTGCTTACTAATCAATAATCCAACTATTACATAGCTTATTCCTGGAAACCCGAATTATAAAGCATCATGCTTAACATTACATTTATAAATCTCGTAAATTATACACATTTATTAGGCTTGAGCTACAGTCCTCTTTATAGAAAATCAGGCATCACTTTTTCGTAAATAAAACTTCCCGGTGTCATAGCACCTCAACAACAATTCCAAACAATTCACTAATAATCTCTAAGCCTCAACTTCCACAAATCATATAAATCCACTTTTACAATCCAAACAAAATTTATCAATAAAAACCGACGACTTTAAAAACATTAAAAACTCCAATAATCCGAGTTTTCAAAATTAAAACCCGAAATATAACGTTACTATTCAACGAGTCTCAAATTTAACTCCAAAAATAATAATTCCAATATTCCAAAAATTCCCAAATAAATTTTGGAAATATAATTCTAAATATTCGACAAAACCTCAAATTTATCTCCATAATTTACAACTATAAAATTTAACGAGTTCCCAAAATTAACTCCGAAAATAATAAAAACTCTTCGAGAATACATCTTCAAAAATACGAAATTGAAACACCCACTACGGTGTAAAAACATGCGCCACTACAGAACCATTCACGCTCCTCCGGCGACTAACACCGCTACCATTTTCCGGTCAACTCTATCCCACCTTTTTTTTTCTCTCTCTCCCTCCATTTCCTACCGCTACACAAACCACCACCACCATCGGTGGTGGCTCTCCATCACTACTCCACCGCGCAAACACACACACACGCGCAGTACATACACACACATACACAACACCGTGCATACATAACACACACATACACACATAACATCTCATCTCCCTCTCCTATACTCAAACCCTGCTGTCCTTGTCGACCACGACTCTAGCAGCCCAGCCACCACTGCCCCCTTCCAGTCCCGATGTCGCGCCTCCATTCCTCCTCCTGTCTTCAACCTGCTGCCACCACCACACGACACTCACGCAGCACACAATACACACGCCTATACATACATACAGGAATAACCCACACACAACACCTCTCCCCTCTTCTCCTTTCTTCAATTAAAATCCCCAAATTCAATTTCTCTAAACCCTAATTTTTCCCCAATTCTATTTCTCTCTCCCCGTATTTTTTTTCCTTCCTGCCGAGTGTGTTTGTTGTGTGTTTTGGTGTGCTATTGGGCTTAAGCCCAATATATATAGGGTCCTGGTCCCTGACAATTGATTGTCAAGGACCATTTATCCAACAATTAGTTTCTTGGCCATTGGATCATTGATCCAACGGCTAGGATTTAAAAAAAAATTCGCCCATTTCGCACAAATTTTCCGCAGAACATTATTCATCCGTGTAAATTTTCCGCGGAAGGACTCTACCGTTCCGCGGAAAATTTCCGCGGAACACTATGCTCAATTTCTGAATGTGGGTGGGGGAAAAGACAAATGATTGCGTATGTGGGGTAGGGGGAAAAGTAGTGTTCGGTTGTTCGTTAGTAAATATTTTGAAAAATATATTATTTGAAGCATGTGCATGTTCCTTTGACGTGGCAATCTCTACCCTTAGCTACAATATCAAAGTGAATCCACTACAAATTGTATCTTTTTACAATTCAGACACACGCACAAAAGTAAATAGTTTTAATAAAAGATTAAAATAAAAGATTTTAATATTAATTTCCTTATTTTAATTAATTAAACTAATACTGTAGCTTTTATTTCCAATAATACCCTTACAAAAATTATTTAAAAATGAACTGAATCTAGATTTTAGAGGTAATCTAACGACTAATAATAAATCTTCAGTTCTCTTTTAATGTTTGGTTCTCTCCTTTTATTTAGATTCTATAAATATTACTGATAATTAAATTATGATCGATACAAAAATGAGTTTTTTTAAAATATTAGTATCAAAGTAAATAAATGTCATTAAATTATTTAATTAAAATAATATGATAAATAATTTTATTTACACATTTATGTGCGTGTGCCTGAATTGTAAAAAGAGACAATTTGCAGTGGATTCACTTTTGATATTATAGCTGAAGGTAGAGATTGTCACGTTAAAGGACCAACATGCACATGCTTCAAATGATATTCTTTCAAAATATTTACTACAGTACTAGCGAACACTATTTTGCCCCCCACCCCACATACGCAATCATTTGTCTTTTCCCCCAACCCCATTCTGAAATTGAGCATAGTGTTCCGCGGAAATTTTCTGAGGAACGGTAGAGTCCTTCCGCGGAAAATTTACGCGGATAAATAGTGTTCCGCGAAAAATTTGTGCGGAATGGGCCAATTTTTTTTTTAAATCCTGGCTGTTGGATCAATGATCCAATGACCAAGAAACTGATTGTTGGATAAATGGTCCCTGACAATCAATTGTCAGGGACCAGGACCCATATATATATTAGAGCTTTTTTCATAAATAAATAGGAAAAAGTAAATTTTTGCACATTTACTTTTGTTAAGAATAGCTATTTGCAATTTTACTAAACTATTTGCAATTTTACTATACTAAGTTTCAAAATTGCAAAAATACTAACCCTAACCCTTCCCCCCTTCCCTCCTCTTTCATAATCAGCTGTTTGTGTCCTTTTTTTTTTAAAGGTGGGATGCTATTTTGGTGGATTTTGGTTGCAAGGCCCCGCAGGGGCAACCACTTTCAACTGAACATGCAACTAAATTACTGATTTCATGTTCCATTTTTCAAAAGTGATTTTCGACCTATTTTTTGGACTATATATATATCAGAGTCCAAAAATGAGGTTGAAAATGGCAATTGAAAAATGGAACATGAAATCAGAAATTTAGTTGCATGTTCAGTTGAAAGTGGTTGCCCCTGCGGGGCCATGCAACCCAAATCAGCAACTGAATGCAACCCAAATCAGCAACTGAATGCAACTTTTTTTTTAAGGTGGGATTCTATTTTGGTGGATTTGGGTTGCATGGCCCCGCAGGGGCAACCACTTTCAACTGAATGCAACCACATGCAACTAAATTTCTGATTTCAAGTTCCGTTTTTCAAATGTCATTTTCGACCTTTTTTTTGGACTATATATATATATATATATATATATATATATATATATATATATATATATATTAGAGTTCAAAAATGAGGTCGAAAATGACAACTGAAAAATGGAACTTGAAATCAGCAACTGAATGCAACAAGTTGAATTTGGTTGCATTTGGT
The DNA here is from genome assembly GCA_037693485.1 of Kitagawia praeruptora. Classification (NCBI taxonomy): domain Eukaryota; kingdom Viridiplantae; phylum Streptophyta; class Magnoliopsida; order Apiales; family Apiaceae; genus Kitagawia; species Kitagawia praeruptora. Next base: position 109,191,671 of record CM075351.1, on the reverse strand, counting down.
TGAATATTTCCCCTTGCGGGGCCTTGTAACCCAAATCTACCAAAATCACCCACCTTAAAAAAAAGTTGAATGTGGTTGAATATTGCCCCTGGCGGGGCCTTGCAACCCAAATCCACCAAAATTTCCCACCTTAAAAAAAGTTGAATGTGGTTGCATTTGGTTGAATATTGCCCCTGGCGGGGCCTTGCAACCCAAATCAGCAAATGAATGCAACTTTTGTTTTAAGGTGGGATTCTATTTTGGTAGATTTGGGTTGCATGGCCCCGCAGGGGCAACCACTTTCAACTGAATGCAACCACTTTCAACAAGTTGAATGTGGTTGCATTTGGTTGAATATTGCCCCTGGCGGGGCCTTGCAACCCAAATCCACCAAAATCATCCCACCTTAAAAAAAAAGTTGCATGTGGGGTTGCATTTGGTTGAATGTGGTTACATTCAGTTGATGTGGTTGCATTTAGTTGCATATTGCCCCTGGCGGGGCCTTGCAACCCAAATCCACCAAAATCATCCCACCTTAAAAAAAGTTGCATTCGATTGAATGTGGTTGCATTCAGTTGCTGATTTGGGTTGCATGGCCCCGCAGGGGCAACCACTTTCAACTGAACATGCAACTAAATTTCTGATTTCATGTTTCATTTTTCAAATATATATATATATATATATAGGGTTAAGTTCTATGGAGACCAACATTTTTAGTGGAGACCGGAGACCAATATCAATCAAAACATTGCAAAAACTTATTTATTGAAAATTATGTTCTATGAAAATCACTATACCATCTATTTCATTGAAAATCTTGAAGATCATATATGTTTTACATGCAAATTTCAATTAAAATCTTGAAAATCATGTATGTTCTGCAAACAAAATATTGCAGAACGTATTGTTCTCCAAAACATGTTCTGCTTGCAAATTATATATGATTTTAAAGATTTTGAATGAAATAATAATGTTCATTGAACATTCTTTGCAAATATATATGTTTTGCAATGTTTTGAGTGCATAATGTATACGGTCTCCACGGTCTCCACTCAAATGGTGGTCTCCATAGAACTTAACTCTATATATATATATATATATATATATATATATTAGAGGTCAAAAATGACAATTGAAAAATGGAACATGAAATCAGAAATTTAGTTGCATGTTTAGTTGAAAGTAGTTGCCCCTGCGGGGCCATGCAACCCAAATCCACCAAAATAGCATCCCACCTTAAAAAAAAACAAAAAAAAAAGTACACAGTCGGGTGAAACTGACGGCACATGGAGGGCACATGGGGGAGGGGGGAAGGGTTGACCTAATTTGTAGTATTTTTGCAATTTTGAAACTTAGTATAGTAAAATTGCAATTAATTCAAAGAGATAGTATATTTGCAAATAGAAACTTTAAACATAGTATTTTTGGTAAATATCCTATATATTATCTTACTAATAATTCATTCTGGCCCAATTTAAACACTACTCATTCGTTTTATCTCCTTTTTATTCCACTCATAATTGTTTTATCAAAACAATTATCTCCCAAATTTTCCAAAATAATTATAGCCTCTAACTTAATTAAATAAAGTCATTAAATCTCCAAAAATCTCGTATTTTAAATAATTACGAGTCCACTTGCAAATTTCTGGGAAATAAATCCTAAAATCATCTGACATCAAATAATTAATATTTGACGTAATAATTCAATTCTTAACTAATAAAAGAAATTATTCCTCAAAATCCACAATTTATCGTCTCGATCTCTCAATTCTTCATTATTCCCAAAATGGTTCAAAATTAAATCGAAATAAATCTTATTCCCAATTAAATAGTTAAAATTAATATTTTCGGGATCGGGGTGTTACACCTCCAATCCGAAGGAATCCGTAGAAAATATTTTTTTTGATGGAATCCCCCACAATAAAACCTTTTCTTTGTATTAAAACATTTCACTTTCAAGTCCTTCTTATACTCACTGATAACAGATCAACCCAGTATAAGGAATTTAAAAAAACATCTTTAATTAATTAAGCTATTTTCATTTCCAATTATAAAAGATTGAGGGTCAAGGAAGCATTCGATATAGGGGATCATAAACAACAAGGTAATAACATTTAAATAAACATGGTATGATACAACAAAACCGAATTCTGAATGAATAAATCAGCAAGGCATCATTAAGCAATTAAGAAACAATTAATTGTTAAGATTCTTGAAATTGCAATTAAAAGGAAATCAAGGAATAAAGTGATATGAAGTTCAACAATAGATTTGAGTACTGCACAGGCTATAACCACTTATTTCAAAGGTTACCAACCGATAAAATTTTCATGGCAAAATTCGAACTTACATAAAAGATTTGAATATTTTAAAACAAAGATTTAAGAAATTTTCAATTACCCAAGGTCTCACTCTTGTCAACTAAGCACTCATTGGCTTCAGTTGCCAAACCGGCACGACAATAATGAGTTTGAATAATTAAGAAGATCTCAATTCATTCTCGGCTTAAACCGTCACTGAGCAACACATGCCTCAACAACAGTATAAATCTCGAATTAGTTTACATAAATTTGAAGGAAAACATACTTTGAAGAATATTAGTATAGACGAGGAATATTGAAATAAATTAATTTTAAAAGAATTCAACACCTGAACGATAGGTGAGGAAAATAAACAATGATAAAATAATTTGAGAATGAGTGTTTGTAAATTAATAGAAGAATGTCACTGGAAATAAAAATAAGGGGTATAGACACTACCAAAATGGTTTGAAAGGAATATCGTATAATTAACAGAATAGGTTTACATTATTCATAATAAAAAAAATTGAAGAGTATAATTGTTTGCAAGAAGGGATATCGAAGAACAATTAAATAACACAGAAGGTTTCACATCACTTGATCAATAAGTGAGGTATAGTAAACTTGCCTCAGTACATGAAGTTTTCATTTTCATCATGTTATAGCCAAAATTCGGTTAGGGTATTTTCAAGATGGATTCGGGTCAATAACGGGTTTAATTTGGGATTCTAGAGAATAAATTAGGGTTTTTAAGATGTTAGGGCGTGCCCTGAGGGTTTAGGCCGCGCCCTGGATGATATGTTGGAATTCCAGGGTGGCAACAATGTCGATTTTGAATTTGATTATTGAAGAATTCCCTCCTGTAGTATCTAAGGAGGGGGATGTCCGTCGTAGAAGGCCTCTAGGGTTTTTCCTAGATTTAGGGATCTTTCTTATACACTGAGGGCATGTTCTCCTCGATGCAAAGATAGATCTCTCTTTGGTGTGTGCTTTGGAGCTCTGTTCCTGTAGCCAATGGGCGCGCTCTCATTGGGGAACTTTGGAGTAATCCGCACTTTGCACCCAAAAGCTCTGGATCACCTATCCTGCTATCTGGTGGGTGCTTCTCATTCGGGGCACAGGGATGTGTTCTGCAATTGGGGTAAACCATGGCTTTACCTGCATCCTTGAAATCAAGAAATAGCTTGTAGCAAATATGACTAGTCCTCGACGGGGGAAGTTTCCATATTCGTGAAGTCTTGAGATCTTGGATGATCCTTGGGCCTTTTGTGGTTAGGCCTTATAGTAGAACATTTCGGATGCTGGACCGATATCCAAGCCCATTTGGGTTTCTTGCTCTCCAAGAACTACGTATGGCTTGATCCCCTATAAATACCGGGGTACGTAGGCCGATTGAGGGGTTGGAAGTCGAGAGCTCTGAATAGCCGCCACTAACCCTATCAATCTCAGCCACCAATCACAAACAATCACCACACGCCACCACTCTTTTCGGCAAAGAACCACCGTTGTAGATCTTGTTTCCGGCAAAGTACCTCAAATTTTGTTGTTACCAAATTCCTCCATCAACAAATTGGCGCTAGAAGGAGAGGCCAATCAAGATCTTCATCTTAGGAGGAAAAGATGTCTCACAATCAAGGCAGAGGTTCTCATGGAGAAGAGGATTACGATTCTGAAGATAGCATGGGGGGAAATCCAACCCACCATGAAGCTTATGTTTCGGAGGAAATCTCTGCTCCTCCGCACCATCGTGGAACTCCAGTCGCCGGCGGTGGACAACCGCCTGTTCTTATCAGTAACGCGGCGTTAATGGAACAGTTGTACCGTATGAGAGATGCCCTAAATAATTTCGGAGCAAGATTGAATTCGGTGGAGGAAAATTAGGGATCAAGGAGAGAATCTCGGAGTATCCCACGAAATCATCGCTGGTTAGGGAAATCCCCTCAGATTTAGGAAGATTCCCGAAGGAGGGAGGAAAATCAGGAAAGGAGATTTCAGCTGGTTACTCCTCGAAGGTTAGATTACTCTGACCCTATTGTTAAACATCCTAGTGAAGATAATTCTGAGCGTAGGTTGTTGAATCCTCAAGAGAGGGCGCGCCCTCATCCTCACCGTTCAGGGCGCACTCCTGGTGAGATTCAAAGGGATGAAGAGCAGATGGCTAGAGAAAGGAGAGATTATGCCAGCTTGAAGGAACGCCTTGGAATAAGGCTAAGTGATGACGATTTGAGGATGGTACTCCTTGAGCAACAGAAGAAAAACAAGTATTTGGAATCGCGGCCCCATGATTCACAGCGCGCGCCCCCTGATAACAGGTCGAGGCCCCTTGGACATGAGCGAGCCCTTCCACAGAGCCACGATCCACAGCGTGCGCCCCCTGACAACAGGTCGAGGCCCCTTGGACATGAACGATCTCTTGCCCGCAATGATAATCCACAGCGCACGCCCCCTGTTCACGACAGGTCGCGGCCCCTTGGATCAAAACAAGCTTTTCTTCATGACACCCTTGGAAGAAGAGGAAACCGTGATAACGGTGATAGAAGAATGGATTTGCATCAAGGAAATAGGCGACCCCGTAATCAGGGTGCGCCCTCAGGGGGAAGATCCCCCCGTATCCATAAAATTCCCTCGAGCATCTCAGGAGAGTCTAGATCGAGGACGCGCCCCCACTCAGGAGAACAACATCAGAGAAGTTCTCAAGGGAATCCACAACTTCATGGAAACCCTGAGGGACAGCAAACTCAAACTCAAACCCAAGAGGATGTTGTGATTCCATCACAAGCAGGAACTCAAGGTGTTCCGACAGCGGCTCCACCTCCACCTCCACCTCCACCCCCGGGGGGTACTCAGACTGTGGCGCAACCAAATATTCAGAATATTCCCGGAGTGGGAACTTTCAATGTGGATGATTTGAAAAGACTTCTTACTCACCTAGATGGAGGAAGAATATCTGCTACGGCACCAACATCTTCACCATTCTCGGTTGAGGTAAGAGAAGCACAACTCCCTACAGGGTACCGGTCTATGACTAATGATTTACGCTTTCACGGAAATGCTGACCCAGTAGAATGCCTGGGTCGGTTTGATATCGAAATGGATGTCTATCAGGTGACTAATTTAGCTAGATGCCGGTTGTTAGCAGCAACATTTAGAGAGAGTGCGCAACAGTGGTTTCAGAAGCTTGGGCCAGGAGTAATTACATCTTGGCAGGTGAAGAAGAATCTGTTTCTAACCGAGTTCCAGGCAGTCGTGAAGTATGCTCCTCCTGTCACTACTTTGGCTAACATTAAGCAAAGGGAAGAAGAAAGTCTACAATCTTACTTCAAGAGATTTAACTCGGAATCTACTTTGGTGAGAGGAGCAACCGATGAAACGCTCAAAAGCTTATTAATAGCTGGTTTGTCAGTAGGGACTGATTTCTAGAAACATCTTCAAGGACGTGATCCACCTACTTTGGCTGATGTGTTTGCACAAGCTGAGTCTTTCAAGATTGTGGAACAATCCTTGGCAGATAATCGGAAAATAGACGGTCAGGGGAATCCTAAAGGAAGAATTAACAAAAGGAAAGATCGGTCCTTGAGTCCGACACTCCGTACTGGGATTGGTGCTAATCGTGTGAATTCCACTGAAGTTGGATGGAATTGGGGACCTCCAGATACCTATACTTATGATAGAAGGGAAAGTAGCTATACTCCTTTGGCTGCCTCTATTGAGCATATCTTTGAGTTAAATAAAGATAAGGGATTCTTTAGGAAGCCGGAGCCGTTAACTTCTTGGCAGAGTAGAGATAAGAAGAAGTATTGTGAGTTTCATGAGTCCTCAGGGCACAACACCCACGAGTGTCGGCAATTGAAGGATGAAATTGAGGACCTGATCAAAGAAGAATTCCTGACAGAATGGATTGTCAGAGAAGTAAAGAAGCACAAGGAGAATCCGGATAGGAAAGATGGAGGGCGCCCCCCCCAGAATAATGATAAGCCTGAGGAGAAGAAATTTGTCAGGGAAGGTAGTATTCATACAATATTTGGAGGATGGCACTTGGGGGGTGATAGCAATCATGCTTTGGAGAGATATGCAAGGGAGGCAAAATATCGCCCCCTCACTAATGTGAACAGCTTGGAGTCTAGGCCGCCTAAATTATTTAAGGGGGAATGTGTGGATATCACTTTCACTGAGGAAGAAGCTAGATGGGTGCACCATCCTTATAACGATGCTTTGGTGGTAGCAATCCAGATTGGTTCCAAGAACGTACATCGAGTTCTTGTTGACAACGGAAGTTCCGTGAACATCCTATACTACAGTACTTATAAGAAGATGGGACTTCCTGATAAGGATATGATTCCAGACAATGGTTGGATATATGGTTTTTCGGGCGAATCTGTGAAAGTCATGGGAGCTATCAAGTTACCGGTAACCCTCGGCGAGGGGGTTCTTTCTGTGACCCAAATGATGGACTTTATGATTTTGAATGTGGAATCATCTCACAATGCTTTAATTGGGTGCCCTCTGTTAAAAGAAATGAAGGTTGTAACCTCTATCTACCATCTTGCAATGAAATTTCCTACACCCAATGGTGTAGGAACTATACGAGGATCTCAGCATGATTCGAGGTATTGTTATCACAAGGCAATCAAGGGGTTTAGAAAGAAGCAAGATGGAGGGCGCGCCCTGAGAGAAGGAAGTTCAGAAAGAGAGATGAATCTTACTCCAGAAGAAGTTAGAGTTCATTATCTTGTCCAAGAACCTGAAGAGGTAGTGAGAGAGAGCATTCCGATACTTGATAATTTACAAGAAGGAATTCTAGAAGAAATCGAGGAAGACTCGGAGGAGGTTATCTCTGTTAACCTTAGAGGGGAGCAGGTTGAAGGAAGACGGATGTTGCTTGAAGGTCTAGTACATACCCTTGTTGAGGAAGACTTCCCTCTTGAAGAGGATGTGCCCTCCAAGGATTACATGCTAGTTGAGGATCCACGACTTTTTGATTTTGATCTGGATCCTAGAATTCCACAGTTGGTTGAAAAGACTAGCCCTGCGGAGGATACACTCTCAATATTAGTAGATGAGAAGGATCTGAGTAAGGTTTGGAAAATCGGGTCCCAGTTGAATTCCGAGATGAGAGGTATGTTTACTAATTTTCTCCTGAATAATCTGGATGTTTTTGCTTGGAGTCATGCTGATATTGTGGGGATTGACCCGGAAGTCATGTGTCATCGTCTGAATATAGATCCTACCAAGAAAGGAATCCGTCAGAAACATCGACCGGTAAGTGGAGAGAGAGCTATAGCATTGAAGGAGGAGGTTGATCGACTTCTAGAAGTTGGATTGATTAAGGAGTCATATTATCCGGATTGGTTGGCTAATCCAGTGCTAGTGAAGAAGCCAAATGGAAAATGGAGGACTTGTGTGGATTTTACAGATTTGAACAAGGCTTGTCCTAAAGACAGTTTTCCTCTTCCTCGGATTGATCAGTTGGTGGATGCTATGGCTAGTAATGCTCTTTTGAGTTTCATGGATGCTTACTCATGTTATAATTAAATCCCGATGTATGAACTCGATCAAGAACACACCTCTTTCATCACAGATAGAGGGTTATATTGTTATATTGGAATGCCATTTGGTTTGATTAATGCTGGAGTAACTTATCAGAGATTGGTGAATATGATGTTCAAAGATTTAATTGGGAAAACCATGGAGGTGTATGTTGACGATATGCTTGTTAAATCCTTGAAGGCAGAAGATCATGTGAAGCACTTGGGGCAAATGTTCGAAATATTAAGGAAGTTCAGGATGAAGTTAAATCCTCAGAAATGTGTGTTTGGGGTGGAATCCGAAAAGTTTTTGGGTTTCATGGTAAATCATAGAGGAATTGAGGCAAATCCAGCAAAAATTAAGGCTCTGCTTGATATGAAATCCCCGTCTAGTGTGAAGCAAGTACAGAGTTTGGCCGGAAGAATAGCAGCATTGAATCGCTTCATGTCAAAGTCTTCAGATAAATGTAGAGAGTTCTTTAAAGCGATCAAAGGAGCAACTAAGGATTTCGTATGGACTCCTGAGTGCGAAGAAGCTTTTCAGAGAATCAGGGAGCAATTGGGAAATCCACCACTTTTGGCAAAACCAGTGAAAGGAGAAACTTTAATTCTTTAATTGGCAGTATCAGAATATTCCATCAGTGCAGTGTTGGTAAGGGAAGAAATTGATCATCAGTCTCCAGTGTACTATATGAGTAAGCGTTTGCTTGATGCAGAAACCCAATACACAAGTATGGAGAAGTTAGTTTTCGCTTTAATCCTAGCCTCAAGAAAGCTTCGCCCTTATTTTCAAGCTCATAAGATCGAGGTTCGTACAGCGTATCCAATGAGAGCAATTCTTCATAAGCCAGAAGTTTCTGGAAGGATGCTAAAATGGGCGATTGAACTGGGGCAGTTTGATTTAGAATATACCCCAAGGACGACAATTAAGGGTCAAGCTTTAGCGGATTTCATCCTTGAGTTCGAGTCAGAGAATGAAGAGAAGTCACTTGTATTGGTAGAGCCTGGAATTCCAACTTAGAGGGCGCGCCCTCTTGAGGAAATTCCTCAGCCATGGTGGAAGTTACATGTAGATGGAGCAGTGAATAGTGGAGGAGCTAGGGCAGGTATAATCTTGGTTACTCCTGAAGGGAATCAGCTTATGAGCGCTATTCATTTCAAATTTTAAGCAACTAACAATGACGCGGAGTATGAAGCTTTGATTAATGGTTTGAAGGTAGCTGTGGAGATGAAGGTAGTGAATTTGATCATATTGAGTGATTCGGAATTAGTGGTTGGGCAAGTTAAAGGTGGATTTCAGTGTAGGGGCCCAAGAACAGAGCTTTATATGAAGTATTCTTAGCGGCTTATCCAGAAGTTTCGGGAGGTCAGATTAGAATGTATTCCCCGAGATGAGAATTGTAATGCTGATGTTCTGGCTAAGTTGGGATCCTAGAAAGACGCGATGCTGTTTGGAACAGTTCCACTGCAAATTCAAGAAGTACCAAGTATCCCGGAGGTAGAAGTTATGGAAGTGGAAGCTAACCCGCATATTACTTGGATAACTCCAATTCAAGGATATATTCATGGAGGGATTCTTCCAGAAGACAAGGTTGAGGCAAGAAGAATTCGGTATCAAGCAGCAAGATTTGTAGAATATGATGGAATTCTATATAAGAGGGGTTTCAATCAACCATTCCTGAAGTGCATAGATGGAGATGAATGCAATTATGTCCTTCGGGAAATTCATGAAGGAATTTGTGGCAATCACTCGGGGGGTGGTTCGTTGGCAATGAAGGTATTAAGGCAGAGTTATTATTGGCCTACATTGAAGAAGGATGCTTATGATTTTGTGAAGGCATGTGATAAGTGTCAGAGGTTTGCCAATTATACTACGAGTCCTGCTACTACCCTGACTTCCATGATGAGTCTGTGGCCTTTTGCTATGTGGGGGATAGATCTCATTGGAGAACTCCCTAAAGCTAAGGGAAGCGTAAAATATGCTGTGGTGGCGGTTGATTATTTCACCAAATGGGCGGAAGCAATGCCCTTGGCCACAATCACTGCAAATAAAATTCGAGATTTTGTTTTTAATTCGATTGTGTGTAGATTTGGGATTCCGTATAAGCTTGTATCAGATAATGGAAAGCAGTTCGACAGCAAAGAGTTGCGAAAGTTGTGTGATGATTTGGGAATCAAGAAAGAGTTTGCAGCTGTGTATCATCCTCAAAGTAATGGACAGACGGAGGCAATCAACAATATTATCAAGCATACTTTGAAGACAAAGTTAGAGGAAAGCAAGGGGAGTTGGCCTGAGGAGTTACCAATGGTTTTGTGGTCATATAATACTACCCCAAGAACTACAACTGGGGAATCTCCCTTTGTGTTATCTTATGGGTGTGAAGCAATGATTCCTGTGGAGATTGGAGCAGGTTCTTTCAGGAGAGATTTTTATGATGAAGAGGCTAATATGGTAAATCAAAGGTTGAATATGGATTTTCTGGAAGAAACAAGGACTAACTCACAATTGAGGTTGGCGACTTATCAGCAAAGGGTTGCGAGGTATTATAACAGGAAAGTGAAGACTCGTCCTTTTGATGTGGGTGATTTGGTTATTCGAAAGTTTATGCCAAATACAAGAGTTGCAGATCATGGGGGTTTTGGTCTAAACTGGGAAGGACCTTACAAGATCAAGTCTATCATTTGGGAAGGAACTTATCATCTGGAAGACTTGGATGGCAACACAATCCCGAGAGCATGGAATGCGGAGCATTTGAAGAAATATTATCAGTAGGGTGCGGCTTTGGCTCCCTATTTTATGAAGGCTTATATTTAAGTTGTAGACTAGCATAAATAACTGTTCTCCTAGTCTAGGGGGTAGTGCATATACGCCTTCCTTAGATTTAGTTGAGATGTGCCTGTTTTTTCTTTGTTTTTTAATAATTGTTCTCCATAGCGGGGGGGGGGGTAGTGTGTATACCTTCCCTTGTTCTAAAGAGATTCCAGTCTTACTAAAGATCAGAAGTTTTCAAGAAAATTAAAGATTTGTTCGTATTGAAGTCTATTGTTGTAAAGACCACGCCATGGCATAATCAGGCGCGCCTTACTTTGCATTAAGGAATCATGTGAAGATTTATTTTATCACAAGTATAAAGACATTTTCTAGAAATTCATAAACCAGGTAAAGGTAAATCTGTGAAAAAGAATTTTTAAGGACGTTTAAGGAGACGTGCCCTAATGAAGCAAGGCCGCGCCCTCGGCTTATGAAGGATAATTTACAGTTAAAATTTTGCCTAAGTTTTTTTGTAAAAGGAAAAATCTTAAGTTGATAATTGAAGGAGTTTCAAGGCCGCCCTTAAATATCAGGGCGCGCCCTAAAGAAACTTGAAGATTAATTGTGTGCAAAACTTATCAAGGTAAAAGTGATTCGACAATGAATATATAGTTCAACAAAAGCATAGTACCTAGATAGTTATCAGAAATAAATTCAAGGTTACAACTTGCAGGGTTTTACAGGACCCGCACCTTAAAAATTTAAAAGTTAGAGGACAGCAGACATTGAAGCAAAGCTCTAGGGCACGCCCTTAGGGGAGGGCGCGTCCTGATTATTTGAAGGTTGAATGGTGGCAATCGGAGATGACTTTTCCTGAGTTAAAGTCCTAGCTTGATTTGCCGATGATGGAGATTCCTGAGCATCTTGATTTTGGGGGGAAGGAATGTTTTCAGTTGAAGGCGCGCCCTCAGGGTCTTCAGGATTTTCCAATCCGAGCTCAGTCCTTTTTGCTTTTAGCTCTTCAACATTCTTGGCTTTAAAGGAAATAATGTCTTCCACACATTCGGGGCCAAAATGTGTCCAATCATAATCAGGATCGCGAGCAATGAAGCCAAGCAAAAAATAGTTAAATCCGTTTAGAAAGTTTTTATCTTCGTCCATGGCTTGCTTTTCATCCTTCCAACAAGTAGCCTTCTCCTTTTCTAGAGCATCTTGCTGAGCTTTTAACTCTAGGTTCTCTTTTTCCAGTTGATTATTTTTGCCGTTGAGAAGTTGGCGGTGATCGACTGATTCCTTTAGTTGATCTCTAACCTCGTCCAAGTCAGCTTCCTTTGCGATAAGATCTTTCTTCCATTTGTTATCATTCTCAACGACCATTTCTGCGAGTCTTTTAGCATCGGCCTTGAGTTTATTCACTTGAAGCTGTTCCTTGTGTACCCTCTGGGCGCGCCTTAGAGATTGAAACGAGAGTTGAGCTGAAGCTTTGATCATTGAGTTTGTCTCCTCGTCAGCATTCATGTTTTGCCAAAGGTTGATTTCTTTCTCAGTAACTAGTGAAGCATCAACTGGTCCAATAAGAATTTCAACATATGAGGGCGTGCTCTCAGTTCTTTGTCTTTTGCCTTTATTCACAGGAGGTTTTTGGATTTCAGCATTTCTTTTTGAGGATCCAGAGGGGGGAGTTACTTGGTTGAGTTCTTGTTGCGGAACAGGCCGCGCCTTGGAATCCGATGTTTCAGTTTTGTTCTCGTGCTTTTCTTTGTCATGTTTCTTGGGGACTCCAAAGCCGCGGGGAATTCTAGAAGCCATATCTTGCAAAGAAAGAATGTTACATTCCTGTTAGTAGTGAGTTCATAAGTAATTACAAGGGTGAAGATGCAATGTTAAACATATAAACAGCTAGGGCCCTCATTAGTTTGTTCAGAATCTTCATTTTCACTTTCACTAGATGCAGATAGGGGAACAGCGATACCATTCCTAAATTTTTTAAATTTACAGATTAATCCAACTCTATCAGAAAGGATTCCAACCCTTTTTAGGTTTTCCTCAGTGATTAGAGTTTGGAGGTTGAATTTCTCTGCTGCAACTCTGAGGACGGCTTTGGCCCGAGATAAGGCCGCGCCCTAAAGTTCTTTTTGAATTCTTCTATCTATTTTAGTTTAAAGGAATTAAGAAAAGTTAAATAAAATTGAAATGAAAGATGAGAGGAATGTAAGGCGCGCCCTCACTTACAAGGATCAATATTGAATTGAAGACGAACTCGAGGAACGTCCCATACAAAGAAGTAAGGTTCTTTCCATCGTTTAATGTGGCTAATTCTCCCTTCAGAAAAGCCCTTGTTGTTGTGAGGTTTGTTGATTACCAGATAATAATAACCAATGTTTGATTGACGGATGCTAAAGAAGTAGCTGATTTCTTGCATAGAGGGAGCATCGAAACCCAAGTCATGGTAGAGGATGAGTAAGCCTAACACAAGTTTATAGCTGTTAGGAGAAAGTTGGATTGGGGCTAGATCATAACATTCAAGGATTTCTCTTAGGTAAGGGTGCAAGGGCGCGCCCACACCTAGAGCAACAAGTCTCGGGGTAAGAACCATCCTTGGAATTCTGAAATCTCCACTGTAGTTGAAAATATGGGGACGATGGTGGGAGTGAGGAATGGCCCAGAGTCCTTCTTGGCCATAGTATTTCATAGCCCATTCCACTTCATCGTTTGTGGCGGTAGAAGACATGCTCACACAGGCTAGTTTGCCTTGTTTCTTTCTAAGTTGGTTCTTTTCCTTTTCAGAAATTTCGTTATATCTACCCCAGTCAATGTCAATCTCTTGGTCAAGAACCTCCCAATGGTCAAATGGGGTAGGTGATAGAGGTGGGGATGTTGGCTCGGAATTGATTAGTGGTGAAATGGATAAGGCAGAAGGCGCGCCCTCTGTGGAGTAAGTATCTGAAGAGTGCGAATCATTGGAGGAATTGGAGTCTGGATTATAATCATTATCAGAAGGATATGTATATTAGGGGTTTGGAGTTTTTTCAGATATTGGTGTTGGATTTTTTGTTTTATTCTCTAAATAAGTACTAAGGGGGATGTTGTTAAGGGAATCCTCACTGGAAAAACTCATTTTATCTTCGTTGAAATCTTCTATAAGGCGCGCCGTGTCCTCTAAAGAAATAAATGAGAAAAGAGGCCTCGGATAATTTGGAGGAAGAAAGGTGTTTGTGGGAGAATATGTCCCAAGACGCCTGTTAAGCACTTTAAAAGGATGAAAGGGTGAAGACGCGCCCTCCAGCTGCAAAGAATTAAAAATAGAAGCACTAAGGGCGCGCCCACGAAAAGTATTAAAAGAAAAAAAAATTACAAGTCAAGGTAAAGAGGAATATTGATTTATGCTACGACTTAAGCTAAATATGGCTTAAAGTTTGATAAAATATTGGGAATTTAAGAAGACCTTAGGGCGCGCCCTAAGTGTAAGACGCGCCCAAGGATTTAATCTAATACTCAGAATCATGTTGATAGAAGATTACATCGGGAAAATAAAATCAAACAAGTATACACGCATATATACATACATCGGAAAATGAAGAACACGAAGCATATGAACGATCCAAACACGAAAACTACAAATTTACACGGTTAAATCGTGAAATAAAGGCAAGGAATCATACCTTTAAAGTTCTAGAACAAGATTTGTGAAGAAAAAACGCTTAAAACGGCCGATTTGCTTGCTTTTTTGCTCAGAAAATGTGAATTCGCCGGAGTAGGGTTTTCTGAAGAAAGAGAGAGTAGAAAGGGTAAAGTGAAAGATAGATGAGTATTTATATGGGGTTTTAAAATATAGTGGATGACAGCTGTATGGCACAAGTCGATTCAACTTCAGAGGACGCGCCTTGTTTTAGGGCGTGCCCTTAGGGTATTTTTTGGGAATTTTGGGTATTTTTCTATGTAAAATTCCATGTATTGTTTTCAACTTCATATGGAATTGGGGGGTAGTTGTTATAGCCAAAATTCGGTTATGGTATTTTCAAGATGGATTCGGGTCAATAACGGGTTCAATTTGGGATTCTAGAGAATAAATTAGGGTTTTTAGGATGTTAGGGCGTGCCCTGAGGGTTTAGGCCGCGCCCTGGATGATATGTTGGAATTCCAGGGTGGCAACAATGTCGATTTTGTATTTGATTATTGAAGAATTCCCTCATGTCGTATCTCAGGAGGGGGATGTCCGTCGTAGAAGGCCTCTAGGGGTTTTCCTTAATTTAGGGATCTTTCTTATACACTGAGGGCATGTTCTCCTCGGTGCAAAGATAGATCTCTCTTTGGTGTGTGCTTTGGAGCTCTGTTCCTGTAGCCAATGGGCGCGCTCTCATTGGGGAACTTTGGAGTAATCCGTACTTTGCACCCAAAAGCTCTGGATCACCTGTCCTGCTATCTGGTGGGTGCTTCTCATTCGGGGGACAGGGATGCGTTCTGCACTTGGGGTAAACCATGGCTTTACCTGCATCCTTGAAATCAAGAAATAGCTTGTAGCGAATATGACTAGTCCTCGACGGGGGAAGTTTCCATATTCGTGAAGTCTTGAGATCTTGGATGAGCCTTGGGCCTTTTGTGGTTAGGCCTCATAGTAGAACATTCCGGATGCTGGACCGATATCCAAGCCCATTTGGGTTTCTTGCTCTCCAAGAACTACGTATGGCTTGATCCCCTATAAATACCGGGGTACGTAGGCCGATTAAGGGGTTGGAAGTCGAGAGCTCTGAATAGCCGCCACTAACCTTATCAATCTCAGCCACCAATCAGAAACAATCACCACACGCCACCACTCTTTTCGGCAAAGAACCACCGTTGTAGATCTTGTTTCTGGCTAAGTACCTCAAATTTTGTTGTTACTAAATTCCTCCATCAACACATCACAAGGATTCTTTACTCGCTCTACATCAGTCTCTAATTCTTTATGCATTTGTCTCTACTCAATCATATTCGTCATATTCGATACTTGTATTTCTTTTCCAACTTTCCCCTCTATACCTGTACCGGCTCTTAGTCGGCCTCCTATTCGTACCTAAAAAGGAGAACCAAGAGTACAGAGAATTTCACACAACCATATACTCGTAAAGCACACCCAACCACACCACACGCTGTTTCAAACAAACCAGCCCTCACATAAACCCTTGCATGCGCACACATCGAACACCCCGGACACAAGCAGGCCTGTACCACCTCTCATTCACTCCACTCCATCTTTACCTCTGATTTTCACAGTCCCAAAGCACCCATACACATAATTACACACACATCGCAGCCAAGGGTTATAACAGGGAAGAGGATAACCAGCACAACTCATAAAAGAACACATGCACGTACGCATTGTTGACACACACTATTACCCACAACATTATAACCCAGTTCACAAACCCGAATCGAACTAGCACATACAAGAACAGAAAATTCGAAATGGAAATAAGAAGAACCCAACCCACTACTTTATCAGAATTATATAACTCCGGTGCTCGCAACCGAACTCCGACCAATGCCAAATCATCACAGTAAATATTATTCTAAACCAGAAATCTGATCATATTTAGACTACGTATTCAAACTTCAACATGAGATTCATAACCCAGCAACATTTACATAACAATACGATTAACCAGGAACTCGAATCACAAAGATTCAAACCAAAACTTAACAAGACTGAATTAACACTTCAATTAAAGATAAACAATCAATAAAACATAAATATATCAGCGAAATACAATATTGTTATCATCATAACACCCAAGACTGTGATAACACCAAGCAATACATACGCACAACCACACCTCTTAGCATCTATGTCCACCGCTGGGCTCGAGTTGCAGGAGAGGAGTATGAGAAATTTGCTAAATAAACTAAAAGAGAGTTTGAGGGTGAGATATTGAGAGAGAGAGATTTTGAGAGAATTAGAGATTAGAGATGAAGAGAGAAGCTTCGAGAGATTTTGAGAGAGCAGTGTTGATATTTTATCGAGAGATTGATTTTGGGATATTGTCATATTGGTGAGGGTGATGGCCCTAAATACCCATTTGTGGAGATAAAATAACCAGAATACCCTATAGCGTCGGTTGTTTGCATTAACCGACGCTATAGGTGTCCGTTGAACCTATTGCGTCGGTTATTGGTAATAACCGACGCTATAGGTATTTGGTCAGACCCTTTTGCGTCGGTTTTTTGCCCAACCAACGCTATAGGTACTACTTATTGCGTCGCCAGCTAAAATGCCGACGCTAATAATACTATTATTGCGTCGGTCATCTTACAACCGACGCTATAGGGGTGTCCTATAGCGTCACCCATTGTAAAGCCGACGCTATAGGTTCTAATTTTTTATTTTTTTCACAAAATTTTTGGAATATAAAATTTTAATAGTACCACATTTTATATCATATAATTATCTTTGTCCAAAAATGAGTGTGATTATCGATTCAATTAAGCAAAAAATAGAATAAATAATTTTTGTAAAATTAAATTTTCTTCACATTTTTTAATTATAAATTTAAATATAATAAATAATAATTTTTTTTTAAAATAATTAACATTCTGAATATAAATTTAATAATAATTTAATAATAATAATAATAATAATTTTATAACATATTATTATATATTAATATATAATTATTATTAATTTACAAAACTATTTTTCAGAAAATAAAATAAATACTTTTTTTATTTTTTTTATTTATAGCGTCGGTGTTTGGAATGCCAGCGCAGTAGAGTATCTTTTTTTTAAAAAAATATTAAACCAACCATTAATATTAATTTGGGGATCTCATCACCTCAGCCTCAATTATTACTCTCTCTCGACTACTCTCTATCTCTCGACTACTCTCTACCACTCGGTACTCTCTGCTCTCTACAAATTATTACACTCTCAATTTACTTCGATCTGTACTCTCTACTCAACAAATTAGGGATTGGAATTAGGGAATTGGGAATTAGGGTTTGTTACGGATTGCTGGGTTCATTACAAATTGGGTATTACAGGTATGTACAAGTTGTTAGAACAATCGACAGATACAAATAATGTTGTATGCTAAGCTGTAATTTAGGGTTCGATTGATACAATCGAACAATCGATAGTCATACTAGTGTTGGTGTTGTACATATTGGATTTTGATATAATTGTGTTGTACTTACTACTTAGTGTTAGTGTTAGTGTTCCTGTTCTAAGGGTGTTCCTGTACTTACTACGTATTACTACGTATTTGTTTAATTCTCTGTCTATTACTACGTATTTGTTTATTTAATGACATTACTTTGTAATGCTTCATCTGTTATACTCAATTTGATCTAAAAAGTTTGTTCAATTGGATTTACAGGGAAGGTTATCTTGGAAGCTGCTATCTTAACAGCTGTGGTGGTAGTGAGTCTTACATTGTACACTTTCTGGGCAGCAAAGAGTGTTCCTGTTCTTTCTCTTAGGTTTGTTTATATAAATTTGTATGCTCAATTTCTGGTCTTCAGTGGTCTTGTATTTTCTGTTATAGTTTTTGATTTTCATGTGTATGATTTCAGTTAAAACTAGTGGTCATGTGTTTGCCAATATATTTATTTCTTATTGGCCTTAATTTGATACTGAGATAGTGAGATGTTTTTTAGTACTAGTCTTCTATTAATTATAAACACAAGAATTAACTTAGAATGCAACCCATTGAAGCTTTTTCAACCCGAAGTAACCTGGATTTGTTGTGGAGATCATATACCTATGCTTGGGATTACCTGTACTAACTTTGATTTAGAATTAGAAGTTATTGTAGTACTTCCAAGTGTTCAAAACAACAAGAACAGCTATCTGAAACTCTTATATAATACTTCCTTTTATACAAAAAACTAGTAACATACCATCTATTAGGTTCATCTTAATTACAGTTCCTATAGGAGCAATATGTGTGCGTCTGCTCACTAAAATAAATAAAAGCTATCAATGCTGCTATCGTGAAACATTTAGGTTGACTTAGTTTTGCTAAAGTTTTGATTCCTAGCAATTATATGATGTATCTTTAAACTAGTAACTTGTATGATGTATCTATATTCCTATTAAGGTTAGAATTACACTATTATTACTTGAAAAGCAGAAACTGTCATTTCTGAAATGTTATTTGCATTTCGTAAAACTAATCACGTGGAAGCAAGCGAGTACTTGGAAAAATTTTTGATTGCCAATAAAGAGAGGCATTTCATTCTAGCTCCTTACATCCAAGAGTAAGAACGAATTAAAATTTAATTGTACATACTACTATCTACTACACGTGCATATTTAACTGAATTTAATAGTAATGTATATACTATATAATATAATGTATGTATGTGTTTTTGTTGTAGCAACCACTGGATGTTGCTCCTTTTCAGTCTCAAAGAAAGTATTATTTATGTGTTTGATTCTTTGAAAAGAGCAAGGGATATACGCTTGAAGACACCCGTGCAAACGTAAGTTAAATATTAATTTACATTTAACGTAGTCCACCTTTGTTAGAGATGTGAAATGTGACGTATACTTATTTCACAGTGCATATAAAATATACACTACAAACGGTGGATTGAGGAATAATAGAAAAGAATTTCTCTTTATTCACAACGAGGTTCAGGTATAACCTACTTGAAATTTACATTTAAATTCGTCCATTGATTTATTTTCTGTATTTAATATATTTGTTGGTTTTTTCGTAGTGTCCTCAACAAGGAGGAGGTAGGGAGTGTGGTTATTTTGTTATGAGGTACATGCATGACATAATCATGCATTCTCAGAAAAAAAACGGATGTGAATTGGAAAGTGGTAAGTGACAAAACTATTTAGCATTGTTTACAAATATTGGACTACCTGATTTTTAAAAAATATGTAATCTTCTATATTTTGAAGGTTCTTGGTTCAAGAAGCTATACGAAAAAGGAAATCAGTGACATACGAGAGCTCTGGGCACAATATTTTATCCGAGAATGTCTATAATCAGGTACTAAAATATTTTATAATATTTGACTTGTTCTATAGTGCATTCCCTCACTGCACAATTAGACGTATATATGTAAAAAGGAACCATGGGGTTCAAAAGTAATCTGTCATAAAAAATAATGTCTGATCTTGCATTTTTTTTGAAACACTTGATCTTGCATTTAGAAGCCAAATTTTGCATGAAAAGCGTCCAGTTTCTAGATTATTCTAAAGAAACAAGCACTCTCTAATTTGGACCCTGGTTCCTCATCCCGCATATTCTTTTTATGATGCTGATTTGCCTAGGTTTTATATAAGTTGTACGTCGACTATGTTTTCTTTTTTATTTTTCCCTTAGAATACAGTCCACCATTACAAATAATAAATTTACCAAAAAATAAAAAATTCATCGAATTTCTTCATTTATAATACGAAAATGTCAACCACTAAAATGTAAAATCATAAAGAAATTTCAATAAGTAGCTGTAGCATGCACACATGAATCATGATGGAACGTGGGAGATAGAAACATAATTCTACAATTTTATGGAGAATTCTAGAGGTGTAGTCCGTAGTCGTCTTCTCGAATTTTCAATTTTTACATACCGGTCATGCTCATGCCATTTTGGTCTAAAAATATTTGATGTAATTAATATCATATTTATTTGTATCATATTTGAAAAATTATATACCAATCATAAATTATTTAAACTACATATTTTATTATCTAAAATATTTAAATAAACATTATCCACATCGCTATTGGATGGTTTTGTAGAGCTGATTTAACAACTTAAAATGGACTCAAAAGGTGATTTAATAATGTCTGATCTTGCATTTTTTTTTTTAAACACTTGATCTTGCATTTAGAAGCCAAATTTTGCATGAAAAGGAATAATATCTGATTTAATTATGATAATATCTGATTATCTTGATCTTTTATTTTATTCTTCACACCCAAAATTTTCTGGTTCCGCCAACTTAATTATGCTGTAAAACTGTATGTAATAATGGTCCTCAGATTATATCTTAATTAGTTGAACCATTTATAATAGTGATAATATGTTAGATGGTTTATAACAGTGATAATATGTTAGACGGTTTATAACCAGAGAATAGACTTGATCTGCAGACTTAAAGATTTGCATTAAATTTCTAACCTTCTTGGAGATATTCTCATAGCTGGCTTTAATAATGATCCAATTTATAATATTTTATAATCAGGTAGTAGGGGTGTTTGTTTCTAGATGGTTGTGTATCTAGCTAGGCGATTGATAGAATTGGGAATTTAGGAAAAAAATTCTGGTGTGGGAGCGTATTTCAGGGGTTGGTGTTTTTGTGGGAGCTTAATGGTTCAGTTTTTGATGCTACTGTATGCCCTATTTTTACTGGTATAAAAAGAAACTTGAGCTATATATTTTCTACTGCAGTACTCTTCAAATGATCACTAGTTGTGTATCCGTTTCAAAAAAATGATCACTTTCACAAGAAATCGATTTCTTCCCTTAAATGTGTAATTTCTTTTTACCTTTTTTGCTAAATAGTATTTTGCGGTGTGAGCTTTTATTTATCAGACCTAATCTGTTCTTTCTTTCACAGATTGGTCAAGCATGGAAAGCTTGTTTGAGGCGGATAGGATTCTGGAAGTCGATAATGGAGTTGGCGAACGAGGTTGCTTTTAATCAAGCTTTTAGCAGAGGTCTCCAAATTGATTCTGGCAGGAAAGAAAGACTATAAAGCATCTAGTCGAACTTTGTAGTTAAGTAATGATATGTAAACTTGATAGGAATTTTTTTAGTATTTTGAACATTAATGTACTTTTTAATTTCCAATTGTATACTTTAATTTAAATTTTATCTTAATCAAATTTCTGTTATAATTTATATTTTCTATTAGTTCAAGTTAAATCTTTGTTATAGTTGATGTGTGTTCAGGTTGAAAGTAAAGCAGGCTTTAAAAAATAGATTTAAATAAAATATTGAAAAATCAGTTTTTTTAACTTATAGCGTCGGTTGTTTGACCAGGCGACACTATAGAAACACATAAAAAGCGTCGGTTTTTTATAAGGGCGACGCTATAGATACCAATAAATTAATTTTTTTCAATACTTATAGCGTCGGTTGTTCACTGATGCGACGCTATAAATCCAAATTAAAAGCATCGGTTGTTAAGAACACCGACGCAAAAAGTACCCCAAAAGCGTCGGTTTCCGGCCTTTTTGCGATGGCTAAAAGGTTTGTAGCAACGGCAATTTAACCGACGCTAAAGGTTTGTAGCAACGGCAATTTGACTGACGCTATAGGTATAGACCTATTGCCACGCCTACATGTACTACACCATTTAACCGACGCAATAGGTCAATTTGACCGTTGCAACAGGTCCAGTTTGTACTAGTGATAGGCGGAGCGTCTGGTCCTAAATACCCACCAGACACGCATCTCGGAGATGCGTGTCTGGGACACGCATGTGTGAACAACGTGTGTTTTGTAAATTGGACATCTAACAACACATGCGTGTCTTGAGATACGCTGTTGGGAAATGCGTATCAAAAGACACGCATCTCAGACATGCGTGTCTTACGTCATCATCTCTCTCGCTCAGAAACGCGACAGAGGCGACAATGGCGATTTCAGTTGATTTCCGTTCAAGCTCCTACTGACACACCATCCGTCACTTTCCCATTACGTTTTATATATCAATAGAATCGTATTTTCATGCTCTACACATCCATACCAACTTTATTAAATTTCTTTTGCCGGATTAGAAACACCCGATTCGAAGCTAACTTTCCGATTCTTATTCCGTTGAGGTTCGTACACGCCCCTGCGGGGCCAACGAAGAGAAACTGACCACGGGAGGAGGAAGGAGATGCGTTTGTGGTCCTATGGTGCTGGAAAATAGGCATTTTCGACAATTTCTCTATTGGTAATTAGGGTTAAAGGAAGATAAAGAATAATGTAAAAATTTCATAATAAAAAATTCTGATTAAAACAATTCAAATTGGATTTGAAAAATAGAGAATAAATGGGTAATATTTGAGAAAAATTATAAAATTATTTTTAAAATGTAGAAAATGAAATTAGCTATCTCCCCATATTTTTAAAATATTTTTAGGATACAAAATGAATTAAATATGGATTTTACATTTTGATCCTTTAAATGAAATAAGACTCTTAAAAATTATTTTAAAATACTTAAACACTCAAATTAATTCACCTAATAATTTTAAAAACTAAATAATATTATAAAGAGGATAACACAAAAGATTTCGGAATTTTTAAATACTCCGATGATTTTATAAGAATTTTCAAAGATCAATAATACATAATTTAAATAGATTTTTAATCACAAAATTCAAATAAAAATACACGGACTAGCACGTCACACATACATCATCATATAAACATGTAAACATGATGTCACATATATTTATCCTAAAAAATTTCACACAATATATCCACATTTAATATTAAATAATAAAAATTAGAAGTACGAAATTTTCTAGGGCGTTATAAAGCAAGTTTGTCAAACCACTACAACATGTTACAGGACCGGTCCGATTTAGGTGGCCTAGAAGAACTTGTGAAATGGTGCCCTTTTTTCGAATAATCATAAATTACATTGCATTACTGATAAGTACTGTTTATTAAAACTCTTTGTTTAAATCTTAGTAGAGATATTTTTTTATACGAAAGTTTTAAGAGAAATTTGTCCACGTACTTTTAAAATTAGCAAGTCGTAAAAATTTGTGAGGGTGTTTTTAGAATCAAGTATGATAGAAAAACTGATCGAAATTATTAGCAAGTGGAAAGTCTTGGAAATCCAAGTGCATCATCTGATAGAAAGAAAAAGAATAACCTCAAACAAAAGCAAAGGAAGATATCAACAAGATCAAATAGAAAATACGAATGATTAAAATTTAGAACCATTTAATTACAAATATGAAGATTAAGTTCTTTAAAAATTTTGTTCTAACAACAAGTATATATGTAATTATATAAAAATTTGGTGCCCCTTAATTAGACCCGACAATTTTCAACATGACACGAAAAACGACACGAAAATTTATTGTTTGGGTTTGCATTTTTAGTACACGACACGAAAGTACACGAATACGAAAGTACACGACCGAGATTTAGTGTCGGGTTTGGGTTTACCCTTCAAGTACACGACACGACACGAAATACACGAAATAAATAAATAAATATATGTATATATTTATAATTTTTTTAACAATAATATACAAGTAAGTCAAATTGTCAAGGCTCTCCCTCAAACATCTCTCTCAATCTCTCGTCTCTCCCATATCTCTCTCCCTCCTTATCTCAATCTCAATCTCTCTTCTCTCTCTTATCTCTCACTGTCTTGTTTTGTTGGTATTAGATATTAGATATTTTAATATTTTTATTAGACATTTAACATTTATATTTGTGATTATACATAAATTTATAATATTATTTATTAATACTATGTAAAAATACATTTTTAATATATATTTGTAAAAATATTATCGAAAATTGTAATATTTTAATATATTTATATATTTATTTTTATTTTATTATTAATTAAAATAACAAGGAACACGACACAAAACGTACACGAAACGAAAGTACACGAACACGAAATGACACGAACCCCTAAACGGGTGGTTTTGGGTTTAACATTCAAGTACACGACATGGACGAATTGCCAAGTCTACCCTTGATCGAGTGGTGCCCTAACAACAAGTATATATGTAATTATATAAAAATTTTGTGCCCCTTAATCGAGTGGTGCCCTAGGCGTTTGCCTTCCTTTTACCCTAGGACCAGCCCTGATGAGTGAGATCCAGTGTCTCCAGCCGCTCCAAATTGGATAGATTTGGTAACATTTTCATAGACTTACAACCATTTGCCTTTATGCTTTTCAGATTAGAAGGAAGCTCTACAATGGACAACAGATGATCAGAACCTGTAAGATCGAGATCTTCTAGATTTGAGAGCTGACTAATACCGCATGGCAGAGCAGTGAAAACATTCTTTGATAAGTCCAACTTCTTCAATGATAATGCAATTAACTAGTTTAATTTTATTTTAGGAAGTCTTTTTAACATAGTAAGACAACTTGCATATAGCTCTTTAATCTTGTAATCTACCACGGCTGATCTGGTGGTGTTTCAACTTTTTCACATCCAGAAATATCTAGAACTCCCAGTGATCTGATGTTGCAAATGGTGCTTGGAAGAGTTTTAGTTTCTCCATAATCTCAGCTCTACAAGCTTAGTCAGAAGTCTGATTGAATCTGGTATCATCGAAACAACAATCTTCTTCATACGGATCTCTTTTAGGGATTCAATGTTCTGCTGGCAATGTTTCAGACTACTGCAATCATTAATATCAAAAAATTCCAGTGATCTCATGCTGCTCATGCTGTCCGGAAGAGTTTTAAGGTTCTTGTTTCTCCATAATCCCAGTTCAACAAGCTTACTCTAACGTCCAATTGAATCCGGTATTTTTAAAACCGCTAGACGCTGTGCATGAAGCTCTTTAAGGGATTCAAGCTACCCTATTCCACTGGCAATGCTTTCAGACTACTACACTAATCAATATGTAGAATTTCCAGTGATCTCAAGTTACATATGGTGTCTGGGAGTGCTTTAAGCTCCGTGTTTCCACCTAATTTCCGCTCAACAAGTTTACTTAGGCGTCCAATGGAATTCGGTAGTTCTGAAACAGCTAGACCTTGTGCATTGAGCTCTTTCAAAGATTCTATGTTTTTTAATTCTACTGGCAATGAAATAAGGCTACTGCAGAGAGAAATATCTAGAATCTCCAGTGATCTCAGGTATCCAATGGTTTTTGGGAGGGTTCCTAGGTTCTTGTTTTCGCTTAATCTCAACTTAACAAGGTTACTAAGACGTCCAACCGAATCAGGTATTTTCAAAACAATCACATCATGCACATTGAGCTCTTTTAGGGATTCAATATTCCCCAATTCTACCCGTAATGCTGCCAGACTTCTGGAATAACCCACGGTAAGAACTGTTGGAATATGGATTCGATTATAATTTGAATTCATTGATTCGGTAAAATCAATTCCGTTTTTACTATGGATTTTTTGCCACCTCCTTAACATAATTAATTAACAAGGTTAATTAATTAAGGAAATTGCCACCGATTTAATTGATTAGCGTGGCTAATTAATTAAGGCAATTGTGTTAAGGAAATTGTCACCGATTTAATTGATTAGCACGGCTAATTAATTAAGGCAATTGTGTAGCGCACAAGTTTTCCTATCCTATAAATACTCATATAGAGCCTTAGGATTATTCACTCGAAAACACACATCCTTCTCTTTTATACAGCCTCTTCTCTTCCTCTGGTGATAGTTCTTACTCGTCTCAAGCTCGCTGAGAGTGACGCTCATCTGTAGCCTCACTGCAATCCGTTTTATCCTGGGAGGCGTTTCGCTCGCACATACGGTGGGGGGCTAATACGCTTTAAGGAGACAGTCACGCACTGGACTCGGGTTTTTTGTTCCTTGTCTCATCTTTTGTCTATTTTAATTATACACATAACTGTTATTCACACAAGCACAAATATTATACTATTTGTATTTATTGCAGATTGTCTAACAATCTTAAAGCGTATTAATTTTTATATCTGTGATTTGTACTTACGTATTTACTTGCCTGTTTGAGTGACAGATTTAAAGTGTATTATTCTTAAAACAGTTTGCCGAATGGAGTATTGACTTGTCAACGTACAAGTGGGCTTTTAACGCATGCATATATTTCATTACGAGTAGTGTTAGGGACCCCAAATTTAGTCCCCAAAAAAAGTTCCCAAATGACATGACATGAGTGATTTGGCAAATTGTAGTGTTTTAATTGGATGGCCCTAGCGGGCCCATTATAATTATAACCAATCACATTCATTTGGTAACAATTTTTGGTACCCAATTTGGTACCTCAAGCATTTTTCATTACAATATACGGTTTCGGATCATACACTAATATTAATAGTGACACTAACCACGAATGAGACGTCGTATAAGACTGTAAGGTAAATTGCCTTATTTGATATGGTCATGTTAAGCCATTAATAAGGAAAATGTCATTTATGGTACGATATGTACATGTAGTGTATATTTAATTTGTACCATTATATTATTGATAGTAAAAGCATAATAATAGACATGATTTGTTCTTGCCATGCGTATGGTTAAGTGAATTAGTATCCTATTTTAATTATCATGTCATATATTTTTACACAAACCGTTGTTTCCAACTTTACGTGTAAATTTGCATAATTCAAGCTACATTACTGGAGGACATGTATCCTTTGATTATTGTGGGTATATTCATGTCAATAGTTTTATTAATATGAGTTATGACTGCTTGAAGTGAATTGTGTGTATACTTCCGATTTTTCAAAAGAAGCAGGCTATGATTCTATGTGATTTATGGGTCAGCATATGGTTATATGTACAATATTTTGTTTAATAAACTAGTATATGCTGGAGTCTGGACCACACATATATGATGACTTGAATTAGCTTGTATGACATGTACGAGATGTACATGAATTGGACTGAGCACCAGGATTTATCAATACTAAAAATGATTATTAATTAATTATTTAGTTAATAATTGGTTATTTTATATAGATTGATGAGTTTATTACTGCCATGTTAAAAATGATCTATAATCATAATGTATTTAAATTATGGATTGGTTATAAAATATTTATTTAGTTTTACTAGATAAATTTTTTAAATTATTTGTGAGGAATAATTGTCGGAATTGAAATCTTTCGCGGATATTCAGAACGTTAAAAACCTAACGGACCTGGTACTTATAGAGTACAGGATATGGGTCGGCATGAGATTTATAATGCATTGGTTGAATTTGTTCCTCCAATTAAATTATATATTCTCTTGTTGGTGTCGGTTTGCTGCGGCAGTGACACACGAGCCTATTATGGTGATCCATGTGATACTAATATGGCACTGCGATCAACTCTGTATGCTGAAATTTGGAGAAATCCAAAACGATGGTGACCCTAACACATCAGTTGATCAAGGATCACTGAATATGTGTTTATTGGAAGTTTATGTTCTTCCTCGAACCTCTTTTGGTTACTGGTTATACCAATTGGTGAGCTAGAAAATTAGGTTCATTTATGAATCAAATTGAAATTTAAGAGAAATTCAATGGTTGAATTTTTCAGTGAGAAGAACAAGAAAGTTCTTTGAACATGATATTAATACCTGAGAGGTTTTAATAAAAACAAGATAAAATCTGTAACGACTCGAGATTTTATGATTAAACAAAACGATTATGAGATTTCTGTGTGTATGAAACACGGAATTAAATACGAAATTTCAATAATTTCGATATGGGGAGATTTTGTCAACAACGGGTCATGCCTGTAAGGAAGTCGGGTATTAAGTGAGACCATTGTGTCTTCTCCGACAACCTGGAAATCAAACCATTGATGAATGTTGATTTGAAGTATTTAATTCAAGGAAAAATTGGGAATCTTTTTATGATGGGATCATGGTCGTTTGAAACCTGCTCTAATGAGAGGTGGTAACAAGAAATGTGATTACTATCTGAAGATAATAATACATTTGTTACGTGTACTCGGTAATGAGTAAGAGTAAAGCTAAATAGAGAAATTAGTACTCGGTAATGAGTAAGAGTAAAGCTAAATAGAGAAATTAGTGCTCTATAAGCTCAAGATAGATAACCAACTTAATACGAAATTAAGAGGGTAAGGAATGACTTTGATACTGAATAACCACTAGGTGATTTTTGTTCACAATGTGGATATATTCATGAGGTTACTGCACATTACTCGCATTAATCAAATGGAGTAGCTGCAGGTTGAGTTGCACTCTAATGGAGATGCAAAAGTGATGCTGATCAGTTCAGACTATCACTGAATATGAAGATATTAGTCACGTAGAGACTAATCATTCCTTAAACAAGATACCTTGAAAGGAAATAATAGAATTTCCTATTAATTCTGGAATGGTTTCGACATTCTTAGAAATATTAAAATGTGGGGGTATGTTGAAGCGAAAATAATAAAATTTTTTGAGAATTCTAGAATGTAGAGAAACATTCTTAGAAATAATTGAATTGTGGGGGTATCTTGGAGATATCTTGATATTGATACCTATAAAGGTTAAAAGTGATCCAAAATAATCTAGGTATTTTGGATGGATATAGACAACAATTGTGTCTAATGATATCCTATACATGAATCTAAATAACGAGATTCTAATTTGTATGCAACTACGGAATCTGGGAAAGTAGTTCCACATAGATCCGTAAGTGATCCAAATGAACTCCTAAGTTATTGGATTAATGTGAGAATGAACCTAAATAGAGCAAAAGACATAAGATATAAAATTCGATAGTCCCAAATGTCTTAACGATTTGCTTAGTGGTGAACCTCAAAGCTTGAAAAAGCTACGCGTTCCTCTAATAATTCTTTGATGAAAGGAGATATTAAGAGGGAAATTGGCAAAAGTTAAGAAGTCAACGAGTCAAGATTTTCTAGCATGTGTGCTAGAAAATGGACTATAGCGTTATAAGAACTCTCCATATCCCTTGTGGGGGAAAAGGATATTAAGGAATAGAGAGAGTGGTTCTATTAAGTAGAATCATGTTTGAAATTATATGGATCTTCTTGCGAGATAGATACCATTAGGACCTAAATGGATTTTTCAAATTGAAAAAAAAAATTATAAGGTCAGACTGGCAATTAGAAATTACAGTCAAAGTGAAGACCTGATATATTTTGACATGGTATTTCTCGATTTACGAGAATGAGGTTCATTAAGATGATACTTAAAATTACCGTGTTACGGAATTGAGAAGTATATCAAATGAACATTGAGATAGTCTTTCTAAATTGATATTTAAAAGAAATCTACGTAAGATAACCTGAGGGTTTGTTGCTAAGGCAAGCGTAGAAAGACTATAACCAGGTGAAACATTTTGTGAATCAAAATAGACATTCACAAAATAGACATCAAAATAGTGGCATATAAAATTTTGATATTGCTATGATAAGCAATGGCTTCAAAATGAATGACTCAGTTTTTCATTTGAGGACGCTCAAACGTGAAAACTGTATAATGTGTATTGCTAGTTTAGGGACGCTTAAACTTGGTAATAAGTTGAATTGAAATTACTAATTTTTGGGACGCTAAAATTGGTAATGTCAATATGACGAATTGAAGCCTTAGCTGATGACTGGTAAAGTTAATTACCAAAAAATGTGACATATGCCAATGTTGAGATGTCAAATTGATAGAAAACCAGTGAATTGACAAGTGTATATATGTTATTTACACATAAGATGATAAAATTATTGCAATTGCACATGAATGATCTGATCATTACGAGAAGTAATGACAAGATGATCATCTCTAGCAATTATGATGAGACTTGAAGTTTTGATTTTTATAATTAAAATCTTACTAACTTTAAAAGTCTTAGAGGATACATGTCACACGTTGGTGATGTGAATCTTGAAGAGATCAACGTAACTTAATCTAGTATAGCTAGAATGAATTCGTATCTATCCAAGTGTAGATTAACAAGGATCTCTCAAGAATGATTGAAAGTCTGTTGTACATTTCAAAATGGTACAAAATCAGACATAGGCTACACAGTTGGTGAACTGAGTAGATGCACGAGTCAAATCGAAATTGGTCTCTTGAAAGTGATTGCAATGAGACTAAGGTGTTTGAAATATACTCGTGAGTTTGGGCTGCATTGCAAACGATATCTAATTGTACTATGTGGATATAGTATGGATGTTAGATGTTTGACTTTAGGAACTTAAAAGTCATTAGTGAATTTAGTTCACATTAATGTAAGCAGCCATGTCATGGAAATCCTAAATAGACGATTAAACATAGCTCGATTCATGATGGAAAGCGAGTCTTTTGCATAATATATGTGCATGTAAGAGGGTGAATTGGTAGTCACTTTGTAAAGGATATTCCTAAATGACAAGAAAATGTGTCTTCAATATGCATATTTTATGTGAATAATTTGCAAATTGGGAGATTACATTGTTATGTATGTAATGATATGTCTCGCCTCTATGCCGAGGACATAATATCATTAAACAACTACTCTCAACGAGAATTATCAGGATTGACTCTGTAAAGTCAAATGATAATGTTGTGGATCCACTCACCAGATGGTTAAACTTAGATAATCTGGTTAAACCAAGAGAATCTGGTTATACTGAGAGATAGTTGTAAAATCATCGAGAGGGATGGGCCTTAAGCCTATTGCTTAACGGCGTCATGGTGGACACCCAACCATTGCTGACTGGAGGTCCCAAGAACTTGGTTCAATGGGCCAACTAAATCATGATGACCAAATCACTGTGGGGGTAACCCCCTGGCCTGTTCCTATGATGAGAAACAGTGAGACCCGTAAGGTACGAGGGTAAGCTTTCGAGCTTTTAATGATCTTTCTGTGAATACATGGAGTTCAAGGTTAGAACGCATGGAATTCAGTTGAGTAAACGCGGGTTACTCTATAAGATAAAGATCACCTATGTGGGAGAGAAGTGGGGCCGCTTCAAAGAAGAATTGCGAGGCACAATTCTTTAGAAACTCCTGCAGAACCAGGACGTTGTTCCATGGCCAAAATGGACATAATCATGAGAGCTGAACGAGTCAGAAAAGATATAGTGATAAGTATATCATCGCTTACACAAACGGTCGAACAGTTCAAAGAGCAAACCTCCACTGTCTACCAGTAAGGTCGGTATGCTTACTCAAGCGAAGGTTCAAGGAGCAAACCTCTACCTATCGTATGCTATATCTGATTGAAGAATCTATCACCAAATCAAATTCCGTGTCTATCTGGTGTGTGCTAATACGATATCAATCTCATCCATGTGGGGGATTGTTGGAATATGGATTCGATTATAATTTGAATTCATTGATTCGGTAAAATCAATTCCGTTTTTACTATGGATTTTTTGCCACCTCCTTAACATAATTAATTAACAAGGTTAATTAATTAAGGAAATTGCCACCGATTTAATTGATTAGCGTGGCTAATTAATTAAGGCAATTGTGTTAAGGAAATTGTCACCGATTTAATTGATTAGCACGGCTAATTAATTAAGGCAATTGTGTAGCGCACAAGTTTTCCTATCCTATAAATACTCATATAGAGCCTTAGGATTATTCACTCGAAAACACACATCCTTCTCTTTTATACAGCCTCTTCTCTTCCTCTGGTGATAGTTCTTACTCGTCTCAAGCTCGCTGAGAGTGACGCTCATCTGTAGCCTCACTGCAATCCGTTTTATCCTGGGAGGCGTTTCGCTCGCACATACGGTGGGGGGCTAATACGCTTTAAGGAGACAGTCACGCACTGGACTCGGGTTTTTTGTTCCTTGTCTCATCTTTTGTCTATTTTAATTATACACATAACTGTTATTCACACAAGCACAAATATTATACTATTTGTATTTATTGCAGATTGTCTAACAAGAACTTCCAGTTCTCTTAAGTTGCAAGTGGTGTCTGGAAGAGTTTTAAGAGTTTCAAGGACTCGCATAGGATTGCTCATCAGCTTCTCGCGACAAGTTAATATCAGCTTAAGAAGCTTACTAAGACGTCCAATCAAATCCGGTAATTCCGTAAGAGGCACATCATCCTCTTCTAGGGATTCAATGTTCCCTATTGCTTTTGGCAATGCTTCAACACTAATGCATTCACCAATATTTAGAACTTCCAATGTTCTCAAGTTGCAAATGGTGTCTGGAAGACTTCTTAGCTTTCTACAACCCCTCAAATTGAAGGAAACAAGCCTCCCCAAACTTCCAACTGATATGTTGAGCTCCACCAAGCTGTTACAGTACTCGAGATTTAAAGTTTTAAGACTCGGCAGTTTAGTGAAATCTGGAATTGTAGTTAAGTGGGAAGAATTTGACATGTTCAGAGTCTTTAATTTAACAAAAACCTGTGAAGCCTGTAAAAGCGAGTGCAAATGGGAGAATCACACATTTTTATTTAAATTGTCATACATGCAAGAAATATACTAACACCACCTACAATGTCTAAGTCCCACATTTGTGATTTGTATCATTTTGTTTTTGCTACAAGGCAACTCGAGGACAATTTTTAAAATACTGCCCATTAGGATTGTTATGCCTGATTTTGGCATAAGTCCTAAACAGGCCTAATGGGCTAAGAATATCAGTACATCTCACATAATGGGCCTAAGAATAAGGAATGGGTCATTAAAGTTCGCCATCATGAGAGGATTCATCATATCATTTTTATACAGCGGGTCGCCAGCGATCCCTAGTAGCAGGGTCGCAGTTCGCGAGGTCTAGCGAGGCCTAGAGGTCCAGCGTGGCCTAGTATGTTACTATGAAGGCTTATGGTCAGGCCCAGTGAGGTCGCATAAGTAGGATATCTCCATATAGCGAGGATCGCCTCGCATGGCCAGACCCAGCGAGGTCGCATGCGAGGTCATCCAGTCAGGTTCGCCAGTAAAGATAAAATTATAACATTATACAAGCAGCAGGTTCCCCCTTCATGGGTCATGGACCGAGTAAATGGGTAGAAAAATAACCCAAGGAGATGACTAGTGGATTTGGGCCAAGCCGAGCCCATAAAAACCCTAGCCCATCTAGATAACTTCTTCTCCAAGAGAAC
This sequence comes from Kitagawia praeruptora, assembly GCA_037693485.1. Lineage (NCBI taxonomy): Eukaryota > Viridiplantae > Streptophyta > Magnoliopsida > Apiales > Apiaceae > Kitagawia > Kitagawia praeruptora. The sequence goes on along the minus strand of CM075351.1, from coordinate 109,158,459 downwards.
TACGTATGGCTTGATCCCTATAAATAGGGTACGTAGGCATCTTGTAAAGGATGAGAAACAGTTCACCACTGATTATCAATATACAAGAGCAGCCACATCAAAACACACAAAACCCTAATCCCAATTCTTCTTATAGCAAAATATCCGTATTTTGCTCCGTAAATCCAGCAACCTCCATAAATATTGTTATACAATATTCTCCCTATAACATTTGGCGCTAGAAGGAGGGCCCTAGTCATTGATTGGGAGAACGATGACTAAATCTCACAAGAAGAGGAACGGAGAGGGGGAAACCCCGGGGTCACATAGGAGGAATAAGGATGATCCCCGTAAGAAGAACCCATCAGAGAGCGAAGTGCACAGAGAAGGAATCGAGGGAGAATTCGAGGATGAATTTGAAAAGGAGCAGACCCCCCCTGTTGTCCAACAGACAGCCTTGCCTGGCGACGTCATGTCTTTCTTGAAAGGCCTTGGCGATCAAATGATTGAGGTAAGGGCTTCGGTGGCCAAGATGGAGAAGCGACATAATTCCAGAGGCTTCAAAAGGAATACAAGGATAGGGGATCGAACTCATCAACCAGAAAGTAGCAAGGGTCCCACCAAGAATCTAGTCGGGGACTTTGATGATGTAGTAACCGATCGAACGAACCCTGATTGGGAGGAGGAAGTAGCTACGATTGATAAAGAGGTATCGAAAGCGAAGCCCGCCTCGTCAGAAGGACGGTCCGTTAGTGTCTTTGACCGTGTTGGAAAGAAACTCAGTGAGCACGATCTTCGTCTCAAGTTGGAAAAACTCAAAACTAACAGAGATGGAGGACCCAAGGATAAGAGTAAGGGCTCTCATCAACCCAAATCTCCTCGAAAAGATCGTGAGCGGTCATATCGTCGCAATGACAGACCCCCCTCTCCTCGTAGAGAGCGTGAGCGGTCCCATCATCGCGAAGACAGACCCCCTTTCAATCGAGAGCGGGAGCGATCCCAACATCGCGAAGAAGACCCTAAGAACAAGGATCGCAGGAATGACCAGGAAGAATCTAGTGCTCCAAAAAAGACTCAATCTCATCATGCAAGCACTGGAGAAAAAAAGGATGGAGACAAAGAGGCGAGAATTGGGGATTACAAGTTAGAAGATCTAAAAAAGGCATTGGATGCGATGAATGGCGAGAAGGGGATCTTCGGCAATATGGGTTCCTCCTCGCCCTTCACTCATGAAATTCGCACTGCCCCATTGCCTGCTGTGTTTCGAGGTCATCACTCTGATATGACCTATAATGGGGAGACTGATCCAGCTGAGTTCGTTATTCGATTCAACAATGAGATGGATGTATATCAGGTATCACTGCTAGCGAGGTGCAGGCTGTTTGCGGCCTCGTTAAGAGGGAGTGCCCAACAATGGTTTTCAAAGCTAGGGTCCCTAGTTGTCATTGACTCTTGGGAACAACTCGTGGATATCTTCATTAAACAATTCCAATCTTCGATGCTCTATGCACCTCCTGTGTCCACGCTGGCAAATATAAAACAGAAAGAAGGAGAGACTCTGCATGATTATTTCAAAAGGTTCAATGCTGAAGTGCCCCGGGTTCGAGGTGCAAATGACGAGGCCGTAAAAAATTTTCTTATCGCAGGGGTAAGGGAAGGAACCAAATTCTGGGAGAAATTACAGGAGCAAACCCCTGTTACACTTTCGGAGTTGCATCGGGTTGCTGAGCCTTTTAAGCGAGTTGAGAAATCATTGGCAGATCTCAAGAAGAATGTTGGGACCAGTAGCAATGGAAGTAAGGGCAAAGGGGTAAAAAGAAGGGATTCTCGAAGCCCCAGGCGAAGACAGGATCGTAGCCCGAGCCCAAAGAGAAGGGATCGCGATTCCTCAAGGCGATCCCCACCTCGTGCTCGTCCGGCTAGGGATGAAGACAAATTTGTTCCCTTAGTGGCTTCAGTTGATCATATTTATGCTGTCAACGCAAATAAAGGAATGTTCACGAAACCCCGTGCTATGGGTCCACAAGGGACATGGAACAATGCAAAGTATTGTGATTTTCATGAGCAGAAGGGGCATGATACAGCGGACTGTTGGCAACTTAAGGAACAAATTGATCGTTTGATTCGAGAAGGGAAGTTAACAGAATGGGCGGTCCGCGAAGTGAAAAAGCATCAAGATAGCTCAGGAAAATCAGGCATAGGGTATCATGCTGTGCCTCATGAGGGCCAAAATACAGAGCCTCGCAAGGATAGAGAAGAGCGAGGTAATAGCATCCATGTGATCATTGGAGGGCCGCATATTGGAGGAGACAGCAACAAGGCTAGAGAAAGGTATGCACGCGAGGCCAAAGAGCGACCCTTAACCAATGTGCATCATCTGCAAGAGCGACCCCCAAAGCTTTTCAAGGGGGAAGACACAAATATCATGTTTACTGAAGAGGATGCGAAGTGGGTACATCATCCTCACTCTGATGCTCTGGTGGTTCGAGTTCGTATTGGCTCACAGAATATCTACAGGGTGCTAGTGGATAATGGAAGTGCTGTGAATGTTTTGATGTATGATGTTTACAAGAAAATGGGTTTTGTAGACAAAGATTTAATTCCAACAGTAGGCCACCTCTATGGATTCACTGGAGCGTCTGTTAGTGTTAAAGGGCTAATCAGGCTCCCCATCACCTTGGGGGACGAGCCCTGCATCACTACGCAGGTCGCTGATTTCATGGTCGTGGATCAACCATCTGCTTACAATGCTATTGTGGGACGTCCCATCTTGAAAGAAATGAGGGTGGTGACTTCTATCTACCACCTCTCAATGAAATTTCCGACCCCGCATGGTGTGGGTTGTGTTAGAGGAATTCAGCACGAGTCACGAGAGTGCTATAATCAGGCCCTGAAGTCAGCAGAAAAGGGAAGAGGTTCTATGGGTGTCGAGGCATCGCAACCTTCAAATGGTTGTAACATAATTTCAATCGAGGAATTGCCTGATGATTATTTTGACAGCTTGGGCATACAGGTGGAACCAGTACCAGGGGCAATTATGATGGAAGCCTCGCAACCTGTGTTGGTTTTACAGGAAGGAATTGTTGAAGAAGCTAGCGATGAAGAGGAAAGTCCAGAGCAGGCCGCTGTGCGAGCCCGAAAGGGGAAATGGGTTCGCCAGGAAATGTCGACATTGGTAGACCTATCTAATGGTATCACAAGAGAAACAACAATTGTGAATGAGTACGGGCATGCGGGAGTAGTGATGCAAGATGAAGCAGAGTCTAGTCGGGCTCGAAATGTTGAAATTGATTTGGACCCTCGCATCCCTGAGCATGTGGAGCGAGTCGGGGCCGCAGAGGATACTATATCTATCCTTGTTGATCCCAAGGATTCTACAAAAGTATTGAAGATAGGGTCGCAGTTGAATCCTGATCTTAGGGGAAGGCTCGTGGAGTTTCTTAAAGCTAATTTGGATGTGTTTGCATGGTCTCATGAAGATATGGTAGGGATCGATCCCAATGTGATGTGTCATAGACTTAATCTTGATCCAAGCAAGAAGGGAGTGAGGCAGAAACGAAGACCAATTAGTGGAGAGCGAGCCGAGGCTCTAAAAGAAGAAGTTGACAGGCTACTCGAGGTCGGGCTCGTTAAGGAATCATTTTACCCTGACTGGCTCGCAAACCCTGTCCTAGTCAAGAAGCCAAATGGCAAGTGGAGGACATGTGTGGATTTTACTGATCTGAATAAGCATTGCCCGAAGGATAGTTTCCCTCTTCCAAGAATTGATCAATTGGTAGATGCAACAGCGGGCCACGCACTCTTAAGTTTCATGGATGCCTATTCTGGGTACAATCAGATACCCATGTATGGTCCCGACCAGGAGCACACTTCGTTTATCACAGACAGGGGACTCTATTGCTATATTGGGATGCCCTTTGGTCTCCTCAATGCAGGTGCTACTTATCAGCGGCTCGTTAACATGATGTTTGAAAGGCAAATTGGAAAGACAATGGAGGTCTATGTAGATGACATGCTTGTAAAGTCCAAGGAGGCTGGGGATCATGTAGCCCACCTCGCGGAAATGTTCGATATATTGAGAAAATTTAGAATGAAGCTCAACCCCCAGAAGTGTGTTTTTGGGGTCGAATCTGGAAAGTTTTTGGGGTTCATTGTTAACCACAGAGGAATTGAGGCTAATCCAGCTAAAATAAAGGCATTGTTGGAGATGAGGTCGCCAAGAAGTGTAAAGGAGGTACAAAGTTTAACTGGGAGGATCGCAGCATTGAATCGATTTGTTTCTAAATCATCAGATAAGTGCCATGAATTCTTTAAAGCGATCAAGAAGGTGGGAAGGAATTTTGAATGGACCCCTGAGTGCGAGGAAGCCTTTCAGAGAATAAAAGAGCATTTGGGCTCGCCTCCACTACTTTCTAAGCCCAATGAAGGTGAGGTTCTTATTGTATACTTGGCAGTTTCAGAATATGCCATCAGTGCTGTCCTCGTTCGCGAGGAGGGAAAACTTCAGCTCCCCGTGTATTATGTCAGTAAGAGGCTGCAAGATGCCGAGACTCGCTACACCAATATGGAGAAGCTCGCCTATGCTTTAGTTTTGGCTTCGCGAAAGCTGAGGCCATATTTTCAGGCTCATAGTATCCAAGTTCGCACTGCATATCCACTCAGACAAGTAATGCATAAACCCGAAGCCTCGGGTAGACTTTTAAAGTGGACCATTGAGCTAAGTCAATTTGACATTGAGTACAAGCCTCGAGGTGCAATAAAGGGCCAAGCTTTGGCAGATTTCATATTGGAGTTTCCTTCCCAATCTGAGGAAGATGCCTGGGCTCTCATAGCGATCCCAGAAGTGGTTGAACCTAAACTCAAAAATGAGAATTCAGCCTCATGGTGGGAGTTGTATGTTGATGGGGCCTCTAACAAAGAAGGGGCCGGAGCTGGGATCGAGCTTGTTACACCTGAGGGTCGCAAGTTGAGTAGTGCTGTTCACTTCGCCTTCGAAGCTTCTAATAATGCAGCAGAATACGAGGCTCTCATAATCGGCCTCAAGCTCGCAATAGAAATGAAAGTAGAGAACCTCAATGCATATAGCGATTCGATGTTAGTCACGGGTCATGTTGGATGTGGATGGCAAGCCAGGGGACCCCAGATCGAGCTATATTTAAGATGTGTGCAAAGGCTTATGAAGTCATTCAAGCAAGTAAAGGTGGAGTTTATCAGGAGGGCAAAAAATCAGGGAGCAGATGCCCTCGCAAAAATGGGTTCGCGGCGCGAGGCTACTTTATTTGGGATTATCCCCTTGGAAATTCAAAGTAAACCTAGTGTTCCAGAAGAATTTGTTATGGAACTAGCGAGCCAGGAGTCAACATGGATGGCCCCTATTTGGGGGTATGTAAAGAATGGGATGCTGCCTCAGGATAAAAAAGAAGCGAGGAGGGTCAAATATCAGGCGGCTCGCTATGTTATTTATGACGAGGTCTTGTATCGAAGAGGGTTCAACACTCCACTTTTGAGGTGTGTAGATGGTGAAGAATGTACCTATATTTTGAGAGAAGTCCATGAAGGAATATGTGGCAATCACTCGGGGGTAGTTCCCTGGCTCAAAAAATTCTGCGACAAGGGTATTTTTGGCCCACATTAAAAAGGGATGCTTTTGAGTTCGCTAGGCGATGTGACAAGTGTCAAAGATATGCAAATTTTAGTAATGCCCCAGTAGCTCATCTCACCTCGTTGATGAGCCCTTGGCCTTTTGCTATGTGGGGAATAGATCTTATTGGCGAACTCCCTAAAGCTAAAGGAGGAGTAAAATATGCAGTCGTGGCTGTGGACTATTTCACTAAGTGGGCCGAGGCCGAGCCTCTTGCTACAATTACAGCTAAAAAGTTGAAGGACTTCGTTTACAGAGCAATTGTTTGTCGCTATGGGATTCCGTATCAGCTCATTTCAGATAATGGGAAGCAATTCGATAGCAAGGAGATGAAAGAATTTTGTGAGAGTTTGGGAATCAAGAAAAGTTTTTCTGCTGTGAGTCACCCCCAGACAAATGGACAAACCGAGGCCATCAACAAAATCATCAAGCATACCTTAAAAGCTAGGTTGGAGGAAAGTAAGGGTAATTGGCCCGAGGAGCTACCAAAGGTCTTGTGGTCATACAATACGACCCCAAGGTCTACCACAGGTGAGACTCCATTTTCTTTGACATACGGGTGCGAGGCCATGGTACCCGTGGAAGTAGGGTCAGGTTCGTTCAGAAGGGAACATTACGACCCCAAGGCAAACGAAGTCAATCACAGGCTCTACTTAGACATGATTCAAGAGTCAAGAGAAGAGGCTCAGCTTAGGCTCGCTGCGTATCAAAGGCGGGCCGCAAGGTATTATAATGGAAAGGTTCGCGTGCCACATCTTCGCGTGGGGGACTTGGTGCTTAGGAGAGTGATGCCTAACACTAAGGTCTCGTCTCATGGGGTGTTTGGAGCTAATTGGGAAGGGCCCTATAAAGTTTACGGTGTCATCAATGAAGGGACTTATTATCTAACTGATATGGATGATAAGGTCATGCCACGAGCCTGGAATGCAGAACATTTGAGAAAATACTACCAGTAGAAGCTTCGCTCCTGGTGGTCTCCATCTACTACTACTTAGCATGAATAAATTCATACAAAGTACTCGGGGGGTAGTGATCATATAGACACCTCCTCGTTATGATGTAATGAAATTTGGGCTTTGTCCCTAGTTGGGCTTTGTCCCTAGTATTTATATTTATGAAATTTATTCTCCAAAAAAGTTATGCAATTTTATTCTTTTGTCAGTGTTAAAAATTTTCAGGACTAGGCCAGCACAGCGCATGCGAGGCCGAACACCCCTCAGGTCAACGAGGTCACGAGTGTGCATTTACTGCGACCTGAGGGAATGTCTTCAAAGTTTAGTTAAAAAGTATCTCCTCAAAGAAGTTCAAAGTTTAAAAGAAAAGTCAAGGTGCGACCTCAATCTCTGGATCGTGTCTGCGACCTCACAAGGAAGGCATCGCAAGTTTTGATTCTGAAGAGACAAGGTCCACCTTGAAGATTAAAGTAAAATTAAGAGAAAAAGCTACAAATTCTACAGGGGAAGTTTCGCAGATGCGAGGCCAATCTACATGATAATATTTCAGAAATATAAAGGCAAGCTATAAAGCAAATACCAGACATGAAGAAATGAAGACAGTTAATATAAATCGATAGTAGTTGGCAAAGCAGTTATAGGGTCGCTACACGACCCCAATATACTTCAAAAGTTATCAAAAGTTATTAACAAAATATTACAATTGGCGAGACATTCAAAGGGTGTCCGCATCCCCAGTTCGAAATGTTGGAATAAAACAGATTACACTGCAGCCTCCTTGGGTTTTTCTTGGTTGGTAACATTGGCCTTAGCAGCTTCGCTGGCGATCTTGGCATCTTCCTCATCTATCTCCTTGCGGAGGTCAGCTGCATATTCAGCATTGCCGGGACCGAGCTGTGACCAATCAAAGTTGGGGATTTTTCTGATAAAGCTCTTCATAAAGTCAGCCTGGGCGGCCACTTCGATGTCTTCTCTGTTAGCCTGAGCAGCAGCGACCTCCTCCTTCAGCTTCGCGAGCTCCTCCATATGAGTTTTCTTCAGCTCCTCCTCATGCTGCTCCGCCTCGTTCAAACCTTTATGAAGGGCTGCCTTTTCATCACTAACTTTTTTAAGCTCGGAGCGAAGGGTCGCTGTATCAGCCTGCAAGGCTCGCTTGTAGCTCTCCAGCATAAGCTTCTTTTCCTCTTCAGTTTTAGCCTTCAAGGACTTCAATTCCTTGTCCAACATTTCATTGGCAAGGACAACTTGCCTTAGCTCTCGAAGATGCGAGGCCTGGCGGATGAAGCCCTCAGCAAGGCATTTGGAGACTGCCTCAGAATTTTCAATTAACTCGGCACCCACCCACTCGGTACACTCCGCTTCAGTAGCATGAAGATACCCATGCTTTGCGTATAAATGATGTACTGGCGTCGTGTCCGCAGGCTTTGAGACCTGGGGCAGGGGACCGGTTTTGTGTTTCTTGTGGATGTGTTTCTCAGGGCTAACATTGGCCTTCGACGGTTGAGGAGCGACCTTAGCATTTGTTGATGGAGGAGGGAGATCGTTCGTCTTCTTTGGTGGAGAGGTCGTTGAAGGTTTGGTAGGGATCTCTTTGTTTCTTGTGCAGAAGGGAGGCCTGCGACCACCTTTGCCTGACATATCTACAAAAAGGAGAAGAAAAAGCAGTTAAAGAATAATTATCGAGAAAAGTAAAAATGCGAAGACAATGAAGGACAATTAATATGAAGAAATTATTGAACTACAACATAAAGTGTTCTTACTCTCTTCCATTGCCATTTTAGAGGATGAGGCTTCCTCTCGCACTTTCCTTTTTTGCGAGGCCTTCCTCGCACTTGAAGGCCCCACCTCAGAGGGAAGTTGAATCCCGTCTTTCAAAAATCCGCATTCAATCAGATTTTCTAAGGAAAGGAGGGTTCGCACATTCCTATCCTCGCGGGGCATCTTCAATACGTCATCAGCTCGGGTTTTTTCTTCACCCTTCAAGACGGTTCGCACTTGACCGATTGGAAGATAGTTAAAAGATGTTTTTACTCTGGGCACCTCGTGGATGTAGAAGTAGGGTCCCTTCCATGAGCCCGCGTTGCTCGGAGCGCTGTGGTACAAGTCTTTCTTGTTAAACTCTGGCCAAACTGAGAAGTATACGTAGCCAAAATCAGACGGCCCGCATCTCTTCAATTGCAAGAAGTATCCCATGGTCCTCGCGTCGAGTGGCGGATATCCCAACTTGTGATAAATAATATAAAGAGCTATCATGGCTCTATACCCATTTGGATTGATCTGGATAGGAGCAAGGTGGTAAGTCTCGCACACGTCCCTGATGAATGGATGAAGAGGTGAAGAGACGCCTATTTTCATCATGGCAGACGACAACACCATGCGAGGCACTCTTCCTCCGTTTTCAGTGTAGTTGAAGCGGTAGCATCGCATTGGAGATGTGGGTAGAATGACCTTACCTTCCGGTCTATATGTATCAACTGCCTTTCTTAAAGATTCGGCATCGAGAGAAGTAGATAAGTCCCTGCAGCCTAGAGTGCGAGGCTGACCTGGTTTCACCTTCGAGCCCTCTTCGATATTTTCGGGGCGAGGTCCTCCAACATACACAGTGCCCTCCAGTTCGGGTTGAGGGGTCGGGATGTAAGGTTGAGGAGAGGCTTCGGGAACATAGCTATAATCTTCAAAGTTAACCATTTTGGCTACTTCGTCCAAACCACCATCATCAGAGCTAGGCTCTTCATAGTCTGAATCATCAGAGTTCGCCTCGTTGTCACCGCCACCCTCCATCTCGTAATAAGCGTGGCCGAGGGAGTCTATTGATGAGGAGCTAGTCAGTAATATGGGACTAATATTGAGAAGGTTCTTGTTAAGAGGAGAAAGAGGTTTGGGGAAGTTGGAAAAGAATTTTTGACCTTTCTTTAGCAGTTCCTCGACTTCGCCTTGAACCGAGGAGGGAGGAACGGTTAAAGATTCTGGGTTTATTGAGCTTGAGGGGAGGTCAATAGAGCGGCTCTGCGAGGCGGGGGGTCGTCGTGATCTCCATGTCGTCAGAGGGGTCTCTCGGGTAAATTCCTCCTGAGACCATTGAGGATCCATGTATAGTTTGAAGGATGAGGTGCTTGCACTTGTGGCCCTAGCAATATTTGCAGCCGCTCGCGCGCTGATTGAAATGTGAGGGAGAGGTGAAGGAGTCCTTGAGCTATCGCTAGACATCTGAAAAGATGGTGGAATATTAGTGTGTGCGCTTACAGAACATCAAAGAAGATAAAAGAAGAGGAAAAGAGAAGGCTCTAAGTGTTCCTACTTTGTGCATAAAGAATAAGGGATCGCGCTCTTTAGTCTAGCGAGGCAGGGATCGCATCGTGAAATTAAGTGTGTGGGATCGCAAGTAATCAGGCTCGCATCGCATGCAATTATAAAGCAAATATTTACAAAATTATGAGCTACGCATGCATTTAAATGAAGAACAAGAGAGAGAAACTTACTTTTTGATGAAGAAAGGTTGAAGATCTTGGAAAAGGGTGGCCTCGTTCTTGATTAATAGCGAGCTGGGTCTCTGTTTGATCCGGGAGCAAATTGGCAGCACTTCGGTATGTTGTTAATAAGGAAAGTGACAAATGATTTGAAGATTGAGGTTTATATAGTAGGGAGGAGAGAGGTGAACAAGCTACACGTGTCATCATCTCAGCGGGTGTGACCAGATCAAGAGACGCGCCAGCTGTTAGCATTTATTCAAAATCATTGGGCCTATGATGAGAGCCCATAAAGGAGTAATTGCTAATGGGCCTTGGCCTCGCATTTCATTCTCTGGAAGACATTCTCTGAGTCCACATCGCATTTCTAATGGCAATATGGACTCGGGGGTAGTTGTTATGCCTGATTTTGGCATAAGTCCTAAACAGGCCTAATGGGCTAAGAATATCAGTACATCTCACATAATGGGCCTAAGAATAAGGAATGGGTCATTAAAGTTCGCCATCATGAGAGGATTCATCATATCATTTTTATACAGCGGGTCGCCAGCGATCCCTAGTAGCAGGGTCGCAGTTCGCGAGGTCTAGCGAGGCCTAGAGGTCCAGCGTGGCCTAGTATGTTACTATGAAGGCTTATGGTCAGGCCCAGTGAGGTCGCATAAGTAGGATATCTCCATATAGCGAGGATCGCCTCGCATGGCCAGACCCAGCGAGGTCGCATGCGAGGTCATCCAGTCAGGTTCGCCAGTAAAGATAAAATTATAACATTATACAAGCAGCAGGTTCCCCCTTCATGGGTCATGGACCGAGTAAATGGGTAGAAAAATAACCCAAGGAGATGACTAGTGGATTTGGGCCAAGCCGAGCCCATAAAAACCCTAGCCCATCTAGATAACTTCTTCTCCAAGAGAACTACGTATGGCTTGATCCCTATAAATAGGGTACGTAGGCATCTTGTAAAGGATGAGAAACAGTTCACCACTGATTATCAATATACAAGAGCAGCCACATCAAAACACACAAAACCCTAATCCCAATTCTTCTTATAGCAAAATATCCGTATTTTGCTCCGTAAATCCAGCAACCTCCATAAATATTGTTATACAATATTCTCCCTATAACAAGGATAAATTAATGTAAATTACGAAAGTGATCTTCACGTTTGTGCATTTTCAACCACAAAAGTTATTTATGGTGCAAAATAAAAGTTAAAAGTGTTTTTGGGGTAAAGTTCTAGATGCTAAGGCATGTTTTGCTCCTCTTAAAATGATGAGTTTATGGTTTATAATTACTAGCTAAAAATCCGTGCAATGCATGGATTTCTTTCGATATATAATAAATTTTATTTTATGTTATAATAATTTTCTATATAATAATTATTTACAATATATTAATTTATATAATTTAGTATAAATTTAATTAATAATATGCATGGTTTAAAAATTATATTATAAAATTTTAAAATAAAATGTCGTTGATGGAATTCGAACCTTGAAATTTTAGTAATTTAATTTAATCGTATAACATATTTAATCATTAGATCTAACGGTTCTGACTTTTTAATGAAAATCTAACAGTCATTATTCGTAGTATACGAATTTTATTATATTTTGTTAGTGATTAGAAGGTAATAACCCGTGCGATGCACAGATTTTTTTCGATATATTATTTTATGTTATAATAATTTTTTATATATTCATTATTTACAATTTTTTATTTTAATTTAAGTTTAAATAATTTAATATAAATTTAATTAATAATATGCAGGGTTTAAAATTATATTATAAAATTTTAAAATAAATATGTCGCTGATGGAATTCGAGCCTTGACATTTTAGTAAATTAATTTAATCGTATAACATATTTAATCATTAGATCTAACGGTTCTGACTTTTTAATAAAAAGCTAACGGTCCTGATTCGTAGTATATGGTTTTTTATTATATTTTGTTAGTGATTGGAAGGTATGATGTGAATTTTTTTTGGTATATATTAATTATTGCAAGATTATATTTTAAATTAAAACTTAACGTGTTTTAATTATAAAAGAAATATTATTGATTGAAAGATATGATATTTTAGGTGTTTATAAAAAGTAATATCATCAATTAAAAGTAAACAATTTTTAAATAAAAAAAGCAATTGGCTAATTATAATTAATTATACTATTTTATTATCTATTTTAATAAATAGGATGAACGTGCCGAAAATCGAATTGACAAATTTTAGATGCTCGTGCTATGCACGGATTTCTTTTATTATGTTATAAATTTTATTTAATATTACAATTATGTTTTTATGTAATCATTATTTTTAATAATTTTTTAATATTAATTTAATATAATTTAATATACCCATGTTTACGAATTATACTAATGTTTCCTTATTATAAACAACATATTAGATTTTTAATATATTTTATTAATACTTGAAAAATATGGTATGATATTTTCGGGTTTATATTAATGATTATAAGATTATTTTTAAATGCAAAAGGTAACGTGTTTGAATTCGAAAGGAAATATTAATGATTGGAAGATATGTTGAAAGGTAAAATCTTCAATTAAAAGTAAATGTGAAAAAGGTAATCGACTAATTAACATTAATTATATTATGTTATTATTTTTTAGGTGTTTTAATATATATTTTCTGGGTGAAAAATCAAAATACCCACCACTTAATTTCAGTTGCCCAAAATACAAAATACAAAATGCGCATTTAATTTTTTTTAATACATACAAATGTGTACTGTGTACGCATGTGGCACATGCGTGTTCTTTGTTTTTTTTTTCTTTTGGAGTAGGCCACGCATGTACAACATGCGTGTTACTTATATATTTTTTTTAAAAAAAATCAGCCACACATCAACACTATGCGTATAGCTTAGATTTCATTTTTTTAAATTTTGATCTACGCATGGAAGACATGCGTGTGTATCACCAAAAAAAAAAAAAAAACCTATCCCCGCATTTGTATTATGCGCAGACTGTAGATAAAAAAAAAACCTATACGCATTAGTGTAATGCGTAGACAGTGGATAAAAAAAATGAACTATACGCATTACTATAATGCGCATACAGTGGGTATTTAGGGCGGCATTTTGCGCAAAACGGCATTTTGGGCTACGGGGTCCTGAAAAAGAGGTATTTTGGGCATTTTCTCAATTTTTCTTTATAATGAAGGGTAAATAAATAAATTCACGAAGTACCAAAAAAACAGGTACCAAAATATTACAATTATGTTTTTATATAATCATTATTTTTATTTTTAATTTAATATACTCATGTTTATGGATTATACTAATGTTTCCTTATTATAAACAACGTATATGGATTTTTAATATACTTTATTAATAATTGAAAATTATGGTATGATATTTTGGGGTATATATATAATGATTGTAAGATTAGTTTTAAATAAAAAAGGTAACATGCTTTAATTGGAAAAGAAATATTAATGATTGGAAGTTATGATAAAAGGTAGCATATTCAAGTAAAAGTAAATGTGAAAAAGGCAATTGACTACCATTAATATTTATTTTAGATGTTTTTATATATATTTTTCTTGAAGGGTAAATAAGTAAATTCACGAATTACCAAAAAATAGGTACCAAAATTTTTAATGTTTCGGTTTTTATATAATAGTATAGATGAGGGATATCTACTCAATTTATTATTTCAATTTATAATTCATATGTAGATAAATTGAATGCAGTAACGACATATTTTTATGTCAATTTACTTTTTATTTACTTGATTTCTTTACTTGTCTAATAATTTATATTGATATTATTGTTTTACATAATATTTTGTTTAATTTAAATTTAAAAATATTTCACCAACTTATAATTAATTTTTTTTAAAAATTTATATAATTTATAAGTATTCTTACACTTATAATTTTTAAAATATATGTTTTTAAAATAAAAATTACTCATTTTAAAAGGGTGATAGCCTTAAATGCCCACCTCCAAAAAAAAATGTCCAAAATGCCAATTTTCGGAACATATGGTCCTAAATACCCACCAGACACGCATGTGGGAAAGGAGTGTCTGGTCACTCCTTTGACACATGCATGTCTTTCACAAACTACAGCTGTGACTCGTGAACAGTGACGTGTGATACGCATGTTGAACATGCGTATCTAGAGATGCGCATGTCCAACATGCGTATCAGACGTCACTGTTCATCGTCTCCAAACTCCGCCGGCATCGTCTTTTCACCTGAAAATTTTGACCAAACCGTTCGTGCAATTCAGGCATCCACCATTATCGTACTATACACCAAAATCATCGCCTCCTCCTCCTCTACAACCCTATGTGCTTCTTTTTTGTCTGTTTTTTGCCGGATTGAAAAGACCCAAAACGAGATCAGTTTTCCAATCTGTTTTCCGATCTCCTTGTGTACGCCCCTGCGGGGCCAAAACTCACAAACCAAACATGGGAAAGGGATAAGGGAGGTGAGGGCTTCATTTTGATGCCATCAATAGCACTGGAGGTGGTTTGAATAAGTATAGATCGAACAAAGGCGATTTCTGGGCGATTTTTTGGTCGCCGGAGCTCAGATCTGGTAAGTGTGAGAATGACGTCCGCTGACGTCATCACGCATCTCACAGATGCGTGACCACTGATACGCATTTTTAGACTTGCGTATCCCAGATCACGCATATGTGAGATTCGTGACCCGTCGATAAATCGAGCCATGTGTTCCGACTTTCAGGCCATTGACCCCCAAATCTTGACATTTTCTCCATTTTAAAATAACCAAATACTCAAAACGAAAAGATGGAATGATAGTATATGATATTGATGACATTCTTGAAACAGGTTTTAGGCGGGGCCCAGTGCCACCAAAACCAGGATTCAGCAAGCAGTTTCTTTCAGCCCACCGTCATATAATTCTCCCACCCCTGTTTTCATTTATATACACACATTACACATAATATGAAACAAACAAATACTTATATGGGTCCCGGTTCCTAACAATAATTTCCGCAAACTGATTCGCGGAAAATTTTCGTAGAACGTAAAAATTTTTTTAATCCAGGTGACCGTTGGATCATTGATCCAACGATTTAAAAATTGATTATTAAATAACCGGTCTCTGACAATCGATTGTCAGAACCAGCTTCCTACTTATATAAAAACACACGTACAGTTTAACTATTTAAGCTTATCCAGATGAACAAAACACACACACAAAACACGAACAAAGAAACATTCATTTTACAGTTTTTAGAAGATGGAGAGGAAAATAATAGTAGCAATAGATGAAGGAGAAGAGAGCAGCTATGCACTTTCATGGAGCTTGAAGAACATTTTTTGTTCTTCTGGTGATACCCTTATTCTCCTCTATGCTAAGCCTCCTAGAACTGTCTACCCTTCTGTTGATGGAACAGGTAGGCCAACAGATTTTTTGCTTCGTCAAGGTACTTTTTTGTTGTTATTTTTAGCCTTGTTTCGAGGTTTTTTTTTTTTTTTTTTTAAGTTATCAGTTTTTCTAAAATCTCCATGTAAAATCTCGATGTGTTGCATATGTTGGGAGGAGGACTTATGAGGATCATCATATGTTATATTTGAACGGTATATAAAAATGTTGATGTTGAGTTTCGTGTGGCTATGTGTTTTTTCTTGGAACAGGGTATTTGTTTTCGCAAGATATGGTGGCGACTATGGAGAGGTATGGTAATGAGGTTGCGGAGTCCGTGATCCGCAAGGCTAAGAAACTTTGTCAAGACTATCCTCAGGTACTTGACTTAAGTTCAAATTCGGAGTTCTTGTGATTTGATCCGTTAATTTTCTGTTATTTTCAGATCTTGTTATCGTGTCACACTCGGATCCTATGTTATGCTATTTTATGATTTTGAAATTTCGTCATGGTTTTAATTATTCGGGCTGCATTGTGTCTACTTGTTATGTGTACTATCCAGTTTAACAGTGTTGAATGTCTATTTATATGTAACGAATTTTACAAAAATGTATTTCATGTCTAATTTGATTGTGTAATATGAAAATGAATAATGAAAAGATTAAGGTGGAGATAAAAGTAGAGTGCGGAGATGCAAGGGATGTGATCTGCGAGGCCGCGGAGAAGCTCAATGTTGATATGGTGGTGCTGGGCAGTCACGGTTATGGTGCTTTGAAGAGGTGAAAACTCTACCCTCATCTTTGTCCACTTAATTTCCTGTCCCTGAATAATTTTCTCTACACACACACACACACACGCAGTGATAGTTAATTCGTTATCCATGTAATGCCCGTCTCTGCTCCTCGTAGCACAGAGTTGAAGCAGATGTGAATTCCATGTCCATTTTATTTCGAATTAACTTCATAGTAGATTATATAATCTCTTATACAAATGTCTGGTTTAACTTTAATATATGAGGTTGAATTAATGTAATGACATGCAGGGCATTTCTGGGCAGTGTAAGCAATCATTGTGCACAAAACATCAAGTGTCCCGTTTTAATCGTTAAGCGGCCTAAAAAAGCGTCTCCTACTTCACCTCATGCTGCTGCTGCTGCTGCTGCTGGTACTGCAGGTGGAAAACAAGAATAAGCTGCTTAAAGCTTACTTGATCAAGCTACTGCAAACTTGAATATTAGAAGACTTTGCGACTTCTTTTTATTTGTTAGAATGGTGTTTTGTTTTTCGGTTTTCTAGTTATGGATTTTCCTTTTGCAAGTGTTGTACATCATAATAATTTCTTTGGTTAGAATGTTTAGCTTGATCTAATTATATATTCACCTGGATGTCTTTTAGCTTGAAGTTCATATATATATATAGGCTAGTGGTCAAATAGAAACCAATCTTAGAATAGAAACTAGAAACCAACACTAAATAAATTATATTTCATTCATTCTAATGGCCCCGCCAGGGGCACCTTCACAAAAAGTGTTTAAAATTATTGGCTCCATCCAGCAAAAAAAAAAAAAATGCGGTTCACGCTGACGTCACTGCCACGTCAGCAGTGAATAGTAATTTTTTTTTTTTTTTTTTTTTTTTTTTTTGCTGGATGGAGCCAAGAATATTATGAACTTTTTGTATTGGGGTACCCCTAATTTGGTCATTAGATTAGCTTGAAATATTTAATTTATGTTTAGTTCCTAGTTTCTATTCTAATTTAGTTTCTATTAGAACAAGACCCTATATATATATATGTATATGCTTGGGTGGGAGAACTTACTCTTACTTTCTGTGTAATCGACAAGCCGAAAATTCCCAGAAATCAAATGACATAACACAAACATATATTTCGATAGCTACTTCACTTGCATCATTTTTGTTCACTCTTAACCATCCCTACTTAAACTTCACAAACATTTGCTTCTCAAATAACATTATGGTTTGCTTGGGCAAAATTTGCTTTAATCTATAAAACTAGTACTATAGCAGGGTGTTCGCCTCAAATTTTTGTCTAAAACTGTGGTGCAACACTGGTTCCAAAAGCATCCCCACTGATGTAGCAGGATATTTGGCTCAATATTTTGTCTAAAATCCTGGTGCAACAATGATTCCTAAAGAATGTCTTTGTTTGCAACCTCGGTAAACTTATCATGATTTGGCCGAAAAAGGTGTGTCCTGTATGAAATCCACAGGCTCTGTTTTCTTTTTCAATATCCTTTGAGCATTCTTCCTCTCCCACATAGACATAGTCATTTTCTTTCTTCTTTTTCCCTGTACTATACATTGAGGTTCCACATAGCAATGCTGCAGTTATGCCAGAAATAGAGGTTAACAGACTAACAGGAACGGGAAATCATACAAAGTTTGATATATAAAACTCCAGATTATTTCGGAAGAAAGCGGTAAAATTTAAGAGAGTCACTCAGCTTAAATGCAACCCAGTGTTCAGCTTTTGTGGGAAAATAGTGCAGAGATAATCTGTTAAACTGTCAAAAATCTAGCAGTTTATAAGAAATTAAAAGACTGGATCAGAATTAACCTCTGCTTAATAATCCATATCTTAGGATCGTCCGTTACGTTTTTCTAAAAGTTGTATGAAACAGATACTACCATCACTAAGTCTAGAAGTACCTTAGCCTCTGAGAGATTCCGAAATATTATTCATTTAATTCATTCATTTATTTTTTACAAATGACTAGCAACATGACCAAGCCAGTGCTGGAAAGTATGAATCTCCACAGTAGCTAAAATTGCTTCGGCTATTTGAAATATAAATTTCCGACTGTACAAGACTTCTTAATGCACAGGCTTCCCATCTATTTTTCTTTCCTAACAAAAAATGCTACTGCTAAGAAAAATTCGAGGAAGATCAAAGTTTTATGTAGCAGCTAAGCTTATCTCATACAGTATTAGGGATATGATGATGCATATCTCCTACAACTTCAAGCAGCCAGGGTCCAAATCTATACTGATCAAGAACAATACTAATTTGAAAAAATAAAACCTCTTGTTATTAA